>OZ038503.1:53961950-54174450 GCA_964036315.1 Acanthosepion esculentum | reverse complement strand
ATTTTTTACTCCTTTTTAGAACATTGGGAATTTTGATTAAAAACCTTGCTTTTCTTGCGTTACCGGATGTACTAACATTTAGCATAGCAATTTTTTGCAGTGACAGATACATTAAATTGGAAATTATTGCAAAAATCAAATGTCGGATTTTAATGAAATTTTCAGGACTTATTCACAAATGAATGAAATTACTTTTTAAATTTTCTTTTTAGAAAATCTTAGTAAAATATATTTTTTACATGTGTTTTACCTCCTTACTTAACTTTATGAAAACTTGAGAAATTCAACGTGATAATTTTTAGTGACTATATTAGTTAATAGCAGATTCTTGGAAGAAATTAAATCACCGATTTGTTTTTTACAAAATTGGACCCCGTCTTACCGAAAATCTGTTCTGAATCGAAGAATAAAAAACGCAATAAAACTAAGACATTATTTAATTAGAAGCAATTATGAATTACTTTTATGAATAATATATATTTAAAAACAATATTGTCTGAATAAAAATAAGTTTTTTCAAAACTTGTTTTCATTTTTTACAATTTTCAATTGAATAATTTATAAAGTTTTTAAATCTTTTAAAATTCTGTTTCAATGGTGTATCTCTTAGGAAATATTGATATTAATTAAAATTATATTTACTAATCATATATTGTAATGCATATTACAATCTGATACCTCCGAATATTTAAAAAAAATAATTTTGATTGTTTTTGTGTGTGTGTTTAAACGTCCTATTCGTTTTGTCACGTGTCTTAAGAGTTTTCCCCTTACGAGAAATTTTCCTCAAATAACGTTTCAAAAATATATTTTTTTATTTTTGCAAGATTTTAAAACCGAGAATTAACTTTTGTTTACAAATGTGTAAAAATAGCAGATTTTATCGATTTTACTGAAAAAAAACATCGATTCCGATCACTATCATTTCTGTTTGAAAAACACAATAGAGTATTTTGCTTACTGGAATTAGTAAATTTTACTCCTTTAGCTTTTAATTAAAGCTAAAAGGAAAGCGTCAAGAAAGCTTTTGCATTATTACAAATTCGTTTTAAACCTTACGTATACCGAATTAGTGGATGTACCTATGTATACATACATACATACATACATACATACACATACACACACACACACACACACACACACACACACACATATATATATATATATATATATATATATATATATATATATATATATATATTATATATACAGAACTGGATTTGAACCTTATCCAGGTACCATGTTTGCCAGTAGATATTTCTTGGCATATATGCGCCCTGATAGTATTTCCGATCTCCTATTCAACAATAATTTAGGGTCTAGGAAAGTAGAATTGCGAATTTCTTTTTGGCACAGCTTATAAATTTTTTCCCTTTCTAAATAACTTTTTACTTTTTTTATTATTTTCCATTTTTATTCTCGTTTTTTCCTTTTTGATTTTGATTTTGTCGATGTCTTTAGAGAGGGCGGTGTTATTACGGTATTTAAATTTCCAGAGGTTGTATGGTTATTTTAACTTTGTTCAAATATAGAAATACTATCGTGATGCGTACATACCAAGAAGAATTTATTGGTAAACATGCCACCTGGATAAGTTTCAAACCGGGGCCGTATATTAGAAAAAGTTTTTCATATTTGAAATTGGCTTGAAACTACACAACTAACGAGCGATTAATAAATATAAAAATATAACCAGAACCAGAATGATGAAACTTAATTTGCTAAGATATTTATATTTTATAATGTTATGCCGATATATAAATTCAATTGTTTTATATATGCAATGCCTAACACAAAGCGTACAAAATCAACTAATCCAATTGTGTGGGGTGGGGTGAAGTGAATTGTCAAGGGAGACTGTAAGACCATCAGCTATGTGAGAAATATACGGAAGAATTATGGGGAAAATAATCTAGAAAAGGAGAAGAATGGCGAAAAATAGAATTAAAAACTAATGTGAAGGAAATAAAAAAGATTTTTCAAATGTGAAAGAGAAAGAAATATAGAGAGAGACGAATTAAAAGGTGTGATGTGAAAAACTGGAACGGTAAATATATAAACTCCAAAGAAGAATTTGCAATGTTATAAGTCCTGACCTGGCACCTCGGCTTCAATTACTTTCCTACCGCTGTAACGTATTTTTCATATACTACTGTTTCTCGAAATATTTTCATGGTATTTGTTCTGATGAGATTTCCTCTTTTGGTATCATGACTTCATGAATTTAAGCGGAGTACTAGATTGGCAAATAGGTCTCATAAATTTCCAGTTGAATTTACTAGATGTAACCGTAAGTTCTATTCTAATAGTTTCTTTTCTCGCACTTCTTGCCTGTGGAATTCTCTTCCAGCTTCTTGCTTTCCTGTCAACTTTGATCTTCAAAAATTTAAATGCAACGCCAATCGTCATTTTCTGTCTCGTTCAGCTTCTTTTACTGTTCTTTCACCTCAATAACGTTTTTTCAGTTTCTTTCTCTCTCAGTAACTCCTTGCGTTTTAGCTGATTTATCACCTTACTTGGAGTGAAATGATTAAAAATTATAATGACAGAAAGACCAAAAAGCTATTAAATTTTCATGCAACTATCATTGGGAAATTCTTCCCGTTTACAAAATTATCATACATATCGACATGATGTGCTTCAATAGCAATAATTTTAAAACGAAAATGTTCTCTAAACTCTACTGAATTGTGAAAATATTCTGAAAAGAATATTTCTCCAGTGACTGAATGAATTGCTTCTTTTTCGTTTGTTTTTTGTTTTGATTTTTTTTTTTTTTTTTTTTTACAGTATGGTTTACCCTGTGCCAGGCCCGGGGGCCACTCGAAGTAGACGGTTACGATAAGGGGTAGTTTATATGGATACTAAGGATAGATAACGGGTGACTCTAGACTTGAACAGGTTAAGATTGTAGTGATCAGATAACATTCTCTAGGGAGTATGACCCATAGGGCAGTAGTTTGCGGAAAGAAGCTGTTTGAGTAGAACTTACTTCTCGCCGATGGAATTCGGAGGGAATGTGAGTGATTTGCTACTATGTAAGTGGCATGGTGGGTCCTAGTCATGAAGGTCAGACCTGGTGGAACCAAGAGATGCAGTTCGTCTAAGCACTTTCCATGTAGTAACAATAGAGCAGTGAGAGACTCACCACATCCCGCCTGTGACAGACAGGTTGGAGGGTGGAAAATAATTCTTCTCCCACAGGGACTCGTAGACGTTTTTGAACTCTATCAAAACAGGGAAATGAGGTCTGGGCAGCTCCTAGCCAATATATGACAACAAGTCTCCATTTTCCGTCTGATCTGGCTCTTTTAAAGGGAGAGAATCGAATGAGGAGTTTTAACTGGAGTGGTACAGGGAGCCGGTCATTTTACTAGCATCTTTAGTGGAGTATATAGGAGTTCCACTTGTGGTCGAGTGTGAGTTTCAGGCCCAATATCCACTTAAGATTCGGTGTTTCCTCGAGGGGACATCCGTTCATCGTGACTATCGGGAGTTTGGGATTTGATCGACGGTGATGGAATGTAACCAGCTTGATTATCGAGGCATTGAATGTAACCAGCAAGTTTTTACCTCAGTTTTTTTGTATTTTACTAAACATATATAAATATAAAAGTGAACATTGAAGTCAACACTTAGAGGCAACAGGCTGTTTCATGCTAGACGCAATCGTCAGGACACGAGTGTTGTTTTTTTTCTCGGCTATTTATATATATGAGTCAGTGGTGCATTGTGGGTAGTCTATTTTGGCGGTTATTTTGCCGGAAGCCGTTTATATGTTTATTTATCTATTTATTTGGGTTAGATTATTTTGCTTGTTTTGTTTTATTTTTATTACTTATCTTATTTATTTTTATTTTAATCGGTGTTTATTAACGTATTAAAAATTGTTTGTATCGCTTATTTAATAGTTTTGGTTTGGTTTGGGAAGATAATTAAGGCTATTTATTCAATTTTGGGGTTGATTGCTGTAGTTTATTCTAACTATTATTTTGGCGGGAGCAGTTTTTAATTTGTTTATTACTTCATTTATTTATTTGGATTGATTATCTTCACTTGTTTTTTTTTTCTAAGGATTAATTTATCGGGATCGGTTTGTTAGTTTATTTATTTATTTATTTGGATATAATTTAGATTAATTTATTTTACTTGTTTTTATTATTTATTTATTATACTGTATATTTTTATTTACTCTTTTCGGTTTTCAATTTTTAAGTAATGTAGTATTTTTTATCGTTATATAGCTGTTATAGCTATGCTTTTCATTCGATTTTTGGTTTGATTTTTATAGTCTAACTAATATTTTGGTCATAATGGTTTGTTAATTTGTTTATTATTTACTTTATTTATTTGGTTTCATTGATTTTGTTTTTATTTTTTATTTATTCATTCAATTTCGTCTATTCTAACGGGTGTGATTTGGTAATTTCCTTGGGTTAATTTATTTTACTTATTTTATTGTCATTTTGTTTTGTTTTTTTGTTTTTTCTATCCGTATGTAGGTGGTTTTCACCAAGTATAAGTTCTGGATTATTCTAATATCCTTCCCAAATATATCAATGTTATCTAGCAGTTCTTCATAACATACTTTATCAAACTCTTTTGCATATTCTATAAGACATAGGTACACATCCTTTTGTATTTGTATTGTTCTTTCTGATATCATTCTGAGAATTAATTAATATTGCAGTCTTTGTTCTAGTGTCTTTAACGAACCGGCACTTGTAATGGTAATTTTTGTTATATGGTTCATTAGACCGATGTAGTTCACATTCGTTTACACCTAGCTACTTAGGGAGTGCTATGAAAATGGCTCTATTTAGGTATTCTGATATATCACCACTGTTGTGTACTTAATTTATTATGCCTGTAATCTTGTCAATGTTGAAATTAAACTTACTGATGGAAATGGCCGATAGGGACGGGAACTGCGTTTCCTATTTTATAATTTCCAGCTGGTGTCCAGTTATACGATTTAGAGAGTCAAAGACGTTTGTTGACTATCATTTATCAATTTTTCGCGATTAAATGTAAAATTTAACTTGTTTACTTTGCTGTCATACAAAAGTTTAACTGTCTGGGAAGTGTTTTAACATTTTTTTTAATTTGACTGTATGAATTGAAGACATCAAACCAAGCAAGTACAGAAATGTAAATATCTGATAAATATGCTTTAAAAGACGACGGAAAATGTGACACAAAAACAAAAAGGCACTTAGGAATACCAAAAGATGCCTTGCAAAATATTTCTAATATATCGTTAGAAACAAAGAAGAGGGCTGAATTGCTGTGTAATATCAATCCTCCAATATGACAATAAATACTGCAAAGTTTTCTTGCAGGTGAAGAGAAGGCTTGAGACATCGAGTAACGATGGGGTAGACTGTTGTAGTTAACAGGAGATATGGCACGTGGAACTAGAACAGTCTACCCCAGCGAGCGAAATAAAGGGTTCAGTTCGACATGCCAACCACCTGAAGAATGTAAATTAGTATGTCTATATGTGCGTGCGTATATAGCATGTGTACTTGCATATATATTTGGCGTGGATGTGTCTATTTTGTATTTTCAATTAAAAGCTTTTGTCTTTTCAACTTCAATTTTAATAAAGTTCGCTTTTTTTTCTTTTTTTTTTTTTACAAACAACTCGTTCGATTTCTTTTCTTTTTCAAAATCTTTCCAAGTTTTAATCATCAAAGAAGATCCTAAAACCTATTTCCATCAGAGTATAAACTAATTTACTGTTCAAAAGGGAGAAACTACTTTTTAAAGGGGATATGGGAACTGTACATTTTAAATTACTTTCAAACATTCTCAAAGAAAACGTGCATTAGAACCTTTTGATCAGTTTTTTTCGCAGTGGAGAAATACGTAGATTATAGAACTACAAATTTTCACTGGGAAAATGACATCCTATTTTTTAAATATAAGAAATATATTTAACTGATATGGTAAACCAATTGTAAGAATGGAATATCAATAATAAAAGTATATATATATATATATATATATATATATATATATATATATATATATATATATATATATATCAATTATCAACAAACAATGCATTTAAAAAAATTGAGCTTTTCGCTCCGGATTTAATGACCCAAGACTTTGATGGTTTTCGGATGTTTAAATTGATTCTATTTTCTTTTTCTTTTCTTTTTTTTTGTATCTGCAAAATAAAATTATTATTATTATTATTATTATTATTATTATCATCTTCCTCATCAAAGACATATATTCCTTTTGAAATAGATTTTTCAAAGTAGTGTAAGTAACATTACTTTGAAAAACCTATTAAATTCTGAATACGAAAATTTTACAAAATAAACCAATCGTTGAGGTTCTTCATTTGGCATGATATAAACATTTCTTCACTTTTCTCTATTATATTTAAGGATAACAATTAAAATGATAATTTACAGGAATAATACTGAAATGTGAATATTACTCAACCATCCTTTCCTCATACTTACTACGTACGAGTCTTTAAATGAGAATCGAACTGTAAGACGCGTTTGTTAACCATTGCTCTTCTCTTAGACACTTACCACGTCATTCTTATTTGTTTTTGATGACTTCTTATTTTTGCCTCTTGTCGAATTATGAAATTTCTTCAGCGCCTGTGTACCATAACGTGTCAATACACGTTATGGTATACAATCGCTGAAGAAATCAAAGGCTTTCGATAAGGAAATTCCGAATTGCTTCCAGTTCTTGTCATGTTGTTGACAGTATTTCTTAATTTCAGAAACAACTTTCGAATCTCTTATCATACTCATCGTTACTCAATGAGAATAAGAATAAGTTCACATTCATATTTGATGTTCGCTGTAAATAGGCTGGCGACTAAGAAAAAATATTTCAATAAAATTAACACAACAAAGACCTCTTCTGTTCATTAAAGCAAGAAAGTTTGCAATTCACAATTCGATTCGAAAAATTCCGGATATACCAGGATATTAGGTATCCAAATGATTACGGACAAAATATTTTTAAGAAAACCCGTTCAACAAATTCGATTCAGAAACCATTTTCAATTTAAAATGGAAGAGTTAATTATTATGTGTAATATGTAAATGTTTTATGTAATTGCATATTTATTGAGTGACAGCAAAGTCTCCTCAAATCTCCAGCACCACCTTCAGTATCTTCGTAATCCCTAGTAACACGGGAGTATAAGTACATTTTAAATTCTTCGTCGAATTTCTGATTCATCTGAAAGTTTCGTTATAGTTGTTTTACATCGTTCCAAGTGTGTCTGTTATTATAGCTACGATCCTAGCCTACACTTTCTGTACATTTCTTAACTGCCTTTTAAACCCGGTTGCTTACATTCAGTTACGATTTAATCATCTCATTTTTTGGGTGGGGAGGGGTCCTATTTCTATTTTGACGTAGTTTCTTTTTATTTTTACTGAAATATCAAAAGTCTTCTGTTATTAAGGCAAAGAGTTGACACATTTAATACGCGAAAGAAAATTTAATTTATCTCGTTGAATAATACATTCGCGGTAGGTCAAATGAACTTTGTATCAAGGAAGTGGACTATTTTCTCTCTGTAGGCCATGGTTATTCCATTGACAAAAAATATGTAGTGTCTCCTAGAGAAAGGCTATAGCAGCTGCATTCACCCTGTTACAAATTCTTAGCATAGTGTTAGAAAATTTACTTATAACAGATTAGATTGAAATAAATTCTTTCATGAAATATGTTACCAAAAATGTGTGTGTGAACGCTAAAACTGCTCCTGTTTCTGCAAATGTTCCATCGTACTCTGTCTCTATAAATATATTAATTGATTTGAATGTCTCTCTCTACCTCTTGTCAGTCTCTTCCTGTGCCCACATTATATAATGTGTATGAATGCAAGAAAGTATCCTCCGACTCCAACCATTCATAACAAGAACAGGAACTTGGTACTACATTGAAAAGATTTTGCGAAAAGTACGCGTCAAAAAGAGGAACTGATCTATGAGCGTTCGGCATCATGACATTTAACGATTTTTCTCGAATCCTTTTGCTAAAGGTATTTTTATGACTCTTGAATGGAATAGAACGATCCTTCTAAGTTCTCATGCAAGCATGTATTGGATCTTATGCCTACGTTTGTAGCACATACACCTCTCTCACTCATTCACTCACCCACCCACTCTCCTTCACTCACACTCTCACATACACACACACACACACACACACACACTTGGATGTAAAAATATTTTTATGTATTTTATACTTTTTTAATTAATTGACAAGTAGGAGTAATTTAGTTGGAAAAGAATTTAGGAAAAAAATTAAGTCAAAAGTGTTTTGCAGAAGCAAACGGAAATTGACATTTTCTTCTTTTTTTTAAAACTTTTTCAGAAAAATTATTGTGCCTCGACATGTAAACTAAATAAAAATATTTTTGTTATCCAATATATATATATATATATATATATATATATACACACGTTATTTTTATAGATACTGTTGAGTCTTGACTCATTGTTGAATCTTGACTAATGCATGGAATAATAATGCAACACAAAATGTACTTAGAACAAGAATGTATTATAACAAGAAAGTGTACACAATATTTACATATAGTATTTCTGTATATTTCTGGGAAGACCGTTCCTGGAGAATGTGTTGACTAAGTCGCAGTCGGGCAGAGTCTCTAGCAGGATCTCTGTATTCGCTCCCCTGTCTTCCGGTACCAACCATTTTTTTATTTTTTTTTTTTATTTTATGAACATAGAGCGTCGGACTTTTTTTTCGTTTCCGCCTTCCGTTCGCGTATTTCAATGACACATCTGATTTTCTTATCAGAGGTAATTCGTCACTATATTGTTAAACAAATAAAAAATTTTTTTTTAAAGTTCGTTACCTTTCAAAGTCGACACGGTGTATTTGTGCTTTTACTTCCATGCATGTTTTTGTAGTCGGCCAATTTTTCTTTTTAGCGGGTGTCTCGTTGTAGATAATTTTTTAATTTACAATTTACCGTTATTCGTTTACGCCACCTTTCAAATTTTTCTGAGTGAACGTTCCTTTATGCTTAGTCGTCTTTTAACGAGTTCTACATATCCAGAAGTTCAGAATCCTTCGTCGTTACGTTAACGTTGGACTTCGAATTAATAGGTTTTTTTTTTCAGCCTGGGTTCTTCAATGACTTGTCCCAATTGTTGAAAACTCTCACAATTAATTCTTTCTTTTTTTCCGTATGGTTCGTTCTACTTCGTCGCCCTTGTTGAAACTTGGCGTATGGTTCGTTCTACTTCGTCGCCATTGTTGAAACTTGGCGTATGGTTCGTTCTACTTCGTCGCCATTGTTGAGTCTTGACTCATTGTTGAATCTTGACTAATGCATGGAATAATAATGCAACACAAAATGTACTTAGAACAAGAATGTATTATAACAAGAAAGTGTACACAATATTTACATATAGTATTTCTGTATATTTCTGGGAAGACCGTTCCTGGAGAATGTGTTGACTAAGTCGCAGTCGGACAGAGTCTCTAGCTGGATCTCTGTATTCGCTCCCCTGTCTTCCGGTACCAACCATTATTTATATAGTCGGTAGTCACCTATGCAGATTAGGTGGATCCTACCACAACAGATACAAATGCTCTGTTTATAATAAACAGTATTAAATACATTTACCGCACTGAATGAATCAGAAATTTCATACAAAATATGTGTCCTCCGACAGGAATCGAACCTGTATCCTAACCGGAACCGTCATATAGCCTTACATGTTACATTTAGCTACAGAGGAAGCATCTGGTTAATAAAGTCAAAGTGCTGTTTTTAAACAACAAATTTCCCTTGATTTTTCTCGAACGCTCGTATCTGCTCGATGCTTAACGTAAACAAATTACATCATATATTGTGAAATACACTGAGTCCGACAATTATTCTATTATATTTTATATTTATACGTTATTTTTATAGATGACTTTAAGTTTAAGAGAACAAATCTGAAATCGTAGGAAATCATACCTGAACTCTATGCGGTGTGGCAGACGTGACCGATGGAATGCTTTGTTATTTGAAAAAAAAATGCGCGATATATTCAAAATGGCTGTACACTTTCAAGACAATTCCACTTTTCGCCCTGTCAGTTACTGGTTTTCTTTTATTGCATCTCGCACACGTTTCAATATTTCCGGCAGTTTTTCTTTTTGAATGCGTTATAGTATGTGGATCGCTTTAAACGCTGTACAACTTTATGTAACTTGACAATCAGAAGATTCCTTACTGCGCATGAGTGAATAGATACTCTTCCGTGAGTTTACACGGTCTGCAGTGAAACGTAATTGAATAAGGTTTGTATTGTATCCACAGAGAATGTGAATCAGGTTTTCTTTGAAATGTAGCCATTCATCTGCAGGAACTAGGCTTTTGTGGATGATTCAATCCGATAAGACCCGATAAAACTTTGGTACCGACGTTCCAAAGTTAACCGGCAATTCGTTTCGCTATTTGCTTAAATAATATATATATATATATGCCATTCGATATTGTTTCTCTTCTCTTCCTTTGAATTATTTTATTTCTTTTTTTCCTGTTGCTGTGCACCTCTGGTAAATATTTTATTCTCATTCCTTCTTTTTTTCTATTTACAGATCCTCGCTTCTATCACCACGCCTGTTCGTTATTGGAACGAAAATAAATACGAATTATGAATAACCACCATTTTTGGATCACCAAATATGAACAGACTAAACAGAGGATAAAAAGCATTTTCGTACTTTGAAACCCTGAGATATATTCATGTATCGGCAGTTGAACAAGAACGTTCAGCCAAATAGTTAAAATCGCCGATAACTGTTACTATCGGTTGAAGCAAAAGATTCAAAAGCAATTCTGCCTCTAAAAAAATCAACAGCATTATAGAAGATATGAAAAAATCGCTGTAAGCACAAACGCACACAAACAGATACACACATTTACAAGCCAATAGTCACTATAGAAAAAGGTTTACATTAGATTTAAGATATTTAATAATTTTATATTTCAATATAAACCAAAACAACTGTACATATTTTGGTGAATGAAATGTATTGCTAAGAACAAATGTAAATAAGTTTATACATAAATAAATAGAATTTCTTAAAAGATCCAGTTATATTTCAGTCGGTTTACACAATGACAAATTTGAAATTCCTTTTATCAAAAATATAGGATTTCACGTCGATTTTCTTGCATATGTTATACAATTTACTATCATAAAGATTGCATATTAAATCTTCAAGGCTGTTTAGATTTAGAGAAGAGATATTTTCGGAACTGGGACTTGCAATTTTCTTTTAAAATTTACATTTCTTAATGAAAATATTAATTTCAACTTTAATATTTAATTTTTAAAAAATGAAACATTAATTTATAAGGTCGTTTTTTAAGCTAAATCTCGTGTATCATTTATTTAATTTATCTATCTGTAAATTGATATCTCTCTCTCTCTCTCTCTCTTCTTTCTAATTTCTCACAGTCTATCCCCTATATTAGTAATTTAATCACCGATTAATATTTCTTGTTTTTTTATTGAAATTATCAATGTAATTAATGATTTTATAATATTTTCTGTATCTCTCCTTAAAGATTATCTGAAGCTTTTAATCAGTTTCTCTTTCTTTTGGTTTTTCTCTCTTTTATTATCTTTTTCTAATTTAAGTCTCTACTTTCTTTTTTCACTCTTCCTATATAATTGTTCTCATTCTAACGTTTGCTTATTTGCTCTCTTTCACTTTTTTTTTCAATTTTTAAATCTCTTCGATTTTACATTGTTTTTATGTAACTTCATTTTTTCTCTCTAATTCAGCGTCTGTATTTGACTGGCTTTTCTTTTGCATTCTCCTTTTTTTTTCTTTTTCTTTCTTCACCTGCTTAATTATAACATCACCCTCTCCTCCTCTTCTTTCTCTACTCCCTCTTTCTCTCTCTTTCTCTCAGTTTTACCTTTCTCTCTATTTCCTTGTGTTTAACGTTACGTTATCTCTTCCTTATTCCCAACCCCTTCTTTTTCTCGATTTCTGTCATACTTTTCTTATTACTCATTCTATTCCGCTCAAATCTATCACTTCTCTTTCCTATTTTCCATTTCCTCAGTCTACTTGATTTCAACCCCATGATTTTCCCTTTTTAAATTCTCTATTTAGTTTGTATTTGTTTCTTTTACTTGTGTTTCCATCTTTTTTCTCTCTGCATCCGCCACACACACATATATACATACCTATATTGTTTCTTCTTTCTTCCCTCCCCCTTAAGTTTAAATTCCCTTTTTCTATTTCAATATCGTTTTCATTTCCATTACTCACTTTTTACAACGATCGCTTTCTTGACCACACTACTCTACTGAGCTATTCCACATTATTTCGGCCTTGTTGACTTATTTCATATTTCCTTCGACACTAACCACCATTGCATATCAATTCTCTCCGTGTAAATTATAATCTATCTACATTCTGAACTTGTGTGTGTATATATATATATATATATATATATATATATATATATATATATATATATATATATATATATATATATATATAATTTACCGTTTGAGCTTTTCATTTCACAACTTCTTTTAATTCGTCTCCGTATGCGTTTCTTTCTCATTCACATTTGAAAAATCTTTTTATTTCCTTTTTATTTCCTTCACATTAGTTTTTAATTCTTTCAATTATTCGTTATTTTTCTCTTTTTCTAGATTATTTTTCCAATAATTATTCCGTATTATGAATTACACTGAGCTGATGGTCTTACAGTCTCCCTTGACAATTCACTTCACACAAAATCGCTTTTAATTATCTATCTGTTTCTTTCGGCTTTTCAAATATTTTAAAAATATTTGACCAATTACAAAAACAAATGATTGTCGCATATCTAAATTTCTACATCCAATTAATGGAAATATTAAAAAATGAACGTATTTTTAATATTTAGACCAAAAATTGCAATAAATATTACATCTGTGATAATATAAATAAGTTTAACGATTTGTGCTGAACAAAATATGTCATTGAGAACCCAAAATCTGAATATACGAAATGCAAAAACCATGTTTCTATTATAATCCATATATATCAACGAGCTAAAATCTATGCATTGCGTTCAATCAATGTGATTTTAATCTGAATTACGTACATAAGTAAGTATACGTTTGACAGTGTCTCGAGGCTCTATGTCGGAATTATTCATTTATTCATTTTATAGGACTAAATCTTTCAAAACCTTAGAATTCATTCATCTACCTATGACTTGATTAATACCCAAAAACATCTTCTGAATTGTGTATATTACTGTCTAAATTTCATTAAAAATATAAGACTATATCATTTACAAAGCACAATAAGTGCTACAAACAGTACTTTCAAATTAATAAAAATATATAAGCTTATATTTAATATATATGCCTATTTGAAATTCTCTTTCATAATCTTCAGGTGGCATTTATCCATACCATTTTCAAATTTCTTTATTGATTCCCTCTCTGAAAATATAAAGCGAAAAAAAATTAATTCACCTGATTTGTCATAAAGAGAAAATAATTCCAATTCGGTTGTTTCCCCCTTGATTCAAATCCAAAAATACATACAAGGAGACTTTTCTGATTCAGGTAAAGAATATTTTAGCTACATTTAATCAGGAAAATTTTGAGAATACTAGTATTTTTATTTTAAAATTTCATGTTAAGAAATGTGAAGATTGCAGAGATTATGTCACGCCCAATAAAGTGACTAGGTCCTTATTCTGATCCTTTATAGTTTAAAGTACTTTTTCTCATTTTCTTACTGTTGATATAAGTATTTTCGTAATTTCGATCCCAAGACAATCACCTTCACTCAAAATGCATATCTTCAAATAAAACTGTCGAGTCTGGCGATCGAAATTTAGATTGTAGCAGAGATAGTATTCTGTTAGAACAGCAGTCTATATTGAATGACAAATACAGTAACCTGTATGAAAAACTTTTCAGTCGCTGTCTTCTAATGTCACATGCAATATAATCTTTGAGTGGGGTAATATCAACATAATATCAAATATATATGAATTAGATATCAGGCTCATAAACAATTTAAAACATCGAAAACTCGAATTTAAAAAAAGAATTATTTTACCCGTTGTTACGAGTGCTTCAATAAAAATTATTTTCCTTCAAAAATCAGAAAGAATTGCGAACTAACATTACCAAAATAATCATACTAATAAAGTGTAAATAACCGAACAGAAATAATCAAAATGGACGAAATCAATTTTCGTATTAATTTAACGTATGGTAGAGATGGAAACCCCAGCGTTTTGGATAAAAACAGAGAAGCATATCTCTTTCATTTTATTTTCTGGGGAATCATTGTCCCTATTATCGTGTTGTTCGGCTTGATCGGCAATATTTTGACTATCATTGTTCTCTGGCGAAAAGAGATGCATTCAACTACAGTATTCTATCTTCGAGCTCTTGTCGTCACTGACACAGCTATCTTGGTTCTGGCATTCATCACCCTGACGCCATTAAGTCTTTCCAACTACACTAAAACATTAGAAAAATTCAAAGAAATTGTCTATCCAATAATCTTCACCCCGTGTAACTACATGGTAATGACAGTGCAAGCGATAAATGTCTGGATCACAGTTAGCGTAACCATCGAACGATACGTCGCCATTTGTCATCCATTTACATCTGTTAGATTACTGACACGCTGCAAAGCCCTGGTCGTGATCGGTACCATTACAGTTCTATCGATACTTTACAATCTGCCACGTTTGTTTGCTACCGAAGCCATCAAAAACGAAGATAATGGATTCTATAATCTATCAGAGACATCTTTCGGTAGATCAAATCTTTATATGCAAGTATACAGTGGATTTATGTATTCAATTCTTATCTTTATAATTCCTCTCTGCGTACTCTTTGTTTTAAACGTATTACTGATCGTCGAACTGATGCGTATGCGACGTCGACGAACTGGCTTGAACATCGAAGAAGACAACGAAGCTAACATGAGCCGCGTCCTCGTGCTAATAGTAGTCATCTTTATCGTGTGCCAGACACCAGGCTTGATAGCACAATTTAATTTTCTGTCGGAAACAGTGCTGCTAAAATGGCTTGCTATCAGCAATACCCTATTCGTTCTCAACTCTTCTGTCAATTTTCTTGTGTACACAGCTGTCGGGCGCAAGTTTCGGAAGGTTTTGCTGAGAACATTCCGGCCAATGCTGCTTAAAACGCTAGGAGCGTGCCGTCTGGAACTCTCTGAAGAAATGGAAACGCGGACAAGTATCATCAATGATCATCATGAACTAACTACTTTGAATGACCATCCAAACGAGACAGAACCCATCAGAACAACAACACCCTAATATCTTGCTGATCTTTAAAGTATATGTGGATAAGATGGACTGACAAATTTAGTGAGAGCAGACATTTTAAAATATTTATGGAATAGACTTTTATACCAGATCTACATACACGCATCCACACCAATTAGTCATCAGTTCTGCTTGGTAATCCATTTTAGATTAAGGATTCTCGATAATGTCGGTGATCTTTCCTCATTTTTTCATACAATTATCAAATTGAAATATTTATACAAAAGAAGCTCATATACATTTCTTATTTGTTAATCCAGTATTGATTATCTACAAACATGTTTGTCGGAGTGACCCTTTCATTTCATTTTGTTTTCATATATATATATAATATATATATATATATATATATATATATATATATATATATATATATATATATATATCAATTATCCATCCATTGTTAATGTATATCACTATAGAAAAACTATACATATGCTTGAACATATATTTAAGTGATGTATGTGTGTATATATATATATGTATATATATATATATATATATATATATATATATATATATATATATATATATATATATATAAGAACCTCTAAAGAAACGATACCTAATATTCAAAAAGCATTTTAAAAATTAAGTCATTCTTGCCGCTTTTCATTTTAGTTTTAATTCTAAGATAATAGATTCTATTTACTATTTCCAATAAGCAAAATGCTTTGCTGCATTTCAATCCGAATTTAAATTGATTGGAATGATTTTTTCTGATTATCAGTAAAATCGGCCACATTGACAAATCTGTCGATACAACGTAATTCTTTTCTATCAAAAATCTTTCAAATATACTTTTCTGAAACGTCGCTTGGGAAAAAATAGCCGATTTATAGTTCAGTTAATCTGAATTGAAATAAATATTACTTACTTTTATTTTAAAATATCTCAGAAAACATATTTAACACGGAGCTGCGTGTTTTTATAAGGTCTTTACACATTTATCAACAACCTGAATTCATCGAAAAAAAATCTTTCTTAAAACAATAGTGTCCATAATATATTTTATTCATAAAAACAATTAAAGGGTTTTCTAATTATATAATGTCTTTGTTTTATTGCATTTTTTTCATTTTACGATTCAGAGCAGGTTTTCTGTAACTGGGGGTCGTATTTCACAAAAAGAAATTGATGATTTAAATTCTCCCAGGATTTAAGTTGGGGTAACAAATGTAAATAAAAAAAAGTTTCCTAAAGCAAACATTTCAAATAATATTTCATTCATTTGTGAATAAACCCTGAATATTTCATTAAAATCTAACAATTATCTTATTTTTGCAAGAATTTCCAAATCATTGTGTTTTTCATAGCAAAAAAAAACTCTCAAATTTCCTTTATTAATTTATGGTCCCATGTTGATTCACAAAAACAAGATTTTTTTCAACCAAATTTTCGAATGTCCTAAAAAGGATTTAAAAACATAATTTTACATAAAAGATTCTTTGGTTTTTCCTCTTAATAAATAATAATATAAAGATTTTAACAATAAAATTTCGTTTTTAAGTTTGGGGCATTTTTTTCATCATGTATGCTCATTTTTTTTTTTTTTTTTAGTGAATCTTTGGAGGTGCTTATATATAAGAGAGATGCTGTTCAAAATGAGTTACTATATTTATGTGTGAAAAGTTCTTAATATCTAAGAAAGCATTTGTATTACACAGTGTAGACTAGAAATCAAAATGGTGATTGTCAGTTTCATACCTCATGAAACTGAAACTCACTATGGAGTGTTGATTTTTATATACACACACATACACACGTATGTCTGTCTATCTACTATTTAACAGATGCAAGTATATGAGCATAGATTTCTCTGAAACATCTCTGTGTAAATGATTATTTATAAATATGTAATCATTAGTATATTTATATATGCATATATACTATCGAAGGAATCAATGTGTTTCCTACTCCCAGGGTCTCCAAACGTTATTTTGGAGCTATTCATGTTTGAGTAGATGAGCGGTTTTACTTTTTTCGTTGTTTTTGAACCGTGTTTAAAGTTTGCTACGTCAACTGGCCTGTACACTGGAGAAACTTAAAGTAAATCTCAAATATGCAGGCCAGTAGACGTCATTCACACTGTTAAAAAGACAAAAACAGGGCGTCTGCTCAAACATGGGTATCCACAAAATAACGTTTGTAGAAGTAGGACATATATAGTATATACAGAGATGTATATGCTTATGTGTATGTATTCATATTTATATACGATAACAGATTAACATAAATGCTTAAATCGCATATGATAAACAATGCATATGCATCTATATACATGTACATATTTCAAATACGGATTTTCATGCACATACAAATAAAAATAGATTTGGTAAGCAAATAGTGTGTTTGAGGAAATTTTTTTGCATCAGTTAATCAAACATCAAAATAATTTTTGGAAATTGACAGAAAAGAAATTCGGTGGTATTATTGAGTCTTAAGCCCTGAAATCAAATTGACGATCAATGGATCGATCGGAGAAGTTTTTCCTTGTTTTGTTTTTGTTGTTTGTTTCTGTTTATTATTATTATTATTATTATTATTATTATTACTAATTTTTTTATTATTATTATTATTAATTTAACTGTTGTTATTTTATCGTTTTGTATTTGTTATTGTTGAAAATAATTATTTAAACATGATCGTAACAATGTCCATGTTTTTAAACATTTTTGTTAATTTTGTCATTTTCATTAATGTTTTAATAATTCTATTGATGCCATTGCTATTATTATTAGCTGCAAGCGTTGTATTCATATATTCTTGGTGACGTTAATAAGGAACTAATCCCATATTACCGCCACAATTACCTATACATACTAACGACTAATTCAAAAGGAGTATGCTGGGATCAAGCCCCCACCACACACACACGCACGATTTTTTTCTTTTTAGGATAACGATCTTCTGACTAGACATTTGTACTTTAGATCGTCTTTCAAACATATTCTGACCCTTGCAAAAATGTGTGATACCAAAGTTAATAAACTAATTATTATAATCTTTTAACAATAGCCATTATTAAGTTTATTTATTCTTAAAAATGGTTTGTACTCATTATTTTATACATTTGTAAATGTATGTATTTTACTTCAGTGAATAATTATAATAATACATATCAACGTACGGAAAAATTACTGGAATTTAACGTATTTCAAATAAATCAGAATTTTTTCTCAAGAAATACTCACCAGAATATTACAAAGACAATAGTCAAGAAATTAATAATGGCTCAAATGACTTATCTTTCGATCAACTTCAAAGTTTCGCTCATAATGTTCAGAGAGACAGATCTGACCCTGATGAACGAAGTGTCCGGAAATATATTTGTCTATTATTATTTTAGAATGATATCAGATTAGTAATTTAAAAACAGAAGTATATAACTTAAAATTTAACTTTTAAATTCCAAAATTAGGTAACTTCGTTTTCACTCGTAAATTATGCTACACCTCAAAATACTTCTTGAGAAACCAGGTAAAGTCAATTAAAAATGCATGTATTTACAACCATTTAAGCACAATTTATTTAAATAAAAAAAGGAATTCCTATAATTTCTTTAAAGCAAATTGGTTTAGCCGCAACCTAACGGTGTCAATCTTTCAACTGATCTAAAAATATAATGTATAAGATACATACATATATATATATATATATATATATATATATATATATATATAGATAGATAGATAGATAGATAGATAGATAGATAGATAGATAGATAGATAATTTCTGAGATGTGGTGTTGTAACTATTTACCTTGTTCGAACTGTTGTCATCATCTTTATTGCCATATCCACGATATTTCGGCCGCTGCACGCTCTGGCTTTATTCATATGACATACGTTGGACTTTTCGAACAAATTTTTCTCTTTTTTTCTACTTTTTCTTTTTTCTCGGACAATGGTGTGTCACACTTTTTCTGCGACCAGACGGCCTCTCCTTGAATTGACCGGTTCAAAATTCCAACTTATATCACCTAAAGAAGGCCGAGTGTACAAAGATGAGGATAACAGTCCGAATATATATATATATATATATATATATATATATCATGAAGAAAATATTTTCTACATTTATCACAAATTGGAATATTGATATTTTTTCTGCCGATTTTTTTTCAGTTTTCTTTGAAAATTGCAGATCTAAAGCAAAAATAACGGGAAAAAAATGAAATTTCTAAAAATAATCATTATCCGTTTGTTATTAATAGTGAACGTTGAATTATCGATTTTTTTTTATATAGTTTCTTTACAAAAGAAAGAGCAACATTTATATTTTTATATTAATTTTCGTCACTTAAATCAATTTCTCTCTGACAGTTGATAAATTCTGTTGCACTGTCAAAAAGATAAATATGCCATTAAAAAATTAACTGAAATCCCATTAATTTTATATTATCTAGTTAACGATAAGCAGAGTTAAACTGAGTTGTTTAAAACCTCTCTTAATATTTTATTTGTTCAAACATTTTTCAAACACATTACGTATTTGAGTAACATCAACATAAATAATTTTAAAATTTGTTAACGTGCAAATAGAAAAACTAAAACAAATACAAACGGAAAAAGTCATCTGAACCTATGACATACTGTGACGTATATTTGTGTGGTTTAACAAAAGAAAACGGTTTTTATTCAAAAATGCATACGAACAAAGCAGTATTAAAAATAAAATAAAATAAAAACATTTTTAAAAATGGAACGTTCAGGTGATTACAAATAAAATGGGTGGAATTGAGTCTTCATTTAATTTTACAACAAGCGAATCTAGTGATCAGATATATCAACTGTCGCATGATGTAGATATTAACTTCATCTGCTTTGGGATTATCTTACCAATTATTGTCCTGTTCGGCTTGATAGGGAATATTCTAACTATCATGGTTCTTTGTCAAAACGATAAACGTTCGAATCTAGTGATCTACCTTCGAGCTATCCTCATCACGGATAACATGATCCTGATTTTCTCATTTTTCTCTCTAACACCCGAAAGTATATCCGATTATACAGGTCAGTTAAAGGACTTCAGGTATTTCGTTTTTCCGGTAATTTTCACAACTTGTAGTTTCTTGTTAATGGCTTCAGAAATGATAAACGTCTGGTGCACGGTTTGTATATCCATTGAAAGATATCTAAACGTTTGCCATTCTTCTATATCAAAGAGACTGTTTACAGGTCGTAAGGCCTTAATCATTATCTGGGCAATTACTGTAGTTTCGATATTATATAATCTGCCGCGAGTTTTTGCCACCAAATCAATAAAGAGTCATTCGAGAGAAGGCTACTTTTTGTCACGGACGAGTTACGGCAGTTCCCACGTCTATTTGGAAGTATACAGCAGATTTTTATATTCAGTTTTTCTCTATATACTTCCATTGAGTGTCCTCTTCGTGTTCAACATATTTCTGATCCTCAATCTGAAACGCTTTCGTCATTTGTACACCGAGATGAGTCTGGAAGAAAAGGAAAGCGTCGACATTACACTTTTAACAGTGGTGTTAATAGTAATTTATTTCGTTTGTAACGCGCCTGTTATTGCATTGGGGTTGTTCAATATACCCCACAGTAAGAAAGAAAAATTACTTAGTGCCAGCAATATCCTTGGTATTCTCAACTCGGCAACTAAATTTTTAGCATTTATAACCATTGAACACAGATTTCGAAAAATACTGCAAAGAAAATTCAAGTGGATACAGGAAAAAATTGTTGGCATTAAGCGGCAAGATGAAGTTGAAAATTTACATATACAGACGGACAACATGAATGATGATCAGAAAAAGAATGATCCTTCGAACAGGATATAATCCTTTCAGACTACCGATCCCTCAGTAACGAATGACATTTAATCAAATTTTCTTTAAATGGAACAGGTTTTTCTGATTTTATACAGATGCTAAGAAAAAAAACTTTATAAAAAACTGACGTGAATTATACTTACGTAATACATGTAAATCAATCAATATTTTGTGTATTAATGTTTTCAATTCATCTCATTTCCAATTGAGCATACGTACACACACTCAGTAGCACCTATTTACAACATGAATAGTTAGCATGACGTATTGTTGATCGAGTCACTGATATAGTGAATTTGACCGTCACTTGCTGTAGCCTTGTGCCAGATGAAGCTAAATTTATACCGATATAAACACATCAGAAAAATTAACAAGTAAAAATATGTGGTTTGAAATTGCTTGAAAGATAAACAGCAATGCATACCATTTCCATAAATGATTTATGTATATATGTGTGTGTGTGTGTGTGTGTGTGTGTGTGTGTGTGTGTGTGTGTGTGTGTGTGTGTGTGTGTGTGTTAATCGTTGTCATCCCATGCAAGCCACTAAAACACAGAGCGTTACAGGGTGTGGAAGAATTAAGAAGAGAAACATTAATAATGAGCGGGAAAAAAAAGAGTAATCAGGAGGACAGTAGATAGCGATTGACATTGTATTTACATTTTTACAGATTAAAATTGGCTGGAAAACATGGTGCCGGAAGGGAGTTCCACGAGCGAGAAGTGCGATAGAAGAAACTGTTAGCATAGAACTTACGGCTACATACTTCCAGCTCAACTGTAACCTGATGAGATCTTGTCGCCAGTCTAGTACTGCACTTAAATTTTTAAAAGTCTAGGTAGCATAGCGAAGAGCTCATCCAAACAATTTCGATGAAAGTATTTATAGAAAAGACACAGAGAGTCAACCTTACGGCATATATATATATATATATATATATATATATATATATATATATATATGTATATATATATGTGTGTGTGTGTGTGTGTGTGTGTGTGTGTGTGTGTGTGTGTGTGTGTGTGTGTGTGTTCGTTTTATATAATTGCACGCCAGAATGTTTCCTGTGTTGCCTATTCTGGGATCATATATTGAATTCTGGCGATATATACACTTAGCATGAATTTTATTTAAACAAGTTTTGTTAAATTCAACCACTAAAATCCGTCTTTATTGAATTTTGGAATGTGTGTGTGCGCGCACGCGCACCAGAATAAGAATATGATAAATCGCAATCAATTTTACATCTATGTCTATACACCTATTTAAATTTTCACTTACTAACGACTCTGCAATGGCGATCAATGAATTGAAATAAAAAAACAGCATAAATAACATGAAAGAAATACAATTAATAACAGTGTTCACGGCTCTGTTATTGGAATGGCTATAAAACGCGTGATTTAGATGTATTTTTCATTCGTCTTATTACTGCAACCAATTATTATTAATCTCTCTCATATAAATATATTCCTAGATGTTCTAATACAGCGCTGGCCAAACTTACTTAATTTTATAATTTAATTTAATGCGATAAGGTTCAGATGTTTCAGAGCTTTATGACATGGACAAAATTGAAAGGTTTTTTATTTACCTTCTTTATTAACTGTGATGGAAAACGGAGCTCAGCCAACATATTTCTACGAGCCGCACATTAAAGGTCTAAGAGCAGCATGTGTCTCGCGAGCCACGGTTTGGTCATCCCTGTTCTAGTAGATGCTAATATTGATGATTTTATTACTTCACTAGTAAAAATTCGTGTTTTACTTAATTATAAAAGTGAATGCCGGCACATATATAAAATAGGTGTTATAAAAAACATGATTATCGTGCTAAAATGATTTCATCTTCGGACACATTTTATAAAGAATTGAGCAACATAAAACAAACATTTATCGACAATAATTTAAAAAAAAATGTTATTGACGAAGAAATAAGATTAGCTTTAAAGAGATTTAGAAAAAAATAATATAAGCAACCAACTTGATATAAACGAAAATAAAGACTCCATTAAATTGTTTTATTCTAAACAAATGCATCCTAATTATAAAAAGACGAAGAGGCTATTAAAGTTCTAATCCGCCGATATATAAAAGTTGTAGATCCTAACAAACACCGTTTGGGAGATTGTATCTCCAACACTAACAATCAACAAACAACATTAAATTCTTATATTGACTACACATGCACCACACTCACTTGTAGGTTAACTTGTCATTTATCAAAATTTAGAGCAATTCACACACATATAGAAAAACATATGACAAATAAACAAAATAATATTAACATTGGACAAATTTAAGTTAATAATACCAAAATTTTATACAGGCAAAGAATGATTCCAAATTCTGGAGGCTGTTGTAATAAAAGAGCAGCAGTCAACCTTGAATAGGGTATCTTTCTCCCTAGGGGACCGTATAGTGAAGTGTGTTTAATATAAAATACGCACAAATTTCAGTTTGACCGTTTATATGATGTCACTTTGAATTACTTTAAATTGATTCCATCAAATGTGAGAACGCCAGAATTAAAAATCAGTTGCGTAAATCAACACAAATAATCCTTGAAAAAAAATGGAGCAACATTCGAAAATGCTCAGGAAAAATAATATAATATGAAAGTTAATATGAATTTTGGTAAATTTACCGATAACACAAAACAACTTATTCGGAAATTTGAAAAATTTAATAAAAAATTGATTTACAGAACTTGCCCATATTATTTACAAGACTTGTTTGAGAGAATTCTTGTTGCCGAAATACACCTTATTTAAATAAATTATATGAGTTTGCAACCAATAAGGGCACGAAAACAACAAAATGTCGACATGCTCTTATAGAAAGAGAGATTCAAACATTCAAGCATCAGATCAAATATCTCCAAATGGAAAGAAATAAACTGAAAAGAAAAGAAACACATTGAAATCTTCTCCCACTTACGAAAAGTACCAGGAAAAAAAAACAAAAAATGGAATTACTCAACCTCGGAACCAAACTGCCATTTTACTCCAGATTCGATGATAATATAAAAAAGCAGAAATTAAAATATTACACAAACGAATCTTAGAATTGCAAGACAAAGACTCATCAAAACTCAGTCTGGATTAAAAATGTTACTCAAAGCAGAAAGCATAAAAAATCGGAATAACGATATAATAAGGAACCAACTTTTAAACAAAGCTTATAAAGAACTTAAAGGAAACAATTTTTTTTATAATTAGGAAGAGTGATAAGTCTAATATTTTTGTTATTTTAAATAGGACTGGCTATAACAAAAACGTGATTCTATCCTAAATAATACAGACAAGTTTGAGAAATTAAAGAAAACCACTACTGACCTTCTTAAGACACAAATAAACAAAGTAATTACAATTAATAACACCGAAGTAGGATCAATGTAACTCAACAAAACTGTGGGTGAGTATCAACCTGTCTATTTATACGGAAATGTTAAAATCCATAAACCACACACGCCGCGCGTCCCATAATCTCTCAAATTTCTACTACCGTATATAGATTATTTAAAACTCTAAATAAACTGATTCCAACCATACTTATCTAATAAACATAGTGTTAATTCGGCCAACGACTTCTTTGGCATATCGCATACTAATAAACCTAACAATGGTATACTAACATCGTCAGATGCTGAAAATTTGTTTACTAGTGTTCCTGTTAAATAAACCATAGAAACAGTTCTACAAAATTTCTATAATCAATCTAAGCTCACACCTCCTAATATTAGACCAAATATGTTACGTAAACTCCAACTGTCTTGCAGCATACAAGTACAATTTTACAATCGCTATGGTAACATTTACAAACAGAATGACGGGGTAGAGATGGGCTCGCCTCTGGATCCTACTTTATCTAATTTCTACATGAATGATGTAGAAACAAAGTGTTGCGGGAATGATGGTTTTGTTTAGGTAGAAAATATGTGTCACCTGGTATATTTTTCCCACAACAATTATTGCGGACTCGAATGTGAGTCCAAGTAATAAAAGTAAAAAAACTAACAAGAAAACTATATACAAACATACGACAATGTATGTATTAAAAGTATACATAGACAATAAAAGATTGTTGTGGCTAATAAAACAATGATTATGAAAGAAAAAACATTTAAACTAGAGAATGTGTTTTTGTGTGTGAAATGTGTGAAGGAGTCCGAGTGAAAAGTCTTACATTGAAGAATGTGAAGTGAGCTTGTTTTCCCGGTGGGGGACACAATTTTACCACGTGCGACTACATCTTGTTATCCAAGAGAAAAAGGAAAAAGGTTGAAAGAGAATGTCATTTTCTATTTATTGGCTTACGGCGAGAGCCCCCCCCCCCCCCCCCGGCGACAGTTTTTTAGTGAAGTGGGTTAACCCACAAAAGTCTTTAATAATTTTAACAAACCCTCAATATATGGCAGATATATTGACGACATCTTCATATTAACTGAAAACCAAGATGAATTGAAAACCTTTAAAGAAACATTTGAAAGTAACTCAGTTCTATAATTCATTTATGAACACAACATTAAAAAATAAAATTCCTTTCCTGAATGTTCTAGCAGATTCTAATAATGATGATTTTATCACTGCAATATATAAAAAAAACTCTCGTAAAAATTCATGTGTACTTAATTATAATAAAATAAAATAATAAGATATAAAATAGGTGTTATAATGCTATTGCGATGGCTATTGACGGGGTAGCTCGTTCCATCGCTTCTCCTTTCAATATATGGTATATTGACGATGCAACGCTGGGAGGATCTGTCGAGGCTGTAGCTGCTGACCTCCGACAAGTTATTCCTGCTTTATCGCTGCTTGGACTTGAGATTAACTCGTCCAAGTCAGAGATAATAAACTTGAATTATAGTGCACATGATTTCGAGAGTGCTATCCGGGATATCAGACTCATCCTTGAGGATATAAAAATAACACCTTAGGAGGAATTACACATTCTTGGTTCTCCAGGCTTTCCAATGGCCATTCGAGAGTGCTTGGATACTAAACATGTCATTCTAACAAGAATGACTGAGAAATTGCAACTAATTGATGCACATCCTGCCCTCTTCCTCTTGATGAACAGTTTTTCGCTACCGAGTTTCCTCTACACTCTCCGAAGTGCCCCTTGCTCTCTCGAACAGGATTTCTTAAATGAGATAATCACAGTTAAGAGATGCGCGGAGCTAATTTGCAACGTCAATTTCGACGACACAGGCTGGAGGCAGGCAAAGCTCCTTTTGAGTTTCGGAGTACTGGGCCTTCGATCAGCGGTAGATTTGGCCCTTCCAGCATATCTTTCTTCACTTTCGTCCAGTCGCGAATTAATTGATGAGATAGTGTTTCTCGGGTAGTTCTTTCGAACAAGTTTGCAGCGTCTGAACCCAAGAATTACTTTCTATCCCACTAGACACATCAAAACAAAAAAGGTGGGATAAAATAAAATGCGAGGCCAATTTTACTAATTTGAGGCTCTCTCTGGATCAGCATCGCCTCGCCTGTCTACTATCTGCTTCACAACCGAGTAGTGGCGCCTGGCTCAACGCAGTGCCCTCTTCATCTACCGGTACCCTTCTAGATGATGAGTGCACTCGGGTCGGAGTCGCGATCCGTCTTGGACTCAAATTATGTGAGCGTCACAGATGCAGATGTGGAGCCTCCATCGATGAGTTTGGTTTGCATCCTCTCTCCTGTCGTCGTAGTGCCGGCCGCTTTCCACGGCATGCAGCAATTAACGACATCATCAAAAGAGGTTTGGATGCAGCTGGGTTCCCTTCCCAAATCGAACCCGTAGGCCTCGACCGTGGTGATGCAAAGCGGCCGGATGGCATTACCATCTTCCCTTTTAAAATTGGTAAGTCGTTGATTTGGGATGCGACCTGTGCGGATACATTTTCGGTCGGTAATTTGATCAGGTCCGCGGTTGAGCCGGTGTTCGTCGCCCGAGACGCAGAGATAAAAAAAATATCTAAATATTCTTCTCTTGCTGATAGATTTTTTTTTACTCCTGTGGCAGTGGCGACTTCAGGGGTTATTGGCCCTCGTTCGATGGCGTTCCTTCGGAGGATTGGCGCGATTGCGTCTCGATTAAGGAACGAGCCTCGCGAAACGGAGTGGCTCTTGCAGCGTGTCTCACTGGCGACGGTTCGAGGTAATGCTTTCTCCATCATAGCGGCTGGCAGAGGATAGAAAAAATTGTTTACAGTTACGTTGTTCTGGAATTATCATCATTGGTCGACTGAACTTGCTTTGTTTCAATGACTTTTGTTTTATTAAAAAAAACTAGTTGCGTAACTACACACAGAACAATCCTTTTAAACGAATGGAGCAACATTCGAAAGTACTCGGGAGAAAATAATATAAAATGAAAATTATAATAAATTTTGTCAAATTTACCGATAACCCAAAACAACGGCAATCTGAGAGATTTAATAAAAAAAAATGATAGACAGAATTAATACATATCATTTAATATGTTTGATATATATATATATGTGTGTGTGCGTGTGTGTGTGTGTGTGTGTGTGTGTGTGTGTGAATAAAAATGTCGGATTCAAAATAAGATCCATAAATTCTTTAGAAATTTATTTTTTTATCCACTATAATAATGTTCTCCATAGATAGTTTGTTTGGTATTATTTTTTCAAAAGTCATTAATTTTTTAGAAGTTTCTATCTATTATATTCATATTTATAGATTTTTATAAAAATTGGTGCAGTCCAAAATTATTCGCCCTACGCCATATTTAAATTGAAAATAATATTTTACTATTGCAATGTTTTTTCCTTGATTTGACATTTCATACAAGCACACTGAAAAAATGAACTAGTATTGATGAAGAGAATATGATAGTAACACCTACCGCGATAACTCATTCGTTCCGCAACCATGAACAAGACTACCAAACTTAACAAGAAGCTCCGAATGAAGATAGTTTATGCGTACAAGCAAGTTGATCGTTATACAACCCTTTCCAAGCGTTTTAATTTTCCTAGGTCAACAATTCAGCGCATTATCAAGAAATACAAGGCACATTGTGTTGATTATAATTTTAGAAAACGGTTAATTTCTGAGAGAATGAAAAAGAAAATTGTCAGAGACGTCTCAAAAAATTCTCAATTAATGGCAAAGAACATTGTCAATTATATACATCCAGAAGTGTTGAATGTATCGAAAAAGACAGTCACTAGATGCCTTCATCGAGCAGGAATACGAGCTTGTCGTCCAAGAAAATCTGCTATGCTTAAGGCTAAACACCTAAAAAACAAATTAGCTTATGCGAGAACCCATGCAGAACATAGGAGTGGATATTGAAACTGTTTTATAATCAGATGAGACCAAACTAGAATTGTTTGACCACGTGAATTTCCAATATGAATGTTAGAAATCGAAGGAAGCTCACAAACCCCAAAATAGTTTGCCTATAATTAAGCATGGTAGTGGGAGCGTCATGCTTTGGAGATGTTTCGCTGCATCTAGGCCAGGAGAACTAGTGAGAGTAAAGGGTATCAGGGATAAAGGGCAGTATTTGGTTATTCTTAAATATAATATAAAACAAATTTCACAGAAGATATGAGTTATATCCTATAAATCTCTTGTGCTTACTGCTTTGTGCTCTAATCAGTAACTCTTTCCTTTCACCTTTAAAAGCCATGTCTTGAAGCTCTGAACACAATGCTTTTCATCGATATGCGACTGATCAGACTGATTCAAGAAGTATTCGTGAAATGATTTCCTATTTTATTTTATTCTTTGTGCATTAACATGTTTTCTTTCCGGCAGATTTCAAAGAAAGTTTAGACTTGTTTTTCTTCCTCTTGTATAGTGAATTTTTCCAGCATCATGATCACGCCCCCATCTCAATGTCTCCGGGCGTATTTGTTGCGTTAGTTTATAGGGGTTTCACTAATTTAATGAGTTCATTTTTCCTAAATCTGCAGATGATTTGGAAAAGCCTCAAGTGTTGAATCTCGTTCTTGACGAGGAACTTCCTTGTTTGGAATAATCTCAGAAATGTTTCCCATACTGCCATGATTATTTTGCTGAGAAAATTGTCCTTTTGTCTTCTGGATTCTCTTCTGTCTTCTTTCGGCTCAAATAGAAAAACAATGTAATTCATAAAATGTTCATAGACACTGTTGGTTAGGATAGCTTAGTGTCTCATATTCCTGATTTTTGAAAGAAGATAAGCGGTCATCCTTATGTGACATGGAAATAAAATTATACGGATCAATGACAGTTTATGTAACACACCAAGTTGTTTCAGCTAAAAGTTTTCGACCTAATCTGACAATTTATAACGTAAGTATTTTTGATTTTCTGATTTTCATAAGAATCTTCATACCCGAATATTCCATGGTATTTTCACTTGAGGTCCTCTCTCTCTCTCTCTCCCTCTCTCTCTCTCTCTTTTTTTCTGGAACAGAATGGTACCGAAGGGTTGTCGCCGCATTATTATAAAGAGTAATCTTTGTTATCATATATTTGATGTTTTTGTAGCATTTAGGTTTTGTTCATGTATCTTTTTCCGCCCATGGCTATCGATGCATTTTATATCGACTTCCATATCGAGATTGAACAATTGAACATTTTCTTAATATAGCGTTTTAGCCGAGCTATTCTTCAACCTTCATCACTCATGTAATCTATAAAAAAGCGAAAAAAAACATTTTTATAAAGTCTGTTTCATTTATGAAGAACCGAAACGTCGTGTTATCAATATCAAATATACAAAGGCTGAATTCATTTGAAGATATCTGAATATTACTGACTCTTCTCAAATTTATAGACAATTTATCTATAGTTAATTTTCAAATATCCTTTCGGCTCAATTCTCTTGGTCTGCATTATGAGTAATTAGCTAGCTGCCTGGTGCACTATGATTAATCAATCCGATGTTTCAAGTTTGATTGATGACAAGATTGATATTTTAGTTTTAGTCCTACTCTGTTTGCACAAACTCGCCAGCTTACAGTTTCAAATTCTTGGCAAACATGTAGGTGAAAGAGCAACGGTCGTGACACCGGAAAATATTTGTTCATTTTTTTTTGCGTCTGATATCAAATGTTCTATTCACGACTTGAGCTTTGATGTGCTTCAATGTGTAGGATAAGGTACTTTCTCTTTTTAATTTGATTGCAGGTAGCAGCATACTAGCACTGAGATCGTTGTATGTCAATTTAAGGAACAACTTTGATCTAGACGAGTTAATGGACTGATGCTTTGGAATCACATAAGTTATTTGATTCCCATCATTGCCTCTTTGAATCAATAACTAAAAAAGGATTATAGTTTGATTTTGTCCTGGATAATAGACACATAGCATGCATATCTCATACCTCATTCAGTATTAACATTTCGACTGTAACCCTCTCAATTCTTGTATTGGGTGAAATTTAGTATTAAAATATTAATATAATAGTTACCTTGAACATAATATTCAAAGCGCATACCTACAACAATGTAACATGTTAAGGCAATTCCGAGTATAGATATGAAGTCAGCCTCGACTCTATTACCATAAATGACTTTCTGGGTAACAGTATTCACCTTTCCCTTGTTTAATCCGTATATATTTAAACTTCGGGATCAGGCAACTAATTAAAATTCAAACTCGAATTTATATTGGGATGACTAATACTGCCTTTTTATCTTAGCTCAATTTAATAACCTTGGTGATTTCGTTTAATAACATTACCGCGTTAATGTTTGACTGTCTGTTTTTATTTTCGTAGTGATCTTTGAGTCGGTTAAAAAATTTCAAATGGAATTTTTTTAAAAGTTTCCACAACAGTCTGTATATTAATGGAAGAATAGATAGCAAGAAATGAAAAGAATAAGAGGTCTATGACTACTGAGCCTTGATTTGAAGTCAAGATAGAAATGTTCAGAGAACCAATTCTGTAACACTAGTCTACGAGGCTCGAAGAAGGATGATCCTCGCCATCGAGATTAGAATACAAGAAGTTCATTTTAGACATCCGGCATTCTATAAAGCAAAATTCATACTTGTTTGAAATTTTCCGTATATAGATTGGAAATCAGCGTACTCCATTTAGTTTAAAATAGGCCTTTTCCAGTAGCAACTTTGTGTAGCTTTGTGTTATACAAATAAACTGTGACTCCGATGTTTTTCACAAAAAAAAGATACATTGGAATATCAACTCCCCTCTAATCGATTCTGCCAGAAAAAAAACGATTTAAGAATGAAACAATAGGCTACGGCACAACCTCAGTCATCCAACTATATAAAATATTTTAAGTTGTCATTAATTCTAGGAATATGATTTTAAAATTCTGAATAAAAACGAAGATTCCAATGCTAAGGGTATGGAACACTTAGAATGTGAGAGTGTCAGAAAATGTTCATGAAAGACGATAAATTGTCAAACTACGACACAGATTTTTTTTCATTGTAAATAAACACACGTCGTCCCTAAAAGTTGTCATGATAAATTTCCTTTGAAAGATCAGACAACAAAAGTATTTAAAAAAAACAAATAAGCAAAGCAAGTATAGAAACGACAAAACGAATCCATCTAAAATCTCTAGGTTACGAACAGGCGATAAATGGGGTTGTTTGTTTTTATTTTTTTTTTATTTGTAGTACGATAAGAAAAGTACACGTATTTCTCTCAACTTAGTTACTCTCTCTCTCTCTCTTCCACCCCACTTTTTTCACTCTGTGCCTCTGTCTGTATGTCTCGCTCATTCTCTCTCTCTCTCTCTCTCTCTCTCTCTCTCTCTCTCTCTCTCTCTCTCTCTCTCTCTCTCTCTCTCTTTTATCATTGTTTCTTTCAGTGTTACCATAAGATAGAACGTATGGAAACGTTTATACTCTGAGATCTCTAAAAAGAAATCATGGTATTCACTTGCGTATTAAATATAAATGAAAATTAAAAGAAAATGTTTATGTTACGATTCAGTAATATTAACGAAGTAAAAATCACCGTTTCTTGCATTTCTCATATCTGATGATTAACACAGGCGCACAACACACACACACACGCACACACACTACTTTCAAAATGAATACTTATGATAAAATGACGTCTTTCATTTCTTCAACTTCGAAAGAGATAAGAGGCTGGCATTTGAACAATAGAAATTTATATGGTTTGGATAATGTTCGTATTATTCTTTGGTATCAGAATTAAAATTATAAATTGGAGTGTCCAAAAAGTTTGTTCTGCTTGTCGTTAAATTGAATTAGAAGCGCTTAGTTTTAACGAATTCCATTTTTAAAAAAATAAACATTGCTTTCGATTCAGCAATAACAGCTGTCGTTGACGTTCATTTTATTTTTTTTTCAATTGACAGAATTAACGTAATTGATTGTTTATCGATTCTAACACTGAATATGGAAGAAAATAATCAACATTTTCAATATTAATATTTTACGGAAAAGGCGTTTAATATTCTATCGAGATGACACTAGATCTCGTGTTTCTTTCATAACAATAATAACATGTTACATCATCAGAGCTGTTTCGATTTGAAGGCACACTGTAAATCCGTATGATTTCTCACTTTTAGCATGGATGCTCGTTCCTGAACATGCCCCCTGCTCAGGCCTGTTTGTATATCTTCAGCACCCACAGAACCAATATACGGTTTATATTTGCATACGCTAGGAAAACCTTAGTTACAGTTCAAGTATATACCGCACGAAGGACACATGCGGTTTTGAATTCAAAGTTGCCCTTCTCCTAGACTGGTTGACAACTACAGTTAAGAGAGTCCAGTCTGCGCTGTTATTTAACTCAGAACTGGAGGGAGAAGAGATGAATTCATACCTTTCCCAATGGTATTTGTGTGAAAATGAATCATGACCTGAATTCGAACTTGGCCTCGAAACATTACACCATTTGCGAAGCTGACATATTTACAACTTGGCTGAACATTTTTCACAGACTCGCCATAATCACAGGATATTGTACTTTCGGAGCACCGTTTATTCCGGCATTCACAGAATGTTCTCTTATAAAAAAAAAATTCCTGAAAGTCTGCAAAATGCACTGAGAGCATTTCTTTGTTCTGAAAGGGTGGATGGCATTATGAAGTTGACTGAAAGCAGATAAAAGATACTGAACAAAAATGTTGTTTAATAAAGTTAGTGTTAAAAATGGTAAAAAATTGTCTTATTTTTATTTAATAAACCGAACAATTTTATTATTTTATTTATTTATTTACTAACGTTAAATAATGCATTACTTACGGTACATAATGCATTGTGTTTCAGCCAACAGTGAGTTAAATTTGAATGAAAATGCGTTTACATTCGAACACTTGAAAATTGTTTTTAAAACAAACTGTAAATGTTCAAACGTTAAAAACAGAAAATGGATAATGGAGAAGTCTGTCTGGTCACAACTCTCTCTCTCTCTCTCTCTCTCTCTCTCTCTCTCTCTCTCTCTCTCTCTCTCTCTCTCTCACGCACACACGCACAAACTCTAATTTCTACAGCCTATGGAAAGTAGACACGGAATATATATATATATATATATATATATATATATATATATATATATATATATATATAATGATAAATTAAGAAAATACCTTAAAAATCCATATCGGTTATAATTTATTTCATGAATATTGTTGTTATATTCATCCCTTCTCACCGAAAGTTTAAGAAATGGAATCAATCCATCCAGATATATCGAGATAAAAAGCAGAAAGGGAAAAGAAAGAGAGAGAGAGGGAAAAGAGGAAAAAGAAAAAGGAAAAATATTAATAATAAAAAGGGAAGTAAAAAAAAAAATTACTCTCCCTCTCTCTCTCTCTCTCTCTCTCTCTCTCTCTCTCTCTCTCTCTCTCTCTCTCTCTCTCTCACTAACGAACTTTTTTCCCTGGTGCCTCGAATGCATGAATTGGCATTCCACCCGTTTACAGTTGAAAGCTAAATGCAACAGCCACTTCCACTCCGACAGTTTCTTTTTTCCGTTTACTTGCTTCCCTGATAATTAATCTTCAAAAAATTAAATGCAATGTCAATCGTCATCTTCTATCTTCTTGAATCCTGTTCATCTTTTGCCCTTTCCTCAATCTTCCCAATGGTCAGTCTTTTTTCCCACTTTCACTCCCTGTAACTCACTGCGTATTAGTGGCGTTCCCGCTTTCTTTGCTTGGGGTGAAATGATTTTAATATATATATATATATATATATATATATATATATATATATATATATATATATATATATATATATATATATATATATATATTCAGATCTTTTTCGTGTGAAATATGGAATCTCATAAACAAAAGTTGTTGATTTTCTTCTTTTTTTTTCAGATAAATCGAGTTTTACTGTTCTTTTTTATTCAGGGTTGATTACCTACGACCATAATTGGTAGAATTAAACTGTATCTTCTTTATTGCTTGCTAAAACCACAAATAAATTACTTTAAGTTTTAACGAGATAAAAATTTCGAAAGTTCAAGATGAACGATGAATAGATGAAATTTAATTATCCTTCAATCGTCAGTAATTTAGGAAAAGTCCTTATCGTTCCAAGAATTGTTCGTAAATAAATAAGACAACGATATTAATTAATTTATTGTTTTATTTATTTGTTTATTCATTTATTGTGGCGGACATTAGGCAAAGTGGGAAGCTAATGCTGTTTTTTGCGACCAAACATCTTTCGGGGCTCGTTAATCGTGCACTCGACTGCCCAAATTGCAATACTTCAACAGCAATTACGCACCACCCCAATCAACTGGTGACTTATTCAGATTCTACACTGAATCATCAAAATGTCTATTTCTCTCATGATTCGGTGGATCATAGGAACACATCTTTCATTACATGATCATCAGATTAATACTGGGGAATTTTTTTCAAAGACATGTGGTGCATAAAATTTTGGAATGTTATTTATTTTTATCTATTTATTATATTCTTGTCTCGGATTATTCTTTTGTGCATTGTCGCTGTTGAATAGTAAAAAACCCTGCATATTTGCGAGATTCGCGATTTGAAAAATGGGTAAAGAATTAAGCCATGAAAACGAATTATTATTGTTTAATAAACTTACAATTTTCATTCTGTCATAAATGAGAGAAAGTAATGTTCTCTGGCCCTTTTTCACATTTTATAAACAAGGAATTAAACTCCTCTTTATTTTTTTTCAATTAGATTATACTAGCTACCACAAAAATGGACGCGTTTTCCCCGGAATGAAAGCAAAAAAATCTAATTTGCCAAAAATTAGGGCATTATCCAATTTAAAGGAACTCGGTATATCCTGTGTACTAATTTGAGTGGGTATTGACGAATTTCTTTTACAATTATATAAAGAAAAATCCATAAAGATGTTATTTCGGAAAAATAAGAATGCAATATCTAGTGTGAACATACAAAGAATTTGTCCTGAACATTCCAAAAAAATAATTCAATACAACTCGAAAAATAATTTTTTTGAGAGTTGGTATTTGCATAAGTTAATAAAACATGTTATTTCTTTCAAATTTGACAGAAAAGTGTTCAGGCTTAATATTATTTTTTTTTAAATTACTTGTAATTTTTCTAGGCGATTTTGAAATTAATCCCTTTCTTTTCCCTAACAAAAGTTACACAATTTATATTCGAATTATTGTCCTTATTGTTGTTGTTACTATAAAGTTTCGGCTGTTGTGCCCTCCGATCTTCAGCCGGTGTATATAGATCCGAATTCTGAACTGAACTCATTATATAAACTACAGGACATACTGTTCTCGTTCCACTGTCCATGTCAAGGGAAATTTCGTCTAGTTCTTATTTTTAGTACTGGATTTTTAGTTTTCTGGATTACTGCTAGCGTTCCGTATTTCATTTTCATTTTATTTTAAATTTTTCGCACGATTTCAAGGGGCAAAATTAGAAAATTACTTTTGTTAACCTATGACATCACGTGGCACTGTGCACAAATAAATGTTATTTTCATTATGTTTTAAGTAAAAATTAAGCATTACTTTTACAAAATTCAATTAATCATTATTTTTTCTAATTTACTTTCAAACACATCACTAAGACAAATATTGGATTTTTAAGAGATTTTTAAGTTTGTGGTTTACGTTTTTCATCTATCGTGGCGGCTAGATGAGTCATTGAGAGACAAGTAAATATGCCAATGTTTTAAAATGACTAAAAATTTATGTACATACGGAAATTTATTTTTATTTCAATACAGATTATCTTTATGTTATTATCTTTCAAATAAAACTAAAATTTAACTTCAAAGAAGTCATTAAAATTATTTAAAATGCGTATAATTTAGGAACTACGATGGACATTCTAAAGGATTTCCGTCGTGGTTTCTAAATTATATGCCTCTTCCAACAGAATACCAACAAAGTAAGTAACAGTTTCAATAGTCAAGAGATTATTTCAAATATTATTCACTCTTCTGTCATTATTTATTAAATTTAATATTTCAGTCCAATAAAAAAGAAATTCAATAACTATTTAATTGCTTTATACTGAAAAAATAGGTCCCTCGAATAGTTAAAACAAATTGACCATAAAAAATACAAACTTACTCTAACACTTCAAAGGAAGACTCTTGGACATTACCTCGTATTTGACAGTACTCAGAAAGGTTAGCAACAAAAGCCAGCAGGCTACTCCATTCGATTTACGCCTACTACACAAATTGCATGTAATTCTGTCGAAAATTATTCTTAATAATTGCAATCAGAATTTAGCCATAGCCAAGTTTGTGTTGATTTTTCTATTGACCGTGTTATAAAAGTCAGTGTTAAAATAGAGAATAAATGGAAAGAAAAGTTTTCATTTTATTTTCATAGAGTCTTTCTAAATTCGTAAACAGATGATCCTGTAGTAAAATCCTATGATTATATAAAATGACTATATAAAATGGCTATATAAAATGACTATATAAAATGGCTACATAAAATTCAAATATATACTGCGACAAATCTGAAGATTGTGCATCTGTTCTCTCCTTCTTCAGCACGACTCTCCCTTTAATGCTTTGTATTTCTTTTACTTTCTACATGAGACACAACGAGATCATCAACATCGATATCATCATTATTTTAAAAAAAAAAGGCATCAAGTTATTTTCTAAAATGAAAAGAACTGGCATATACCTCTTTTCCGATTCTTTTTCTTTGATTTTAACTCAACGTTTATTTATCTATTTCTGTATTCATTCATTCCGGTTTTGTGTCAAATGACACCAGGGCAGGTTTACCTTGTAATTCCCAAGATCCAACGTTATATATGTTCTTAGCACATATGAACAACATCTGTGATCGATGACATCTGCTTCGACCATCTGCCACCAAACGACCGATACAACGCTACGGGTGCCCCAAATTATCTACCAACAAGACAGGCATTAATTTGGGCACGCATTTGCTTTAGACACTTTTAAGTTTCTTTAACTTTATAACATTACATATTGATAGATATTGATTATAAATACACAACCACATACAGAAACACGCAAGCACACACATATACACAATATATATATATATATATATATATATATATATATATATATATATATATATATATATATATAAGAAGCAATTTAAAGAAAGAAAGAAATAGCGATGTTAATGTGATTAATGGCGAAATCACTTCGCTAACAGGACTTAGTGAGACATTAACTTACTATCAATTCCTTAAATAATAAATTCTTTATATTCGAGTTGTTATCAGATGGAAGACACATGCCAAGTACTTTCGACAATTTTAAATTGTCATCTTCAGGGCACAATTTTCCTATACATAAGCAAACACTAACACAAATTATGTGTAGACCGAAAAAAAACTTTTTTTTTTAATTATGCTATTTATTGACAGTTAAATATATGTTTGGAGCGTGCGATGACACGACGCTAGAGTTCTTGTTCAAATCGATCAAGTGAGAATTTAAGGACCTTATTATTCAAAGAATTGATAGTAAGTTAATGTCTCATTAAGTCCTGTTAGCGAAGTGATTTCACCATTAATCACATTAACATTGCTATTTAATTCTTTGTATAAATTGTTTCTTTATTATATAAAATATAAGCTGCACATTCTAATACACACACACACACACACACACACACACACACACACACACACATACACACACATATATATATATATATATATATATATTTTAATTAAAAATTTTGTTTTTCTTGCATCAAAGGATGGCTATAAATTAGTATAAGGAATTTTAACATCGCTTTGCGGTGAAAACACGTGGATAATTGACGGGTTTTAATGAAAGTTTCATGATTTCTTTACAAATGAATTAAGCTATTTCAGAAACTTTTCTTTAGAAAATGTTGGTAAAATATTTTTGTACATCTGTTAACCTCCACTTATTTAATTTTATGAAATGTCAAGAAATTCATTTTTGAAGGGTTAAATGTTTATATTAGTTATAAGCACAAGTCCTTGAAGAATTTAAATCACCAATTTTCTTTAATAAAACCAGGACCCACAGTTAAAGAAAATCTGTTCTGAATCGTAAATAAAAAATGCCATAAAACTAAGACATTATTTAACTAGAAAAGCTTTTAATTGCTTTCATAAAAGCAATTAAAAGCTTTTCTATTGTGGACATTTCTTTAAGAAAAACATTTTTTCGATGAATAATAAATTTTACAAGAATTGTTTTCATTTTCTCAAATTTTAATAAAGTTTAAAATCTTTTAAATTTCTGTATTTGTAGCAGTTAGATGATATTACTAAGTAAAAACTGTATTTACTAATCATAAATAGAAAAACTTACTACAATTCAGCGATTCCTAGTATTTTAAAAAGAATTTTGCATTTGTTTGTATGTGTGTTTCTTTAAACATAACGATTTTTTGTAAATGCGGACGTCGATACACAACGTTATCAGAAAATAAGAGGGGTAACTATAATAAACTTAAAATTATTGGTAATTTTCTAACATTTCCTCAAGAAGGGTCGCCGTAAGACTATAAAGCCAAAGTACATGAAATTCAATAAAATATTAGATTACTTGGTAGTTAAAAAAAAACGTTATCGAGAAAGTTGACTCATAAAAACATCCAGCTCCGTGTTAAAAATGCTTTTCTGCGATATTTAAACTAAATGTAATATTTGTTTCAAATCGGATCAATTAAACTTTACATTTTCCTCAAATATTTTTCACAAATGAGGGTTTCAGAAAAGTATATATTATTTTTGGAAGATTTTTTAATAAAGAAAATTACGTTGTTTCGTAAATATGGCTAAAACCAGCCATTTTTAACGATTAAAAAATTCATTCCAATCAATCTAAATTCATTTTAAAATACAACAAAGTATTTTGCTTATTGGAAATATTAAATTTAATCTATTTATTTATGAATCTATTTATTTATGAAATTCAAACTAACATAAAAGCTTCAAGAAAGATTTTTCATTTTGTAAAACTTCATCTTAAACCTTCGGTATCGCTTATTTTTGGGGTTACCTATATAAATGAGTAGAGTTTGCTTCTGACGGAATAATAAATATATAAGACAATTTGACAAAATTTAATGTTCCGCATTTGGTTCGACGTCATCAGAAAAATAAATTTACTTCACAAGAACAATACATTCATTTAGACAGACAAACAAAACGTGATCCACGCTAAGCTTGATTTTCACTCCAGTTATATCGTTGTCGATATTAGATTTCAACAAATTTCAACTCAGTTTTACTTTTACTTATATTTGTTCCTTTCTTCGTGATTTACGTCTCCCACATTGTTTCAGTTCGAATTTAGTAAAAATAGACGATAAACTGAAATTGGCTGGTCGTAGAGGATTCGTAGACATGACACTTTCTTCCTCTTAGCAAATTATGTTTTGTTCAGTTTTTTACCAGGTGAAAACTTATCACGAAAGATCACACAAGTATTTTGAGTGTGTTGTTGTTTGGTCTGTTTTTGTTTTTTGATCATTGAGAATCGCAGGAACTGTTTGAAGAAATAAATCTTTAGACATTTTAAATCTTTCCTTCGCTAACAGGAGTTAATTTAATTTTATGTATTTTTCTAAAAATCTCCCTAAAATATTATTTCTAAACTAAACAATTAAAACTCTCACTTTCCTAATAGAGACTTTCTAAACGTAGCTTAGATGCGGCACAAGACCGAAAATATGTGGCTCCCTGTGAGGATCGAACTCACTACTCAGTCGTAACTGATCTAGCGAGACAAACTTGCTAACTATTACACCACGTCAGAGATCACCCCCAATACTTTCCTAATCAATAACAGATACCACAAAATTCCATAATGATTTTATTTTTAGAAAAATTTTTTTAAATGGAATTATGCATCGTATTTTTATGTTATTTCTCGTTTATCAATTTTTTCGTTTTGTTCTTTTCAATTTCCTTAACTTTCTCTTTTCTATCGAAAATATTGTTTGTGTATTAACTCTGATTGCCATGCCTGAACTAATGTAAATTGCAAGGAATAAAATTTAGTTCGAACCTCCACCCACTCCGAAAAAAAGGAAATAAAATGGATGGTACTTTGTTTGGGTCTAAATCGACTATCATCCTGGATAAAGTGTTGACTAATCTCGACACTCGAAATGAATCGCATAAAGATGTCTATTCTTTAGTGATCCTTTGAATGTTTTAATGAAAAACTCCATAGAAAATTAAATTCGTCTTTATCGCTGCCCATGAATTAAGAACTAAACATTAATCGACAAAATCTGAAAAATCAGGAATAACCCAGTGAAATGTCAAAAATCAAATAAACCTATAGAGAGTAATTCGCCATGGTTAAGTGTAATTAGCAAAAATATCCAACAAACGAAATTGACAAAGTTTCTAATAAACAATAAGAAAAAGAACAGGGCAAAAATAATACTAAGCAAATATTATATATGCAAGACAAAACAAGGTAAAGCAACAGTAATAATGCAAAATGTTCATAAAGTAAGAATGGTGCTAACATCTAAAAGAGATACAGTCAAGTGATTATAGCATTCTGACTTCAAGACAAGAAATACCAAAAATATGGCGGATGAGAGCAAGAAGTGGTTTGTCTTATTGGCTCGGAAGAAACCCCAGCATGCATGTTTATAACAAAATCTCAATAATGTTGATTATGATGAGTGTAAGCACTTCTAGTCCCACAAGGTAATGCAGGGGGCAAAACGGATCGAGCGGCAGTTTGCATAAAATAGTTAAGTTTACCACATTTGTGTTGCTTCAGCGGCCAGTCTCATATAATTTATCTTTCCACCCTAACCTCGGTGGAACAATGCATCTGTACGATTTATCTATAAATTTGGGGAGGAGGTGTTTTAGCTGTTATTCCAACTAAGATCTCTGTTTTGTTTTAGTTTGTTTTTGTTGCATTTTTTAGTTTTGTTTTTGGGTTCATTCCCTCCCCCATCATTTTCATTATTATATAATTTTTTTTATATATTTTTGTAAAAAAAATAGCGAAAAACGAAAACGAAAAATGACATTTTAACATTCTTTAATTTTTATGTCCTGGGGTTTTGTAGGTCCCTTGTGAATATGTGGTATACGTAAGATTGAGAGGTGATGGACAAGTTCTTGTGATGATTGAGTGTATTGTATTAAATGGATGGGTCGTGATTGTGATTAACTAGGACTAGGATAATTACTGATGACCAGCATTTCCCCACTTTCCCTTCAGCCTTAGGGCAAAATTTCTGTATAAAACAGAAATAAATAATCATTCTAACTAAGATCGACACAAGCAACCTACTTTGAGCCGCTATAAATACATATTTATAATAATCATCACACACACTCACAAATTCTAGTTTTAACACTTAGTATATTATTAGGTGTTTGCAAAATATCCCAACGCGCACTTAGATGAAAATTAGAAACTGTATACGCACCAATCGAAAAGAATTTTTTTTATGTTCCGTATTAGGTGTTTATCTATTCTATGTCAAACAAAAGATGGCATTGGACAAGATACACATGTGATATGACAAGTTATTATATGTGATACTATATGTTATTAACACATATTATTGATACATGTTATTTGGCAAGACAATAGAAGCGAAGAAGATGACGAACGAACCCCATGGAGATGGTTCGATTGGAAGTGGTATGTGTTGTGAATGGCTTGTGAAATTCAAGACATGTGAATCTGATTTGAAGGACGCGCCACATATTAACAGAACATAAAACTGTTAATTCGAGAACACTTTTAGATGATGATTCCATTCAGCATTGGAATAGATTGAAAAACTTATTATTGATCACTCAACAATTGTAAGATGTTTGCAAATATTGATATTTTAAGCGTAGCTTAGATGTGGCACAAGGTCGAAGGTATGGGCATCCAATGAGGATAGAACTCACTACTCAGTCGTAATTGTTCTAGCGAGACAAGCTTGCTAACCATTATGCCACACCGGGGTGCCCAAAGATATTTGCAAAGTATGTGGTATATTTCAACACCAGTATTTCACTTACCAGATAAGTTTTTTTTTTCTTTAAAGGTTGTCATTGGAGATGAAAAGTGGGTCCACTGCGATAATACGAAACGTCAAAAATTATACGTGGATCTAAGAGAGTATGTAGCGCCAACAGCAAAAGAAGCATTTTGAGAAGAAAACGGTTACTGCTGCGTATCTGGTAGGATATGAAATGTGCATTTTGGTAAAACTGTAAGTGCGGAGTGTTAAAACCGAATTTTAACCACTGCAATTGAAGAAAAAATATCCTTTACAGGAGAAAAAGAGAAATTGTTTAGATTTTATTATGCAAGTCAATATTTCCTAATGAAATTAGTATTAAACAACCGATGTTGGTAAAGTTTCAGGATATATTCATATAATAATATAGGTGTATTTCAGTTTATATGGTTTTATTAGGAATATTTACAATAACTTACTTGATAGTGTGGGATTTGATTATACAACCAGAGTGTTGCTTACCATATAAATACTACTATAGTTATTTATATTTATTTTTTAATCTCAGTTAAATACATATTGCCATGAGTCTTAGGAAATGTATGAAAACAGAAACAAGATCTTGATCGGAAGTTATGAAAAATGTTAAAAGACATCAAAGAACAAAAATTTTAATACGAATACGAAGATAAGAACAAGAAAAATTTGTCACAAAAAGAGATATGAGAAAAAAACTTTAAATGATGTTAAGTAAGTAAAACGGATTGATCAATAGAAAAATATTTAAAGAAGCTGATATTGTGGATGGAAACAAAGAAAAGAAATCGAAAGCCGACTGAAATCGTAAAGTCATTGTGAACTCCATGATCCTTTCATTAGCTGCACGGTATATCCTTCACCAGGGCTACATATGTTTTGTTTTTTGTTTTTAATTCAGAGTTGTCCTTCTCTTAGACTGGTTGCCAACCAAGGCTGCTCTACTATTTAACCCATAGCTGATATAGATTCATACTGTCCCCAAAGGTATTTGCGCGTAAATAAATGTAATCAACTCGACTGGAATTCGACTCGGGTCTCTGATTTCTACATCCGAGCCGCTATCCATTACACCACCTACAAAAGAAAATTCAGAATATCACGAATATTTGCTAAAGACATGATAGTAACTATAAACTCCTCCTCCGTCAAAGTAAACATCACAAAGTAAAACGTGTACATTGGGCAACTCGTGTACATGCAAAGTAAAACTGAATTCTCAACAGTAACTGTTAGTGATAAATGTAGATGTACATTGGCTGAACCTGATAGCTGGACAAGGGGTTGGGTCTCTCAAGGAAATAGTCATGACCTAGAAGATAACTGAAATGGGTGTAGTAATGTTTTGAGCTAGTGTTGTAGACAGTAAAATTATAAGTCCTTCCCAATTTGATGATGGCGTCAAGATAAAAGCAGAAAAATATTGTAAATTTTGGACAAGATGTTTCTAACTATTGGGTCATAAGCAAGAAGCTTTACGCTAAAGAGTACAATTACAAGACACGTTCTGTAAATCTGACTATTACTTCCACCTTGCAAAGATGGTTACAGACACATCAAATTGATGTAATGGCATCCAACCTCTCCAGTTATAGATATAACAGAAAACATTTTGTCCATCATTGAAAGAGAAGCATATGAGAATGAAAAACAATATTCATATGAAGAATGTCTCTTTGAATAAATATATTTGAATAATTTCTTTTATTATTTTAATTAAAAGGAATTATTCAAATACATGGCAAATTGTGCTAATGAAATATATTTTCTCTGGCCTGTAACTTTTACTTTTTTATTCATAAAGATTTTATTTGGTACTTTGATTAATAAGACCTAATGCCATTCCTAAAACAAATCATTATCACTATTTTTAATAAGAACAGATCTTATAAGATTAAAATGACACAAAACATTGCTCATATCAATATAGGTTTATCTTGAAGAGTTTGACAACTTGGATTGGTTAGTATCAATTTCATTGTGAAAACATTGAATGACTTAATAAAATCTGACATGGGAAAGGTCAAGTTTCGTAAGATTGTATTAATAAGGATTTAATTGAAACTTCAGAATTTTCATACCATTTCTCTCTTTTGCACATGAATAATAATAAATACAGTTTTACTGCTTATACTTTAATGTCATGTCCGTTTTCAAATTAGAGACTTGAAGCTTTTTATCACAATTATGCTTATAAAAATTAATATGGATTTAGGGCACGTCATCTCTCCACAAACTCACACTTGTTACAACCACCAAGCTGTTCAGAGCAGAAAATTCTCCATTACTAATCGCCGAGAAAATATTCACATATCTGCTTAGTGAAAAGATATTAAAAATATATCATAATATTAACATTCAATATGGTCACTATGTTACTTTGTCCGAAGTGAAGATATTATATCTAGTTGCAAGAATAAACTTCATTTTGAAGTAGAGATTTTTGGATGAGTTGTCTATCTGCTAAACAATGAACAATTGTTATACAATTAATTTTCTTAGCTTGCAGTACCAGTTTCATCCAGTATGAGCTAGTATTAGCTGTATAGGTCACATACCCTAGAAAAATATTTTCTCCACAAATACGTGAAAGATTGATTTTCCAAACCTTATCTATAACATTCTACAATTGTTTTCACCTGCACACGTTATAAACTGAGCTTTATTGCAAGTAGATTTGTTGCTACTGACGAAGTTAGCTTTTAACCAAAATGTTAAATGCAACGGATATAAGTGAAAATCCTGATTCTCCAACTTAGTGTGATAGAAAGATAAGTCTATGAAATTGGTCCTCGTCGTCAAGGTAACTTTGACTCCCATCGCAAATGAATGCTTTTTTCAGCAAGCGATCAAAGAAAATGAACAAAGGAAATAGCAATGATTCTCTAGAATTTTCTCAATGTTGTTAAACATCAGAGCCGTTCCTTAGAATTCAAATGAAGCTGAAGGGAAATTCAAATCATAAATTATTCGAATAATAACTATTCCGAAGTGTCACCGGTACTCTGCTTTTACAGAGGATCGATTAACATATACAAAGATACCAATTATTTAACACCGGCTGCTTCGGGACGTTGATAATATCACCAGTCCATATGCGTTAGCTGGACGCCTCAGCGTAGGGTAATTTTCAAAATTTTAGGAAACCCCAGAATATTCAAGAATATTAGCCTAAATATAAATCGTCTCTGACCACGGGAATAACAATGTTACATTATCTTTTGACATTTAAAGTCAAAAGATAAAGAAAAGAAATAACGAGAGAGTATAAGGAGACAAGAAAATTACGAAAAGATGTATATATACAGGCGTACAAACTCACACACGCGCACAGGCACACACACACACACACACACACATATACATACACATGCACACACACGCACACAAAGAAGAAAAATCAGCCTAACATCAATAAAAAAGTGAATAAATTATTTTTAACTTTATATAAAAATAACGAAAAACAAGAAAATTGACAGATACTTACTGATACCTCATGACGTGTGGTACGAACAATTACACAAAGGTTCGTCTACGAAACTCTAGAGTAGAGGTGCTGAATATAACATCAGTCAGCTAAGAGACATATATATATATATATATATATATATATATATATATATATATATATATATATATATATATATATCAGAGAGATAAGGATAAGCATCCTCCAAAAGAGTCTGCCCAAGTCTGCAGACTGGAAAGAAGAGTTTTAATACAAGTCAAATCTCAGGTAGGCAATGACCGACCACAACTACCAGTTTCTTCCGCTTTCACGCAATCATCAAGCGGTCTATATATATATATATATATATATATATATATATATATATATATATATATATATATATATATATATATATATATATATATCATAATTAATTCATCAAGTCTAGAAGAATCCTCAACAGAAAGCACTGGACGCCCGTTTCGTCCTATTTTGGGGACTCATCAGCAGTGTGCATCCACTAACGAGAATCGAACCCAGACCGTAAGCGTCATACCCACTTGACCAACGGGCCTCGGTGACGAAGAGGCAACAAACCAGATTCGATATAGCTCTTCACAAATTCCGTCGTATGACTCATCCGAGTCTACTTATACCAACGGACTGTGCCCATGAGTCACGACTACTATCCTCAAGTCGCTCGATACGGAGCATTAGAAGCCGGTTCAAGCAGTAATATATATATATATATATATATATATATATATATATATATATATATATATATATATATATATATACATATATATATATACATATATATATATTAAGGGGTATTTGAATAATCATAATTAATTCATCGAGTCTAAAAGAATGCTCAAGAGAATGCAGAAAGCGTTAGACGCCCGTTTCGTCCTATTCTTGGGACTCATCAGCAGTGTGCATCCACTACCGAGAATCGAACCCGGATCGTTACGATATGACGCAAATCGTAACGGTCCGGGTTCGATTCTGTTGAGGTTTATTCTGAACACGATGAATTATGCTTATTCAAATCCCCCTTAATATATATATATATATATATATATATATATATATATATATATATATATATATATATATATATATATATATATATATATATATATATATATAAAATATGTGGTGCATTTCAATTTATTACAATAAATCATTCATACAAAAAGTAGATTAGTTAAGTTAATGATATGAAATGGCGAAAACTCTTCGCAAACAATATTTTTAAGTTGGATTAACCTACGAACCACTCGATTAATGTTATGATCCTTGTTTTTAATAACTACAAGTTGTATAAGGTCTTTTTTAATCTGCTAGTACTTTCAACTGTACACACAACTATCCTCAGGCATGGAAATTATTTTGGTTTTAGTAAATCCAGGTAGTATCGGAGACGAAAGATTAAATTTGAATCGAAATATGTTTTTTTAGAAATGTGTTATTGTTATCGGATAAAACTTTTGGAGCGTGCTATCGCAACGCTAAGGTTGAATTAAGGTTAATGCAACTTTAAAATTTGGTTTGCGAAGAGTTTTCGCCATTTTATATCATTAACTTTACTAATCTACTTTTTGTATGAATGATTCATTGTAATATATATATATATATATATATATATATATATATATATATATATATATATATATATATATATATATTACATGGATTTTTCTAATCCGACATGACGTATTGTTACTCTAAACGTTATTTTTAGCGAGTGCATGTGTTTGAGTTGACATCATTTTTTTATTTTCTGAAATAGTTAATGTCAACCGGCCTAAATAGTAACGGCTGTATGGTTTACCTAAAACGTATAAATAAATTGTTCCTTTGCGACGACCGATTCTTTCTATGGTGAAGTCTGTGCAGCACAAATTGACACAATGGTAGGCTGTTTTGTTACGACCAGTACTTGAAATGTATATCATTAACTGTGTTAGGGATTCGTTTACATTTGCTAACTTTTTACAGTGTCTTTCCTTAATTTCCGATGGCAAGTTTAAGTGATTCTTTGACATCAGGAGTTTGTTTGCATGTGTTATTCTTAAGGAGACCATTGATATTTGCGTATCTTTGTATCTTAGTCATTTGTCCCCTCTACCTCGTATTCCAGAAGCTAGATTCACAGAGTTGATGAAATTTGCTACCATGTGTTGAATTCAGTTTAAATTCAGGTAAATATGTGTGAATAGCTACAGGGTGTCCCCCAAAAAATAACAGGAAATTTTAGATTTACTATATGGTGAAAAAAAGTTAACAAAGATCTTGAAAAAATTAACTTTTATAGTTTCAACACCACATCTGACTTTTGTATTTTTATTCTGTTTTAAGCTACTAAATGTGTGTCCTTTGCTTTTGTTCCAAATAACTGTAAGAAAAAGTCAAACAATGAAATAAAATATACCAAATTTCATGGGTTCTGTGGGGCACCCTGTATGAGCAGTCTATAAGGACCGGTGATAGCTAATATTTTTAATAAGATATTCAATCTTAATAATATCTTCTTGTATTAAAAGTCCTAACTGTTATTTTTGGCATGGCTATTAGACTTTCTGTGCATTTGATAATTAGGTTGAGGCTGGGGTGTTTCTTTAAAAACTAAACGAATAAGACACAGTTTTACAATTTACTAGTGAAAAGGAGAACTTTATTAAATGTTTCAGTGCACCAACCGGTTTAGTGTACCGTAAACCAACTATCACTGCTTTGTATTCAGAAACTGAATTTGTCAAGAAAGTTTTAACTGAAAATGGGTATCCTTCTGGAGTTTTTAGCATTCATGCTAAATTTATAAAACAATTTATAAAACGGAAGTTGATTGGCCCCCAGAAGTACCCTGTCTATTTACGTATGTTCTGATCGTAACTCCAATTTTTTAACTCAAACGAAAGTGCTAACTTCGACATTCACAACTCATCAGACAAAAACAGACCTTAATATCGTCAGGTTCTGTCTCCCTTCCGGAATACTGCCCCCCCCCCACCAATACCAGGGTCATAAAATAATCTTTTCTGATCAATCAGAAAATGCCCACGCGGTTTTCGCAGCAGCCGTTTCTCACAATAAAACCAACGCTGATTTCACCCACGAAGGAAAATCCGACCAGGCTAGCATTAGTAACGACCCCCACGACAGGCAAGCTTAATCAGGCCATCAGCAGCGCCACCTAGGTGCTTCCATCAACGTCAATTCCTTTGGCCAGCGACGAAACCAGCGGCAGCAGCAGAGACTAACTCTCGACTACTGCAATGCGATAATTCGTGGAATATTTATCCCACAAGTCACACTTGACTACATATGCATGTTCATTTTCTCTACGTGTCTATCTCGACTACGACTTTGTGTTATAACCCAACCAACCCTCAGTTTCCTACGACTGATATACGATAACGCGCGGAACGAGCAAATGATCGAAACTTTATAAATCACGGGAAAATAAAAACTCTTTTACTCATCTCAGTCACGTCTTGTCTTGCTGTCAGTGTCACTTCTACTTTCTGTTTCTTGTTAACCGTAAGGCCGCCATTAAATGTATACTGTGAATTGGTGGTGTTAGCACGAGATTCTCTAAGTACATTTATACTAGTGTGAAAGTTTTTTTTATTTGTCTACCCATTGGTTTTATTGCTTTATCAAGATCGACCTGAAAAGATGTTCTGCCTCCTCACATAGTTTTGTAATTCACCCTTTTAAATGTTAGTGTTACACGACCTATATAGGAAGAAGAAAGTCCCAGAGATTGGAATTAAGAATAATTCAGCATGCTCCAGCCAATATTCGGAAAGGAAAACTGAATAATTTACATAAGTGCATTTGGGTCAGCGATAGCTGAACATTTGTAAATTAATTATTGTTTTTTTTTTTTGTTGTTGTTGTTGGTGGTGGTGGTGGTTTGTGGTGGTGGTGTGTGTGTGTGTCTGTGTCTGTGTGCGTGCGTGCGTGCGTGCGTGCGTGCGTGCGTGCGTGCGTGCGTGCGTGCGTGTGTGTGTGTGTGTGTTTGAACTGAACATAGCCTATTTCTCAAATTTAAAACAATTTTGGTTATATTTGTTGCTTTTATGTGTTACATCCACATAAGTTAAACGAAGAAAATTACATACTGATCCACATTCCCATGTTCATTTTGTGAGATACATGTAACGGAAACATTTCGTTTTTCTTCTATTTTTTTTAACAAATTTTATAAACAATAAATAAAAATTATGACGTTTTGGTTTTCACAAGATATTGCACCTCTGGATTATCATCTATTCCAGTTTTTTCAGAATTCGTGAATGAAATAATAATTCACTTCCTTACGCGCAGATTGAGAAAGATAAAAAAGGGGTCTGGAAGAATGGAATAGTTGCCTGAAAGATGGCAGAATGTCGTGAAAGAAAACGGTAAATATTTAATTTAACTAAGTTAATGACCATGACCATAGTCGTCCCGGTTGATCTTGGTGTGTTGGCCATTACCTGGCCATTGACCGTGCACCATTGGATCCATCTTAATCTGTTCATAATTTATCTCTGCTGAATATATTTATATATATATAATAGAAAAATAAAAAAGTTCACTATTTCAAAAAAAAAGAAAGATAGAAAATTTTACAAGCCATTTTGGTTTGCCATAAAGAAATATAAACAAAAAAGAGAAGAAAAAGAGAAGATAAAAATGCCAAAAGATAAAAATTCCTAAATGTAAATGAAGAAAGAGATACTGTCAAATGAATGACACCTATGAAGCAATCAGGAAGCCAGAGACAATTCGGAAATGAATTCTTTTGTCTCGGCAAAGCGTAAAAAAATACAGAGAGAGACAACCAGGCAAAGGGACCCTAGAATCGATTAAATTTCGCCCGTTCTCCTTTGCCCTACCTTATCGAACACCTAAAATTATCAGAGAGTTGAAAGGATTACTTCTATCAGTGAGATACTTACATACATACACATTTACAAGGACTCTTTTCTTTTTCTTTTTATCTTATACAAAAGGATTTAGGCTTTAACACGAGAACTTTCTGATATGAACTCATGAACTCTTTAAATATTGCAGATTTTATTTTAAGTGATATACAAAAATTTTATTAGTGCATACAAAATATATATTTGTGCTAATTATCTTTGCATTCACTTTTATTTTAATAGAACAAAACTTGGTGTATATTGGAATTAAGGACATCCGAAAATAACCACCTGTAAACATACGTATACTCCAAAATATATGTCAGTTCCCCAAGAGTATATCTAAAAGATAGTGTTATAAGCCATTGCTTGTTTCGTTAATGATCATCAATGAATCTTATACGATTAAAAATTTCTGTGACACTACTAAACTGCCCATTTTCATTGAAGATAGCGATCAATAATAATGTATCAAGGGGAAGTAAACAAAATAACGTCAATTAAAGTTACTTCCCTTGCACTGTAATGTCGAAATGCGTAATGGTAAAAATATAAACGAAGGAAATTTGGTTATCTATAAAAACTTGGCCCAGTTGAAAACAAGTTAATTTCGTGCATTTCTTGCAATTTAAAAAAAAATGATTGTCATTAAATACGGTACTTGTAGTAGAGAAATAATAAGAACGATTTGAAAATTACAATTGATAACCTATGAATATGGTTCTTTGAGATGGAAACAAACGGAGAGAAACTGATTGAATGATTGATTCGTTTTCTACGGTTTATCAACCCTTTGCGGGTTATTTACAGCCAACATTACTTTTAGATTGTAAGAATTTTTTTTTGTTTTGAAATAATAATAGTTTAGTGATACAAGTCTTACTAATTAATCCCTAGCTGGGAGAACAAGCGGGTTCATACCTGTTCCAATGGGTATTTACGCAGAAGTGAATATCGTGATTGTCGTAAACAAGACATGCCTGAAAATGCCCACGCATTGCATGCGTATGGTGTCGCAGAGCAGATGGAGGAAGGGAGAATTGGCGGAGTGTGCCTACGCATATGTAAAACTCTCCCACTCAACCAATCGGCTGCTTCGTCATGGTCTGTAAAATGAGTATGTATGAATGCTTTGGGTTGCCTTTGGAGACTGTACCAAACAACACGCTTAATGCCTTTCCTATTATAGGTAATATTGTCCTCTTTTGCCTGGTCCGTAACAACTTTATTCCTTTCAAATAATAACTCATATCCTTCCAATTCATTGTCTCTCAAGTATTAGGGATTCCTGAGCTAAAGGGTATAATATACGGTAGTATTCCGGAGTCTGTAAATAGTCTCCGGCGACTTGGGTCTTGGCTGTAACTAGTTTTTCCACTTCGGTCTTCAACTGACCCAGTAACTTATCATACGGCTGCAGGTCTGTCACCAAATTTATCAACCACTTTGATCTAGTTATAATCACTTCGCTAGTCTTCTTAAATACAGTATTCTCACTGTGTTCCCAGGTATTAGCTACCACAACTAGCATCGTCAGTACCACGAGCTTCCCCTCGTCCATGTCTGCAAAGAGATGGAGAGAATAATTCGTCTTACTCAATCATTCTCTTATTGTTTTTAGCGGGTGGTTACATCGTAGAGCGATACCTCGAGCACCGACCCACACTACCACCAGCGCCGTGCATGCATGGGGCCCGTCCACACAGTTCACCAGCACTGATGATAAATGCACAGTTAGTCCCAGACCGTCACTCGTTCAACACACCCACTGTACTGGTTTCACTTAATCCTTGGGCTCGAGCTACACTGCTCCCCTCAATCGCCGTTTTAGTGGTAATTCCTCATTAACACTAGGTGCTTTTTTCAGCCCGCAATTTACTCTGCAATTGAGCTAACGGAATTTCATTCTCTTCTTTCCATTCACTCAGTTCTTCTTCTTCCCTAAGGTTAGGCTCAATCTCTGCTTCCTCAGAATATCCCGCTGGGGTCCGACTTACCTTTTAGCCTTCGAAGGGTAGTTGGGCTAATTTCAATCTCCTCACTCCCTTCACTTCTCTCTCAGTCTCTAACCCTTCAGGTTCTACCAACGTAGATTTCTTCAGCCTTTTCTATTGAGTTTTTGTTTCGGTTCCTTTCCATTCTCCTATTTCAGCTAGCTTTATATCATTCGCATGCACTCTCTTTACCTGTCGGGTCAATTGGTCCCAGATCACAAAGGAAACCGGACCCGTCTGCTCCACGATCCTATAGTATGGACTCCATCTCTGGTCCAATTTACCTTCTCTCGGGTGTATTTTATAATACACTGGATCACCTATCTGGAAGGAAACTTCTTCTCTATTTTTATTTGCCCTATCGTTTCGCCTTTTCTGGGCTCTTTGAATCCTCCTCCTTACCTGCATAAAAATTTTATGCTGTAGTTCTAAAACTATTTGGTGATGATCCTCTCCTAAATACTTCCTCCTAGGTCGTAACAGATTGTCTATGAGTAAGACTACATCCCTGCCATATATCAAGTAATAAGGGGGAAATTTTGTCGTCTCATTCATCGAGAATCTCACAGCTGCTAACGCTTGGGTTACGAATAAATCCCCGTTTTCCTATTATCCTCTGTTAGTTTAGCTAACACATCAGCGAGGGTCTTATGAAATCTCTCTACCTTAGCGTTACTTTGGGGGTGATATGGAGAGGTGGTTATGTGCTGTATCCGCTCCATCCCCAACTGTCTGGATGTTGGACGCTTGAAGCTGCCGGTCATTGTGACCGGTCGCAAACCTGTATGTTGGAAGTGTGGAAAGCCTGGTCACCTTTCCTCTTCCTGCCCAGAGAAGAAGGCCTCTGGAAGTCAAGCTCCAGTAGACCAAAATCCCCCTCTGACCGCGTCTTTACCTTCCGCCTCGCCTGTCATGGGCGTGCCAGCTTCCGGGATCGGGTCGGTGAATCCACCGGTTGGCGAAACATCTAAGGCCACATTCCCCAAAGAGCATTCGCCCGCTGCTAGTGCAGTTGCGGAGAAGGGGGAGGGGAATGGCTGGTAGCTTGTTAGGCCAGAGGGAAGAGCCAGACATCGGGTCCTCAGTCCCCTGAAGCCCCAAGGACGAAAGACACACACAGTCCCACTCCCTCTGGCAACGTTAAGGGTGATGCCCCGGACTCTCAGCAATCTTTCAAAGACCAACAAAGGAAATATGATCCTGGGTTCGAAAAAACAGAAAAAATAAAGGCCCCAAAATTGAAATTAGAGAAACAAAAGCAGTCTCAACACTCAAATCCTGTTCCTTCCACGTCATCGGCCCGGTCCGCACCTTCACCCAAAAAGAAACCTTCCCCTCTGACAACACCGTCTAAATCTCGTCCTCCCAGCAGAGATCCCAGTCCTTATAAACATAGAACCTTTCACACTCCCCTTCATACTCCCAGCCCTTCCCCTGTTAAACAAAGATCCCCCATATCTCTCTGCATACTCCCAGTACTTCCCCTGTTAAAATAACAGAAATGCCTCCCCCCTCTTCCAAACGGCAAAGAAGCCTCACACAGGAGCTAAAAGATAAAAAGAAAAAGGCTCAGAAGCTCATTTTCAATACGGGAGAGGATGTTTGTCGCATTTCCCCTGCCCAGGCGGAGAAAGCCCGGGGGTATGGCAACCGGATAAAAGACCTCAAGTACTTGCTCTCCATAAGGTAGTTTGCAGACCAGGACATTGAAGTACCGCAAAACTTCCTGCTTTCCCAAAGGGTTCTAACTGTTATAAGAACGGGTTCTGGTGCAAAACAAATTTGGGCAATGCTGGACGAGGCCATCATGTCGTATAAGATGACCGTACCGATCGCCGTTGTCCAGAATCAAAAACTGAAACATCTGAAACAATTTTGTGCAGGGAAGGTCCCCGTTTTAGTTCACCCATCCCTATATAGAGCCCTAAAACTGACATTTCTCTGGGATATCGGCGGAATCTCCCAAGACGGTACCATCAAGACTGAGATGGGCCATGGGTCTATGGGAGAGGCTGTCGGTATCCTTTCCCCGGCCATGTTCAAACCAGTACTTCAACACTAACCGGTCTTCACTATGGCTCTCTGGTTAGCAAGTTTAAATGTGCGGAGCCTGAGGTCCGAGTCTCGCAGGGCGAGGCTATCTCGTAACCTTCAGCGCCTCGAGGTGGATGTTTGTTGTGTGCAAAAGACCCGGTTTTCTTCTCATGACCGTGAGGACATACTGTCTAAGGGGTTCTCCCTTTATTCCGCAATTTTTTTATGGTCGTTCGAGGGGTATCTCTTGGCTGGTGAGCAGGTCTTTGAAGGCTGCCTGTACTCTTGTCTTCGCAGATCCGGCGGGCAGGCTTTGCGTGTTGGATTTTACCATAAAGGATAAGTCTCTACGACTCATTGGGGTTTATGCGCCCAATAACCATTCTGAGCGACCTGATTTGTTTCGGCAGATCGAACCGTTTTTGACGACATCTCGTCGGGTAGTTTTAGCGGGGGATTGGAATGCCGTCCTTGACCCCGGTATAGGGCAAAAACCGGGTACTACCAGTCCTGATGTGAAACCATTTCGGGACTTTATCGGCGGGTTTGATCTTGTCGATAAGTACCGGAATGAGCACCCTCGGGAGGTAGCATGGACTTGGACAAATAGTGGCAACTCGGCTCCTGGGACACTTGCGAGCTACCTCGACCGAGTTTTAGTTAGGAGAGTCGATGTGGGGATCTTAGGGTGTCCAAGCTTCCTTTATATAGTTTATACGGATCATAGGCTTGTCCGGGTCCATGTTAACTTAGATAAGCCTAAGGTTAGGTTGGCTGGGTACTGGAAATTAAACTGCTCCCTATTTGGTGAGCAGGATTTCCAGGACCAGCTGCTACTAATGATACAGAGGGAATTGACGGGGGCGGTTTTAGGGAATGCCTGGTGGGATAAATTAAAATCCAAAATTAGAACGTTTGCTGCCGATTTTAGTCGTCGACTCAATCTAGATAGATTAGCGGCGCAAACGGCTTTAGAAGAAAAAGTTGATCGGGCAGTGAAATCCCGTAATAGTGGGGAAATAGCCTTAGCTAAGGCAGAGTTGTCCTCCTTGCTTATCAAGAAGAATCAAGCTCTGGTAGTTAGGGCTAGGTTAAAAAGAATGTCCTCTGAGGCGACGAATATGGCCGCTGAATTGCGTGCAGAGAAAAATCGGAGCGCTGCTCGGCGACATATCGCGTGCGTCACATTGCCGGATATTCGGACCGAGACTACAAACGCGGGCATATGCGAGGCTTTTCGGGATTATTTTCAGGATCTTTTCACCAGGGAGCCCGGTCTGGGCTCTGCTCGGTTCGACGCCTATTTGGCCGACTTTCCCTGCCTCGAGGCAGCTGAAGCGGCTGTGTGCGAGGGTCCCATCACAGAGTCGGAAACGAAATTCACTTGAGGCAGTCGCCCGTTTTTGTTTCTTTCCTGGAGCTGATCTTCAACAACTGGATGAAGCAGGGGTCTATACCCCAACGCTTCACCAGGGGTGTGATCAAGTTGCTGCGTAAGGACAAGAACGGTGGGGATGGGATAAATAACTTTCGCCCTTTGACTATATTAAACACAGAGTTAAAGATTTTGGCGAAGATCTTAGCCAACCGTTTGCAGCTTGTCCTGTCTAGTCTGATTGGCTCCGAACAGACTTGTGCTGTGAAGGGCAGGACTATTCAGGATAACCTGCATATGGTACGCTTGATCTTAGAACAAGTCGACAGTGAAGCCGCACTGATCAATTTAGATCAGTCCAAGGCCTTCGATAGGGTTGACCATCGGTTTCTGGAGGCTGTCCTTTCGGCGGCCGGTTTCGGAGCCGACTTTCGCTCCTGGATCCGATTTTTGTATGCGACCCCCGGTGCGCTGGTGGAGGTGAATGGGGTAAGATCGAAGCCTTTCGTATTGTCTCGCTCCATTCGTCAAGGTTGTCCGCTTTCGCCTTTGCTTTACGTTCTTGCGTTGGAACCATTCCTCCGCAAGTTAAAGGCGAATCCGCTCCTGTGCGGAATTTCCTTTCCTGGGGCTACCACCTCAGCCAGGTATTCTGCCTATGCTGACGACGTTTCGGTTCTTGTGTCGGGCAGAGCCGAGATTGACGAAGTCAGCAAAGAAATCAGTGGGTATGAGATGGTGACAGGGGCCAAGATCAACCGCGATAAGTCTGTTGGCTTGCGGTTGGGTGTGTGGAAGGGAGTTTCTCTTCCCGGACCTTTCCTCTGGACGGATGGGCCGATCAAGATACTCGGCGTCTGGTTCGGTCCTGATCTCCAGTTAGAAATGAATTGGTCGGAGGTACAAGGGAAGGCCGAGATCGCGGTTAATCTGTGGTCTCGTAGGAGACTTTCCTTGAAGGGGAGGGCGGAAGTATGTGTTTCACACATCTACCCGATTCTCCTTTACCGACTCTCTGTACTTCCACTCCCGTCTACCAGACTAATATTATTAGTAAGGCTCTTGTTCTCTTTCTTGTGGAGAGACAAAGCCGCTATGGTATCTCGCGAGATCTGTTGCCTTCATCCATCTGAGGGCGGTCTGGGTATGCCTAGCATTGAGATTCGTCAATATATGCTTCACATCAACTTTCTAGACCGAATGTGTCGCGGATCAGATGAGGAGGGCACCTTCTGGAAGGAAGACGTCCGTAAACATTTCCCATCCCTGAGAAGTGTGCACTCGTACCGGGAGGAGGCCGGCCGTACACCCCGCGAATGTCGTCATGCTCTGAAACGCCTCTCACGGGCGTCGGGTGGCCTCTCCAACGTCCAGGCATTGTCTCGTAGGGCATTGTATCAAGTATTAGTCAGGGGGGGGGGGGGCGTTCAGGATGATCTGATTGACGAGCTCGGTCTTACGAAGCAGGAGGCTCACTCCATATGGCCTTGGGCGCCTGGGTTGAAATGCCTCAATAATGATGAGGCATCACTCACCTGGCTGGTGATTCGTGGGGCCCTCTGGGTCGCCAAGAGACTTTGTTCAGCAGGCTTGGAGAAATATCTAAACTGCCGTCGCTGTACTGGAGAGGTCGAGACCATTGGTCACGCCTTCTTTCATTGCAAGGCGGTAGTGCCGTTGTGCAAGTTTGTTGAAGGCCTCATGGTTCCGCATGCTGCAGGGAAAGTTCTTTTTCCTTGAGGCCAGTTCTGTTTGTAGCAATGTGGTGCTGCAGATGACGAAGGCTGAACATTATGTGTTCTGTTGCTTACTGGGTGTTATGAGAGTCGTGATTTGGACGACGCGTCAGAAGGAATTCTATGAGGGCGAGAAGTTCACTTCTTCCAAACTAATCTTGTTCTTTGATACTTAAAGTCAAGATTAGGACGGAAAGGCGGCGGCTCACCTCATCAGAATTTGGCAAAAGGTGGGTTAATCTTGCGCGTATGTGTCGAGTAAAAGGGGCTGACCTGGAGTGGCATTTTGATGCCGGTTAGGCATCAGGATATTGTTTTCCTGGGTTGAACTTGGGCAACCCATCCCTGGATTTAGGCTAGAGTAGGTTTTTGATTGTTTAGTTTTTCTTTTCTTTTCCAGTAAACTTAGCTAGGGTGTGTTTGCTCATTGGCCCCCTTTTATTTCTGTCCCCCCTTTTTTCCTTTAGTTTAATTCCCCATCCCCTCCCTCGTTAGGTGGTCAGTGATTTCAGTTCTCTGGTGGATGCGGGGCGCCTTTCGTTTCGCGTGTGTGTTTTCGTATTTGTTGTTGTGTCTGAATGAGTGCATGTCTGTGTGAGTGTTTGGGATGGATGAATGTTTTCTAATTTTTAAAGTCCCGCATCGATTTCGTCTAATTAACTGATTTTTCTGCCACATTTAAGGTTTGTGTGTGTGTGGGGGGGGTTATTACTAACATGATTTTGTTTATTTTCTTGTAAATAATTTTATGTCATATTGTATATAATCATTGGGGTTCTTTTAATTTTTATTTTTATTCCCCTCCCTCCACAGACATTATTTGTACATATGGGGTTACTTAGGATTTTCATTGAGACACGAGATATTTTGGTGGGTGTAGTAAGAAAGGTAAGTATGAATGTGTTGTTTTGGTGGTAGGAATATTGTTTGGTATGATTGGGTCAGTGGTTGTGGCTAGCTAAGTTTAAAATTCAGACAACTGATGACCGTCCTTTTTCCCACCCCCTCATTTGGCCTTGTGCCACATTTGTCGTAATTCACAGCAATAAATATTGTCAGCGGTGTGAATGTTAGTAAATATACATTCGGGGTTATATATTTGGGGATGAATTAATATTTTTGGATTAATTACAGTGCAACCTGAATATAAGAGAGTTGTCGGGACCGGAGACGAGGTCTCTTATATCCGGGTTTCTCTTATATCCGAGTTTGGTCTATTATATATACATTAACACAGGCTCTAATTTGGGACCAGAGAAAATGTATCTTATATCCGGGTTTCTCTTAGATCCGGGTCTCTTATATCACACTGTAACAGGAAAATCTCAATTTTCTATGAAAGCAAATTTCTTTAATACGAAAGTTAAAAACTGAAAGTAAAATTTCGTGGAAAAAGAATGTAACACCCGGTCACAGTATATACTGAGAATTAGTCGGTAGACACAACTAATCCTTCTTCAGTCTTCTCAGGTAAGAGCACATATTCCAACCAAACTATATTCCATTCTCTCTTCTTAATGATTGTTAATCGAGTCTATTAATGAAAAAGCGATTTTCTCGCAAGATGTTTATGTCGGCTTTTCAATTTGCTGCATAGTTGTTGTTCATATTGTTCAGTTGTTGCATATAAAAAGTTATTCGCTACCTGCATTTCTTTCTTCTGCAATGGTAACTATCGAGAGGGCTATGATCCTCCACAACCTGAAGGGACACGACACGTAAATTACAGTCTGAGTAACTGACTCGATTTTGTGACAGGATTCAATCTACAAGTGTTCATTTTAAGTTATTTTTTCTTCCTAATTCTCTTTATTAATTTTAAATGGCAGTAAGCTTACTAAATTATTTTTATTCAACGAAAATGTTAAGCAGCTTAAAAAAAATTTAAAAAAAGAATAAAATTAAGTAAATTAGAATCGATAAAAAAACTGATTCTCAAAAAAAAACTTTGTTGTAAATTAATAATAATCAACTACAAAACTATGATTCAACGTCTGTTTCTCTTCATAACCCACTTTTTACTTTCAATTTTTGAAATAGTGAAAGTAAAAAGTGGGTTATGAAGAGAAACAGACGTTGAATCGTAGTTTTGTAGTTGATTATTATTAATTTACAACAAAGTTTTTTTTTGAGAATCAGTTTTTTTATCGATTCTAATTTACTTAATTTTATTCTTTTTTTTATTTTTAATTACTTAACTGATTTTTAATTTATGTAGTATTTTTATTCAATTCTTGATTTTTTATAGTTCATTTTTTATTTTTATGTTCTGTATTTTATATATTTTACATTTCATGTTTTATATTTTATTTATTTTTATATTTCATCTTTCTGAAATCAGATTATTACATTTTTATTGACGAAAATCGACATAATTTTTTAGTCTCCTCTTGACCCAATATATGGCAAAAAAAATAAATGGATAAAGAAATTTTTGTCAGGTTTTTAGTAAAAGGAGGTAATTCAGAATTACTTCCCCATTGAATTACTATACAAAAAAAAATGATCTAAAAACAGCTGCAAAAATGTAAAGAATAAAAAAATGAAATTCTTTTTTTTTTAAAAGATTTACACTCGAAAATGGCATTTAAACTCGATATTTTTAAAATTCTTCAGACAAGTTATTTTTTAATTAAAAAAAGAAAAACCCTGGTTCAGGTTATGTGTTGAAATTCAAAATCCTACTGAAAAATTACAAGTATATTCTTTCGTTACAAATAAATAATCAGCATAGATTTCTTTTCCTGTCCAATCTGAAAAAAAAAATATTTATTAACAAGCACTAACTTTCAAAAAAATATACTTTGAGTTTTTATTTTGTTAAAATTCGTGGTGGTGGTGGGGTCCACCCCGGGCGGCACTTTTAGTTTTAGTCCACGGTGAGTTTTAAGAAAAGACAATAGAATAATTAATTTCAATAATTTTTTTTTTTTAAAGTGATAAGGAAGAAGATAGGGTTCAAAATCAAATGAAGCCAATTTGTCTTTAATATGGATGAATGGCTAAAAGCCAGCCAGCCAGCAATAAACAAAAAAGAAATTATCTCCAAAATGCGCTGTCAGCTGATGGGTTTAAAACTTTAAACCCTACTTGAGAATTCAAAATGCGTGAAAAAACTTTGAACATTTTTAAAGGGCTTGATGTGGGGTTGGATTAAGTGAATTTAGTGAATCCAGTTTTTATACACTTATGTGAGAAGTCCAGACATTGTCCTCAGTTCTTTGATTTTGATTTTTTATGTCTGTGAACTGTTAGTGAAAAAAATTAAATAAGTTAATAAGTGAACCAATTGTTTTTTTGTTTTTTTATCATATACCTAGCTTTAGTACAGATATCGTTAGTTTTCAACTTTTCATAAATTAAAAAATAGATAGATATATAAATTGAAATAATTTCAATGCTTTAAGGGTGTCACATGCATTCCAATTTTCCGGAAATATCAAACGGAAATTTAAAATATATTTCTTTTAAATGCAGTATCTTTACAGTCCAAAAACGGGCATTTTTTCAGTTTACAAATTTTCACGGTAGTAAATCAATGTAATATAATATCTTATTTTTTTTCTAGATAGTTGAAGTTTTAAGCAAAATAAACTAAGAATTTAAAGGTAGGATAACATTTATTTCAGCTTTTAAAAATGAAATTAATTTTATCGAACTTTTAATTCTTAGTCTCTACTACTACTTTGCTAATAATCATTTCAACTACGTAAAACAAAAATAAAATAGTTAAAAATTGTAATTGTAAAATTTAAAAATATAACAAAAATTAATGCAAAAACTTGGTAAAGTAGAAGTGTTGATTCTACTAATCTATCTCATTTGTTTTTAATTTGTCCCCTTCTTCTACACAGAAAACCCCACCCCTAACCCTAAAGTTAATCTTTAGGGTTAGGTGTTAAGGTTAGGGTGGGGTTTTCTTTCTGTGTAGAAGAAGGGGACAAATTAAAAAATAAAAAACATTAATTTACCAAGTTTGTGCATTAACTTTTTTATTTTCAATTTTAAAATATAAAAAATGCTTTATTTTTATTATTTAATTTGTCATTGCTATTCGAAACGGAAAAAACGTTTTATTGTATTATTTAATTTGTTTTTGTTAAATAAAACTACACTTACCAAAAAACAAAAAATACATTTCTTTACGGTATTGCGTAGTGATTTTATGCAAGGAAAGTCTGTAAAAGAAGTAAATAGGCCCAAATTTTATGACTCCGCCGCAAAGTGTACCGCAGTGTTTTACTTCTGAAAAAGTCCGATTTTTTCTTGTCGATAACTCCAAAACGGTAAGGTTTCTTCATAATTTAATTATTTATTTGAGTTCAGCAAGTACATTTGCACGGATTTATGACAATTTTGAAAAAAAAATTAATTTAAGGGATATTAGCGCTCGGGAAAGAAAACCAACATTTCAATAAAAATATTGTTTTATTTTTTAAAATATTTGTAGAAATATTTTCTGTTCTGTTATTGAATAATAAAAAACATATTGAGAGATGTTGTTATTATTATTATTACAGATAAAACTAAAAGAGAAAGTAAAATAAACCAAGTTCTTAAGAAAATTTCGTTGAATACGGAAGTAGAAAATTGAAAGCAAAATTTCGTGGAAAAGAATATAAAAATCACTTGTTACACACAGGAGTCAGGAACACACTTGAAATATGGCTTTTCGTCCTTTGCTTAATCCGTTTGAGGTAAGAGAACACATCCAAACTACATTTCTTCTTCATTCATTAATTAACTCTCTTCTTAATCACGTCTATTAATGAAAAAGTGATTTTCTCTCAGGCTGTTATCAACTTGCCGCATATAGTTGTTGTTCATAACATCGCTACCTACACTTCTTAAGCAATAGAAAATTCTCCACATCCTAAAGGGATACGGAATGTAGATATAGATTACAGTACACCGATTCGATTTAATGGCGAGAATCGATCTCCAACTGATAATTGATGTTATTTCTTTTTTCTTCCTTTTTTTTTTTATGACTTAAGACAAAATTATTCCCCTTGTTAAATAAAGAAAATTTCTTCCTAATTCTCTTTATTAATTTTAAATTGCAGTATTTTATAAGTCTGTTAATTTTTTTATTCAACGAAAAATGTGTTAAGTAATTTAAAAAAAAGAAAGAAAAAAAAATTTAATTTACCCACGAAATTCAGTGGGCGTTGTTTTGAAAAAGTGAAACTCAACAAAACCCCAAAAAGTGGGTCATAAAGAGATGTAGTTCCTTGGTTGATTATTATAAATTTTACAACAGTTTAATTTATTTTAATAAGTTTTTCATCGAATTTATTTTACTCAATTTTATTCTTATTTAAAAAAAATTTAATTACATGATTTTATTTTGTTTATCTTATTTAATTCTTGCTTTTTATATTTCAATTTATTTTATTTTTATGTTCTGTATTTTTATATTTATTTTATATTTCATCTTTCTGAAATCACATCTGTACATATGAAAAAAAAATTTAATGATGAAATGAACATGATGAATTTTATTTTTCCTTCTTCTGTCGTTACCCAAAATATGACAAAAATAATTGGATAAAGAAAAATGTTTGACAAATTTTGTGAGGAAAGATTGTGAGAGATGTTAGAAAACAGAAGCTTTTCCAAATAGGAAATTTCTTAGGCAACCATGTCAGCGGAGGGATCGATCCACTAATTTTCTTACATGTGTGTTGAGATTCACTTTTCGACCTCTGACGGACTTTATCAAGGCAAATCTAATGATTTTATCTTGCAATGGTTATTTATTATTTATACACAGAAGTTAAATTTTTTTTAGAATTTTTAAATTTAAGGAAGCTCATAAATACATCAAGCTAACCGAAAGTCACGGTAGATGCTAAATGACGTAATAATTTAATGTCTAATAAATGAAAATGAGTAAATGTAAATGTTTTGTTGATTTTTACCTTACTTTTTAGTTTGAGATTATTTATGTATTATATTTTAAATAATAGGTTTTTAATTTAACCGTTTTCTTTTCATTTTTTATCATTTTTATAGCCATGTATGTCTATGACTCATGACATATTTTTTAACCCACATTTTTTCCCTTCAAATACAAATTTATTTATTTATCTAAATAAATGGGTACATACTTTTAAGTTGACATTTTAAATGACAGTTGCCAAAGCAATAAAGAAGTTCCGCTAATGAAAATGAGCTTTCCGGTCGGAATCGAACCTGTATTCCCTTTTCTTTTCCCATCAAGGATACTAGTCTTGAATTGAGTGCGCCCAGTCAATTAGGCCAATTACTTTATTATGATGACTTCCTGTTATAACGAGTGTATGGTTGCAAGGGAAGGAACAAAGATTGAAATTTCAACAGCGTGTATTGATAACATTTCAGAATATATACATAGCTGTATGAAGAGAACAAAATTGTTGATATGTTGTTCTTCAGTTGCCGTTGTTAAGGGAAGAGATTGGTAAGGTCGAGAGTTGACTGATTTGTTGGGTTGGTTGGTCAAGGTAACAGTTGGTGTTAGGAGAGAGGCCCATAGCAGATTAATGAAGTTAGTGGAATGTCATTGGCGGGGTTGACATATTTCTTCAGGGTTGAAATCAATACTGGTGAGGTGTTGATGGGCCAGCTGTCATGTGACGAAGCTGCATTGTTGAAGCCAAATAGCTTGATGCCAGTAGGGATGATTCATGGCAAGGCCTGGCAAGACTCGATGGCGAGTTGATTCATTGAGGTCACGGTGATGGGTTCATTCAAGTAAAGTACATTGATGAGTTGGTGACTAAGGTTACGGTGGTGGCGACGAAGGAGGCACAGAGTGGATAGTGAAGCTTGATCGAGCGGAATGTCTCTGTTGGATTCTGATCAAATGGGAGATCAACAAAACAGGGTCACGGTGGTGACAATGAGGGATGCCTGGTGTGGATAATATAAGTACCTCCACTTATTTTGTTGAAAAAACAGCACAGTATGATGAAAAAAATATTATTAAGAAAACAATCATGATAACAATAAAATGAAAAAAATATATTAAAAAATATAAATTAAGAATAAATAAAATACCATAACATTTCATAGATTATTGATTTTTACCTCTATCATGGTATTTCATCTCGGTTATTAAATTTTAAAATTAATCCAAAAAAAAATTATATTGTTTTAAATTTTATTATTTTTTCATAAAACATTCAAACGCAACTAAAAGTCAATAAAATATTAGATAATTGCTGAATATATGTTCATTTGTAAAAAAAATTACTAGGTAGTTATAAACCAAAAAAATGCATTCACTTACATTTCGTAAATTTGTGTCAATTCTGGTCATCCATACTAGCTGTCAACACCTCGTAGCTTATCGATAACGTCAATAAAGACATGAGAAAAAAAGAACCCATTGTTAAGAAATGCTTGTATATTATTTTTTATGCTAGTGTAACCCGGATATAAGAGAGTTGTCGGGACCGGAGACGCAGTCTCTTATATCCGGGTTTGGTCTATTATATATACATTAACACAGGCTCTAATTTGGGACCAGAGAACATCTCTCTTATATCCGGGTTTCTCTTATATCCGGGTTACACTGTATAAGTAATATTTGTTTCAAATCAGATTAATTTAACTTTAAATTTGCTAATTTTACTCAAATAATGTGTTACAAATATATATTTTATTTTTGGAAGATTTTTAAAACGAATAATTAAATTTTATTTTAAAATTTGTTAAAATCTAAGAAATGGTTACCAGTAAACAGTTTTTTTTTTAATCGAGCAAATATTTGGCATTCCAATTTATATAACTTCTATTTGAAATACATCAGAGTATTTTACCTACTGGAAATAAGCAATTTAATCCTTTAGCTTTCAATTAAAGCTAAAAAGACATCTTCAAGAATACGTTTTCATTTTTTTTAATTCATTTTAAACCTTAGATATCAAAAATCCTGGCAAAAGGTGGAGCTACCTAGACTGTTATATTAAGCATTTGGTAGCAAGAGAAAGGAATAGTGAGCATTAAATTTTGAGCAACTTTTATTGTTGGTAGGTCATACAGAGACGTTGAACGCTGTGTGGGATGTCCGTTTCAGGATGGCGGTTGGATATAAGGGCAGCGCCGGGGGTTGTCCTAATTCTTGTATGGGTTTAGTGTAGGTATGTCCAATATTTCGCTAAAAAGTGGTATACCTTGACGACAAAAGGTCCCCAAATTGATAAAACAATTTTTAACGTTTAAATATTTATGTTGTTATTAAAGAGGAAAGACCAAAGTATTTTCTGAATATTTTTTCAGATTTTTTAATCCTTCCTATAAATGTTAAAAATTTTATTAAAAATCTTGTTTTCTTTCGAGTCAAAAAATTTCGTAAAATCGAACTTATCGACATTTCTGTCGGAAAGATCATAGTTTGTTAGTTAAAAAATCATGAAAAATCAATTACACCTTTTTCTTTTGTTATCTTAGGAAATTTAGAATGATTAAAGTATACTTAATGTAATTTGAAAGAAACATTACTTACATTTTTAGCAGAAAATTTTTTAAGAGAGATATTTTCAACCAGGGTTCTCTATTTTGACAGGCGTTGATTGATGTATGTCAATATATTCACAACTTACGGTACGGAAATTTATTGGATGGTAGCACAGAAGTGATATAATTCGTTCTAATTTTAAGTGAATCTGGTTAGTAGATTTTTTTTTTAAAAATTCACTTTCAAATTTTTTTTTTTTTTTTTTTGTAATTGTAAATAGTCGATATTTTCTTTTATCCCACTATTCGATTATATTTGAATAGAAAAAGAAAAAAATTGAAAATAATACGACGATATTCAGAAAACTTGACAAGCGTTGTTTTCTTGTTACTGAACGAATCAAAGCCATTTATGAAGTAAAAAAAAAAAACTTGCTTCTATCAAAGGAAACTACTCATGTGACATTATTTCAACAATGTGCATCCGTACTTTCGTTGTAGACGATTTTAAATACAATTTTGGAATATTAAAAATTATTTTTAAAATAATTATGGTTGTCAGATTTTAATAAGCTTTCAAATTTATGATCTTTAAAAAGTAGAGAACATAATATATCATTTCCATAAGGTTGCAGAAAGAACTTAATGTATAAATATATAACAACCTTTTGTCATATTGTGTACTTAAAATTGAAAAAAAAATAGAAAATTAATGTAAAAATTCTTTGTTCATCAAAAAAAAATTTTTCTTTCAGATAATAATTACCTTCGTATATATTATTCAGAAAAGCCATTAAAAACTTTCTTAATTAAATATTGTCTTAGTTTTATTGGGTTTTGTATTTTTACAATTGAGGTAAAAGTTTGGACAATTTCGGACATTTTTTTAACAAAAAAATCGATGATTTAGATTTTTCAGAGTTTTGTGCATTTAATTAAAAAAAAAAATTCAGGTTGCCATTAAATTTTTTTTTGTGTTTTCATAAAATTAAGTTCGAGGGGGGTAACAGATATAAAAAAAAAATATTTATACCATGACTTTCAAAGAGACAAACATTTCTAAAATAAGTTCATTCATTTCTGAATAAGTTCTGAGTTTTCATTAAAATCCAACAAGTAGTTAATTTTTACAAGAATTTCGAAATTAATGTGTCTTTCAACTGACAAAAAAACAACTAAAAAAAAAACGCTAAAAAGGTCAAAATTGGACATACCTAGTTTAGTGTGAGGTCACAGGATACGGTTGGTCCTGTGTTGGTTGATCGAGGTCACGGTGGAGGGTAGTATATCGTACAGATATGTCGAAGCTAGGTGAAATGTCAGTTTCAGTGGTCGATCGTCAGGGTAACGAACATTTTATTCAAAAAGCAACTTTGAACATAATGAACCTAACGCAAAGTTACATCGAGTCAACTATCTTAAAACCAAAAGATTATTAATATTTAATGAACAATTTATTCAAAAGTTATAAGCTTAAAAGTTTATCTTTTAAACACAAAATTCAACTTTTGATATCAACCAGCATTTCATTTACCAATTTTGATTGCAACAAAGTTTCCAGGAAGAACACAACTTACTTCCTTCAAAAGACTTTTCTTTTCTCATTTGTTGGATCAATTTTATTCACGTAATATTTAAACTTCTATCTTTTTATATCTGTTTCATTAACAAAAAATATATATTCAATATTCAACAGGTAAAGGGAGACAACTCTTATCTAATCTCCAATATCAAGCTATGACAGAAATTTACTATGTAAAATATTAATTAATCTGAACTGATTAATTCTTTGAAAATCCTTTTACTGATAGGAACACTGAACAAACTCTCTGTCTGTCCTAAAGAACATTCTCATTCTCATGTTGTACGTATTTGTTATATAAATGCTTTATTCTCCTTTTTTCTAAAAAGGAATATTGTTTGTTTTATTTTGTCGTTGATGCCCTTGTGCCATACCCAAAGTTAAATGTTTGTGAAGTTGATATTCACGCAGCCAACAGAAATAATATATTCTGATATATACATATTTTTCATAATAACCTACTCCTCCGCAACAGAAACAATCGCATATCAAACTGATGAGCTGTGATACAGCGAAACAGTCTATCTGTGGATCTCTCTCTCTCTCTCTCTAATATATATATGCAAAAATAAAATTTATCACTTAGCTGATTGACGTTACCTTCAAATAGCAAAACAAGTCTATATAGTTAGTGTTGTTATTCCAAATAAGTAAGAACAATAAGCAGGAATAAATAAACGTATTTATTATAAAAATTAAAATGTTTACAGTCGGATAATTGATGTAAAACATATCGCTTTTCTTAAGATGATCAGATAAAAATATAGACTCATGAATCTATAAAACTTAAAATTTGACTTAGCTCTCTTCCCCTACACACACGCACACATTTAACATTTGGTTTAGGTATTTTTTAAAAATTTAGCCTAACATAAATTTTTAAAAAAATGAACGTAAAATTTTATGTGAAAATAATATTGTTACAAAATTTTTGTCTTAGAAAATTTTAACTATAAATTTTTTCGTAATTTAAATCTTATTTTTAATAAAAATAAATAATAATTTATAAATAAATAATAATTTATAAATAAATAATAATAATTTAAATAAATAATAATATAAATAAATAATAATAATTTATAAATAAATAATAATTTATAAATAATAATAAAAAATCTTTATTCAAGAATTCTCCCTCAAACGTAAGGTAAAAAAAAATTGGAAGTATAAACTGGTTCACTTAAATCTAGAACAATTTATGTCACTTTTGCCCTACCGTCCGATAATTTCCCCTGACGTAAGCTGTTGACAGGCTGACATACATCAGTTAACACCTCAATCAAGCCAAAAAACCAAGACCCACGATCGGAAAATGTCTTTAAAAAAAATTTCTGATGAAAATGTAAGTAATGTTTCTTTCAAATTGCATTAAGTATACTTTAAATTTTCTGATTTTCTTAAAATAACTTTTGAGAAAAGTATCATTGAATTTTATATGATTTTTAAATGGGAAACTTTATTTTTGTTTATAAAACTAATAAAACTGTCAATAAATGATTGATGTTAGCGATTTTCGTCAATTTTGATGACTAAAAAAAAAACATGATTTTTAGTTAAGATTTCGGACATGCTAGAAAGGATTAAAAAAATTTAAAAAATACTCAAAAAATACTTTTGTCTTTCCTCTAAATAATGACATAAACATCTATTCTAGACAATAAAAAATATTTTAATCAAGTTTCGAGCCTTTTTTCATCAGGATATGCCACTTTTTTAAGCGACAATTGGGACATCCCTAGAAACCTCCACCTCCGACTTCCTATTTTGTGGTACCATGCCTGAAGGAAGCATGAAAAAATACTTTATTGATTCTAATTTAACTAAACAATTGTTATGCCTAAATTATTTCTTAATATTTTGCTTACATTAAAAAATACTTCCTCGATTTTCTGACAGGTTTCAATTTATAACAGCTATTCTCAGGTAAATGGTTTTCATGTTATTTGCTTGATTGAAAACCTGAGTTATTTCCCTTGAAAATGGAAATTTTTCCTAATTCTCTCATTGCAGTGTTTTTTAAAGTTTATTAAAAGTTTTATTAAAAATTTAATATTCTTTTATTAAAAGTTTATTAATTTTATAAAAACATAAAGGAAAATAAAATTGTAAGTAAATTATGGACACGATATTCAATGAACTTTAGTTTGAAAAAAAGAAACTGAAATAGTAAAAACCCAGTGGGTTATGCAGTTAAAAAAATTTTTTATTAATCATTTCACCCAATCAAGACGGGAATAGCACTAGAACGCAGGGGGTGCGGTTACAGAGAGTAAAAGTGAGAGAAAGGACAAGGTATCGTGTGGAATTGGGGAAAGGATAAAAGATGAACGGGGTTCAAGACGACAGAAGATGACGATTGACATTGCATTTAAATTTTTGAAGATTGTAGTTATTAGGGAAGCAAGTAAAGGTAAGGGAGTTCCACAGGTAGGAAATACAAGAAAATAAACTGTTGGATTAGAAGTGGCAGCATTTAACTATTTCAACAGTAAAGGGGTGGGATCTAGATGCCAATCTAGTAGCACACTTAAATTCACATAGTTGAGACACCAGGGTAAAAAAAATATTTGTAAAAAAGACCACATCACATAGGTAAGAAAGTGACTGAAGTTGAGATGCCAAGTCAGAACCTCAAAGCTTAAATGTAGCACAGAGACAAAAATATGAAGCACCCACTGAGGGCCAAACTCACTACTTAGTTGTAATTGTAGGCAAGCTTACTAACCATAATACCACATCAAAGTCCCCCCATCTGCCAGTGAGTAATGAAAAGAAATATGGGTAATTTATTACTTGATTGATTAAATAATTTGCAACAGTGTATTCTTCAATTCGTATTCCATCGAATTTATTTTATTTGTATTTTATAAGTTTATGAAATCAGAACGTACAAGATTCCTATATATATATTTCGTATTTATGCAAAAAATGTTTAGTGAGATCCAGGTCTGTTTGGATCGCACTATACATTTATGTGTGTGTGTGTGGTGCTCAGGGTGGCTGCAATCTTACAACATTTACAAAATTTATATAAATTGTAAGATTTATTCCCATAATGGCTAACCATAACATAACGGAAACAAAAATTATTAAAATTTATTTATTAGTTTTCCCGAATTTAAGATGAACATTTATAAATAGGCGTGTTCTATGTTTGTTATGCTTAGTCTGCTTGTGACATTGGATGAAAGTGTAGAGCGTTTTAGATAGAACATGCCAGCTAAGAAGCAGTTAAGTGAGGGGAGTTAATACCCTTGGCACAGCAGAGAAAACAGAAATGGATTAAGGCCCTTGCCACAGGTACAGTCCTGTCCTAAGAGGTTAGAGCATAATACGTGCTGCAACCAATGTTCAGACTCACACAATGGGAGTTGACAATCTTAGCTCAAAAGGTAGTAATTTTGTAGAGCACACACCTCATTGACTGTAAGTATCATGTTTATGTCATGTTTTATTGTTGTTTTACATTGTTGCATTTAATAAAAATGATAAACATATTTTGGCACTTTTCATTTCATTTTAGTACTTTGTATTTATTCTTGTTTGGAAGCTCCTTGAGATAGGAAGCCATTATAAAATGGCAACCCAACAAAAAATGTATGTAATGTATATGTCAGTGTCTGTGTTGCACATGAGTGACTTACATATGCTTGTGACATTTAATGTACATACAAGTACACTCACACATATATACACACACAATTTGAGTTTGAAATAAGATATTGGAATAAACTTACTTTGGACATCCTCTACCATGAACTGACCCACAAAATGAATAGACTCATAAAAAATAGAGATTTTATTTTTCTTAAGAAATAATTTTTGTATATATGCACTCTGGACATTCCTTAGGCTGCAACATTTGTCAGAATTTAAAAATATTGATTTCTTATCAATTTAAAAGAAGTTTCTTTATTGATCCTGATTTTGGTTAGTTTTCCATCTAGTTATATACATAACTATAGATCTGCTTCAAAAAAACTTGTTTCCTTCATATTGGCTTGTGGCTTTATATCTTGATTGTGAAAGCTTTCTGATTGGTTGGTTGAATCTATGGCTTTGTGGCCTGGTGATTTCAAATATACATCTATTTTTAGAGATAGTAAAATTTTGGTCTCTTTATTTATTTGTTTTCTTATATCCTGGTTGTGAAAGATTTCTGATTGGTTGGTCAAAATATGGCTTTAGTCTGGCAATTCTGATTATCCATTTACTTTTAGAGATGGTGAAATTTTGATCCTACTATTATTTTTATTTATTTCTCTATCACTACAGTTTCATCAAATAACTTATATGACCATATTGCATAGCAAATACAATCCCCTATGAGGTATAAAAGCATGTAAATGTGAAAGGTTGATATGTATGCTTTCTAATCTTGAATATTTGTCAAAAGATAAAAATTTCATGGACAAATAAGAATTGAAGAAAATAAAATATTCGTTATGAAACCAAAAAAAAATTTAATTACTTATTAAATAAATTCTTTTTTTTGTATGAAAATTTGTTAGCAATGATTGAAAGAAAAAATTCTGTAGTATTATGTTTTTAAATATTAAATACACAAATGAGTACAATAAAAATGATTAAAGGGTCATAAGGCTTTAACAAAATTAGCTCTACTCCTGTGAGTGGTTGCATGTGATAAAATATAAGGAAAACTGAAAAAGGTCAAAACTGAAGTCTGAGAAATTAAATGAACCATACAAATGCTTTTATCCCCTACATAACGGAAAAGAGAAAAGCTTTCCAATGAGAAATGATAAACTGGAGAGCAAGTATACAAGCCTGGCTGGAGAGTGTGGCACTTGAGAAGGTGGAATAAGAGGAAAGAAAGGCGAAAGATTAAGAAGGTCTAGTAAAAAGTAAGAAAGGGGGTGGTGGGGCCACCTTGATGTTGTAAGATCCACACATTCTATGCATTTGTTCAACTGCTGCTCTTACAATATAGCATGCACGATGTGACTACAGAGTGAATGTCTCTTAAGTTCATCCTTTTCCACTCCCTTGTAGCTGCACTATCTTTTTAGCCAATGTTAAATGATTGATATAAAATCATAGAACAGTGAGAGAAAACAATAACATCAAAGAAAATGACAGTTTCCTGAAGAAGCTAAAAGGAATTTGCAGATTTCATAACACTATCATATAATCTTACAGAATATATGGTCATTAGCAAGAGGAACGGCCCAAAATGCAAGTTATGAATTGGAGATTTCATAATCCAGAAAGTACAAACATTTAAATATCTGGGAAGTGTTTTAACAGAGGACAGATATCACTGAAAGTTGAAGGCATATTGGAATAGTGAAAGATGTCTTCCAAAAACTACACAAAGAAAAAAGGCAGGAAAATTTTATTAGAAACAAAAAAAGTGTGCTGAACTGCTAATGTAATATTAATCCTTCTATATGGCAGTGAATACTGGATATTTTTTTCAGAGATGAAAAGGCCACAGAGATATGGTTTTAAAATAGAATGGTGAGAATACCATTGATGGAACATATGAGCAATAAGAAAGTTTTAAGGAAAATAAAAGCAAAAGGACAATTGTACTTAGAATCATAAAGAGACAATTGAAATTTCTGGGACACAAAAGAGGAAAGAGGGCTTGGAGAATTTGATACTCAAGGGATATATTGACAATGAAATTTTATTTGGGGTCAAATGAAAAAAGCAAGAAGGGCAAAAGGAAACAAGGAATAACCTAGCTAAAACATTTGTGTAAATGGGTGGCGGCAGAACAAGTGGTAGATGGTAGAGTAAAAAGATAAATATTGCTGAGATCTACAGCAGATAGTTCTCTCCCTACTTGTCTTCAAGCTGTGATTCAGAAATAGTAATATCCTGTGATTAATGAAGAGAGAATAGTCAAAAACAAACATGTGAGTTGGGTAGGACCAAGACAATGGGAGAAGGGTGGGAAGTACAAAAATATTGAGAAGGGGTAATGGTTGGTTGATTTTGTTTAGCAGCATATCAACACCTCTATGAGTTATTTAATGCTGAAATCCAAATATTTTGAACACAATTGTATGCCTTCAACTACAGATAAAATGTATTATTGATCATTTTTCTATAAAATGTATTACTGGCCATTTTCTTTTAAAATTTTATTGTTGGTAATTTTACTATAGATATGTTGGTATTTTTTATATAAACATGTATTGCTGGTATTTTTATACTTTCATAGTGTTTTATTTTTGAGGGTTCACTATTTTCCCATAGCTAGGGCACTTACATGTGCTACCATCTCGGGTCAGAGAGAACCTGGGAACAACAGCAATTAAGAGGTGGTTCCACACTTTTCAAAACCTCCAATCTCCTGATCAGAGACCTTGCTTCCGGATGTAGTTAATCATCATTCCCAGAACTAGCAGTAGAAGAGGAAATGATATAATGCTTATGTGGGTATACATAACAACAGTAGGAAAAACTGACCCTGGATGGAATATATCTCTTAAACTTAAACAGGGTGGCCTGAAAAATAGTTTCTGTGATCAGAAAAAGGATGAAATGTTCCAAAAGAGTGACATACAAAATATAGATTTAATTTCAATGAAAAAGAAGCTTGAAAGCATAGAATTACTTAACTGAGTCAAGATAATGATAATTATGAAATTCAAATGAGGTGGGAAATAAAAAAAACCTAGTGACCATTGACCAGATATGTTATTTATAATGTTTGTTTTATTTATTTCTTTTTTTGACAGCTTACCAACAACCTTTTGTCGGTTATTTAAAATGGAAACATCTTTTTTGATCATAAGAAGAATTCTTTGTTTTTGCAACTGATTATTGCATTGACAATTTTTTATTAATAACAATGTTTTTTTGCTTTTTTGTTTTTTTAATATTTACCCTAAAGCTGAGGTGGGAAGAGGGGTTCCTACATTTCCCAAGGGTATTTGCATGTAAGTAAATGTAAAGAATCTGACTAGAATTCAAAGGCAGCTAAGTTCTCATTGCAAGCTGTTATTTATGAAGGAAACATAGTCAGAAACATAGATTTCCAAAAGTCTCAGCAATTGTATGGTGTTGTCAAGAGATGCTATTTCAATCCCACCCGAATAACAAAACTATTTTTATCAATAAATTTTTGCTCATCAATTTTAGGATCATGATCCTAAAATTGCTATTTACTTTTTTTATTAAAATTTGTCTCTTGGGATTAAGCTTTTAAAATCTAAATTGTTCAAATATTATAAATGCCTATAACACTACATTGTTCTGTTTACAATTTCAGAAACCCAAAAGGAAAATAGAAACAATTGTGGTCAGAAAAGGTAAAGTATATTTAATAAGATAAACTTGTCATTCTATTGATACAGAGCAAAGATTATGTTAATATATAAATTTATGTATTTTAGCAAAATTTGAATAGTAATTATGAAAATGTAGTAATGACAATTATAATTATGGAATTGATGACACTACTCATATTTGTCTATAAGTGGATCCATTTATGGTGTAAATACTAATAAACATTGTATAAACTAGACTCTCACCATTCTATTAGTCAACTTAAAATATAGTTTGGCTATCGTACTGGTAAGCTCACCCAAATTTGATGCCTATAGTAAGAGCCTTGACTCTGGCCTTATCCCAACCTACCGTCCAGACTAACAAAGTGTCCTGGCAAAAAGAAGATTGCAAAGTGGGAATAGCAGTGAAACCACATACAACAGCAGACAGATGCAACCACCATTGGTACCTGCAATTAAGCGACACCAAAAGTACCACTAGACAGATGAATACAAGTCACAGGTAATGTGCTACAATGCTATAGTTTCAAACAGCTTACAACCAACTTTGCAGGATTCATCTATGTGTGTATAAAGCTTATCTTATGTATACCCACCTTTAATTTTCACTTTGATGACTGTGGCGAGCTGATATTACAACTACCAGTGATGATCTTGTGAAGTTGATCCATGCAGAATATTTAACATAGCAATTGAGACAACGGCTATATTATAATACCACAGTTTATAAATACACTTCCAAAAACCAAGATGCTGACCTCTCCCCTGACTTAGCTGAAACATCTCAATGGGGAAAAACCTGACATGTAACATTCAATACCTCAAAAATCAAGCCAGTATCATTTACTCATTGTTGATCAAAACCTGAGTTTTCTCCAGTTCCTCTTTATGAGGCTTCATGCTTTGAATGTCTACTGAGTCACTCCAGACTTCAAGTGGAACTTCTATATAAAATGCATTGCTAAAGGTGCTGGAAAAATGTTCAACACATTCTCTTGCTCTTGGAAGTATCTGACTCCTCCTACCATTCTGCACCATTATTGCTGTTTTCATGACAAAAGTTCTGATGAGCTCCATTCTTTACTTCAATTCAGGTCATTACCTCTAGGACAGGCCATGCCACTTCCACAGAGTCGAATCACCCTCATTTCCACTGTATTCCAAGTGAACAAAGAAAGTTCCACTTACAGTTTTCAATTTTTTTTTTCCCTAAGGACTGCTACTTTGTGAAACAAACTTCCATGTGTGTGCTTCCCTAAACACTTCAGTCTTGACCTGTTCAAGTCAAGGTTTAATAATAAAGAGACCTTTGGTCCAGCTTAGAAAACAGTAATGATGATTTTGAAGAAATAAATTTGAATTCTTCAATTCACTCCATGGAACTTCAAAACATTACTTTAACTCTGGTTCAGGCTATAAGTCCAATTCCAGCCAAAAGATTGATTTGGGCCAAAATTTCAATTCAAGTCTAAAACTGTGTTCTTCAAATCACAAATTATGAAGAACTTCAAAACACACATCATGAAACCTCTCACTTTAACTCTAAATCCTTGGCTATATTTTAAACTGCATTTAAAACAAAAAATTTTAAATTCACAAAGTTTTTCATATTACTTTAAACTGAATATAAATTAAAAATCAAAAACTTTTAAAATCACTAATTTTTTTTTTTTTTTTTTTCAGCTATTTTAAAATTTAAATTTTTAACTGTTTCCTCCTCATCCAGACACAAATCCCAAGAACCAGATGAAGGGCAGATTTTCAATCCCACTATAATATGTCTATATAGCACAAGTGTGTCCCGAGTTAGATAGGTATCAGACACACGGATGGACAGACAGAATTTGCTGTTTATTTAGATTTAGAAAAAAATTGACTTTTTTATCTTTTTTCCTGAATTAATTTAAATTAATTAACCAAAAATTTACATTGGTGTATATGTATTTTACTTACTTGTTTTCTTAATCTAAACTTATATTGTCATAATCACTTTGCAGGACCCCCAGGACTTGTGAAAGGCTATTTAGAAGATTTCTTTGATGTGAGTGCTCTTTCATATATATTTTTTTTTTTAAGCTTATCACCCCAAGCATGGCTGGAAGCCACTAGCATGCAAGGGTTTACAGAAGGTTTGGAGGAAGAGCAGATAGGAGTGGTAAAGGAGAGGATGTGGAGAAAGATAGTGGATCGATCAAGGCAAGGGGGTTACAGAAGATTTGGAGTGAGAGCAGATAGGAATGAAAGGTGAAAAGATGTGGAGAAGGGAAGTGGAGAAGGGATCAAGGCAACTGGAGATGTCGATTGACATTACACTTAAATAGCTGGAGATTATATTTGTCAGGGAAACAGGAATAAGGAAGGGAGTTCCACAGGCGAGATGTGCGAGACATGAAGCTATTGGAGTAGAAGAGATGCCTACATCTAACAGTTTCAACGGTGAAGGGGTGGGAGCAGGATGCCATCCTGGTGGGGCATTTAAATTCACGAGGCCTGGGGACAAGCGAACGCAACTCCTCAGAGCAATTACCGTGGAAGTACTTGTAAAAAAGGCAGAGCGATTTAACGGCGCGTCTGTGAGAGAGTGACTGCAGACGAGATGACAGATCAGGGCCAATTACATTGCATATCCGTCTCTGGATCTTATCAAGAACCCTGAGGCAAACAGCAGGGGCTCCAGACTATATATGGTAGCAATACTCCATGCAAGGACAAATGGTTGTTTTATAGATTTGGAGGATCGATTCCGGGGAGAAAAATTTCCTGGCTCGGCACAGGGAGCCAACTTTCCTTGCGGTGGATGAAGCAATTGACTCGATGTATTTGTTCCATCTCAGATCAGCGGACAGCGTGAGACCGAGCAGCCGCATGCAGCCGCAGAGAGGAGCTCTTGAGAAGTTGGTCTTCAGACATTCTAATGGAATGCAGGGATGGATCCCTGTGGTGGTTAATAGAGAGCAGTTTTGTTTTAGAGGCGTTAAAGTTAACCAACCATTTCTTGCCCCAGTTCACAACCGATTGTAGGTCCTTTTCGAGTCAAACTGCCAGGTTAACTTTGTCAGCATCACTAGATTTATTTTTGAGGCAGGAGTAAATTGTGGTGTCATCCGCATAGATGCCAACTTTATACGCATGCACATACAGTTACTCAAGAAGTAAGAATTTAAATTTAGTTAATTTTATTGCTATTTCATCCTCAGAACCTTATGACTGGAAATGAATATCCTCACTTCTTTAATAGAGTGCTTATGTGTAAATAATAAATAAATATATGAAGTGTGCAAATCGCTGGATAGAAGTGCTAAGTGAGAACTGTTCAAAGATAAATATAAATAGGATGAGATCTGAACTTTTCCATTCCTCTTGTACCCAGATTCAAGTTAATAGTTCTATAGGATTTAATGAATTGCCATTATTTAATTATCAACAAAAGTATTTATTTTAATTTGGAATGGAATTCCTTGATGATATATAATGACTTTTATTTATTTAGTATGATCAAGGAGGCACAGTTGAGTAATGGTTAGCGGCTTCTACCCCCAGCTATGGGCAAATAGCAGGACAGATCAGATTCTATAACCTTGGATGGCAACTGATCTACCACAGAAAGAAATGGCAACCTACTGCGGGAAAAAATCTGCCTCATCATCGAAAAATATATGATCACCTAAGTGTGTATCACGCATGGCACATAACTGACTGATGATCAATATGAAAAGATATTGTAAAATACTGATATTGTGGCTGAACATGGCATTATATAATTGGTTAATTCTAGGTCAAAATATTTCTCTATATTCAGTTCAAACTTGTTTTGGGGACAGCAAATTTGGGCAAATATTGATGTCTCTTTGTATTTTATGGCTGACTGGACCTTGTTGAGACTCCATAGTTAAATCTAACCTTAAATATGAGACAACAGAACCCTGTTTCTTATGTTGCCCTCTTGTTTTAGAAGTAAAGCTTGGTCAACTTATGGATTTATTATTGAAATGATTAAGCTGAAACTAAACTTTTTCCAATACTCAATCCTCTCTAGTATTTCAAACATAAAAATATTCATTTTTTCTCAACTCTGATGGCAATTTCAGTCTACATTTAATGTGCCAGTCTGAATTAAATCTTATTACTTGCTAAAATTAAATTTGATTTCTCATAATTGCATTTCTGTTCATATACTTGTATCTAAGATTTGATAACACTCTACAATTGTAATTTAAACCATATTTCTAATACATCAATTTATGACAGTAAAAATCATATTAGAAGTCATGTATGGCAGCTATCTAACAGCCATAAGGCATGCAGAAGTTCTCAATGTAATAATAAAACAAGAATTGTAATTGTTTTTTAATAACAAAATCCAAAATATTTCAGGTATATTTACAGAAAATTTTGTTAATTTTTCCAGTAACATAGTCCCTATAAATAGAATTCATCACAAATTTAAAAACAAGTAAACTGTTTCTTTTTGTACAACCTTTTATTACATTAGTTTCAATTCTAATAAGTTTATATACTCAAAGTCACTCATAAACAGAATTATCTTCTTTTCTACATAGGTCAATAAAAAATAAATCCCCAATATATTTTCCTTCTTTCAATCTGCAGATAATGTCATAAGTTACCTTAATGTTCTTTACTTTGAATATATATATATATATATATATATATATATATATATATATATATATATATATATATATATATATATATATATATATATATTTTTTATATTTTTCAGGCTGACATTATTGTAAATTCTGCTCCATCAAATATGAAACTTAACACTGCTGGAAAGGTTTCAAGCATCATTTTGGAACGTGCTGGAGAAGCAATACAAGAAGAATGTGATGAACGTTTCCCAAATGGAATTCAAAATGGTGAAGTAGCCATCACATCTGGCTACAAGCTTCCATATAGTCTTGTTTTCCATTGTACAGTACAATTTATGACTCAACAAAATAGTTTTGGGGTAAGAATGTTTTCCTTTTTGAAGAATAAATGGATGAGCAAAGAGAAAAAGGAAAACTGAATGGTCAGTTGACTAAAAAAGAGAATCAGTAAAATAAATATAAAAATAAAGACAATGAATAAAAACAATGCATAGATGAAAAGAATTAACAATTGTTTTTAAATGATGGTGTAGATAAATATATAAAGAAAAATATGTGAAAGAAAAGAAAAAAGAAAATTGGTAAAAAGAAAAATATGAAGAAATGAAATATTCAGTAAGAAAAAGAAGGCAAATTAATGGTTAATATAAAAAAATGAACAAATTCAATAAAAAAGAAATTATAAAGAGAACAGTGAAAAAAAAAGTACAAATAAAGAAAGGGTGAATGAATTGCTGAAAGGGATAAAAAGAAATAAGAAAAGATGAAGCAAATTGTAGGCAAAAAGAAAACATAATGTGTAACATAAAAAGGAACTAATATTAAAATAGTTCTACCAATGTTTCCTGAAAGAAAAGGTATCTCTGAATATAATGACCAATGACTGGAGGATGTAGCTTGCATTTCCTAACCAGTAATTAAAAAAAGAAAACTTGTATTTATTTATTTTTTTATTTTTATTTTTTTTACAGTAAGGTCCACCCTGTACAAGGCTCAGGGGCTAATCTAGACTTGAACAGGTTAAGATTGTAGTGATTGGGGAAAATATCTCTTGGGAGTTGGTTCCAAAGAGCAGTGGTTTACAGGAAAAAGCTGTTTGACTGGAACTTACTTCTCACTAGCCATGAAGGTTAAACCTAGTGAAACCAAGAAATGTAGTTCATCCAAGTTCTTACTACAGAAGTAGTGATAGAGCAGTGAGAGACTCACATCTCACCTGTGAGAGAGAGGTTGGAGGGTGAAAATAATTCTATCAAAACTGAGAACTGAGTAGCTCCAGCCCAGATATGAAGCAGTACTCTATTTTCAACCTGGTCTGGATCTTATAAAGGTAGGGGATAACATGAGGGGTCAGATACTTACTGGAGCAGTACAGGGAGCCGATCATTTTACCACAGAAAGAACACACCTTAAACAAAATGTTACAATGCATTCTTAGATATTCTACAAAAAAAAATACTGACAGGTGTGTGGGTGTGTGTGAAAAAATTTTTTTCGTAAGTAAATAATCAAATTCTTTGACTTAAATTATCACATTTTGAAAGAATACAGCTTATGTTAAAATATGTCGAAAAATTTATATTTTTATACTGAATAAAAAGAATATCTAATTAAAGGTAAGATAATCACTTAAATTAATATATTTATCAGTAAGATCAAAGAGCAATAATGTTGTTTCTTGCTAGCAATGAGGGCCAGTGTAAGGGTCTCATAGCTCAACACCACCCCCAACCTGTGATAACCCACCAAATCTATGATACTACCCCCCTCCACTACATCTCAGTTTTCATGCGGTAGTATTTATATAAAATACAAATTCTATTGTAATCTAAATATGTACAATAATGAATCATATGCAATATAGGTGAACAGCTGAACTAGAAAAATTGAAAATAAATACAATGTATCTAAATACAAAATAGAGACATATCATAATATATCATTCCATCTTAAATAAATCAATAATGTTCTGCTGCAATTTTTAACAAAAATTAGGCCTAGAATGATGTCAAAACCTGCAAAAAATGTTCACCCTTTAATAGTCAAATGTTGATAAGATAGCAAAGGTCACAAAGCACTGCCCAGGGCCTCCAATCACTACCCCACACCCGTTCAAGGTTAGTATGCACCGGCAATACCAGCAATAAGTGGATTTTTCTTTTGATTTGCCTGTTTTAATTAGAGGTCATACAAAAATTGAGCCAAAAGGAGTGACTATAACATTTTTCATCCTTTCTTCTGTTCTTTTAAATTTTAATAAAAATTCAATTTTTAACATTTTCAAATAAAGGTATCATTCCTTGTTCCAGTGTCTGTAACAAAACTGCACTGTTCTTACCCTACTTCTGGTCTAATTCTGCTACCCACTCTATTACTCCAAATTCAGATGGTAAGCTTTATTATGTCACTTAGGCTGATTGTTCAATAGAGCATGCATTCATTTGCACCTGGCTTCGTAATTTTTATCTTCCTTGGATCTTTTATGTGCTGTGTCCCTTCAGGACGTGGGTGATCATGGATCTCCACAACTTCCTATCCAGTGTAGTTCTTAGTAAATTTTGTCTTTCCTTCATCACTTTTCTGCCATCTATTTACACAACTTTCTTAGGTAGGTGACTTGCTGTTTCCCTCTGCTCATCTTGTTTTGAATATGTCCTATGAGAGTCTAATTCTCCAAGCCTTCTTTCTTCATTGTGTGTCCTAGAAATTTCAATCATCTCTTTTTGATTCTAAATATAAGCATCCATTTTGATTCCACTTTCCTTAAAAACTTCCTCATTACTCACATGATATTCTCAGTATCCTTCTGTAGAACCACATTTCTGTTACTTCTTCTTCATCTGTGATGAGATTGTCCAGCATTCACTGCCATATAGGATTAGTATTACATAGCAGTTCACCACTCTTTTCTTTGTTTCTAACAAAATTTTCCTGTTACTTAATACTTTGTTTAGCTTTTGTAAGGTATCTTTTTCTATTCCAATTTCAGATTTTGGTGTCTCATTTTCCATCCTATGTTAAAATGCTTCCTAGATATATAAATTTTCTTACTTGCTTGAATTTGATATCTCCACTTCATAGTTTGCATGTTGGAATGTTTCTCTGGCTGACAACCATACATTCTGTCTTTTTACAATTGGTGTTTAGTCCTTTCTTCTCACTTTCCTTTACTGCTTTCTCTAGAAATTCCTGCAGTTTCCTTTCTGTGTCTGCTATTAACACTGTGTCATCTGTATATTTAATGCTGTTAAAATTGTGTGTGCCAATAATACACACTGGTAGAATTTCTAGTTCTATCAAGATTACTTCACTGTAAAAGTTGAATAAGTCTGGTGAGAAGAGACATCCTTGTCATATGCCCCTTTCTATTTTTGTGTACTTACTAAATTCATTTCCTATACATATGTAGGTGGTTTGCATCCAGTATAAGTTTGGAATAATTCTGATATCTTTTGCATAATTTATAAAACAGGGATACATCCTTCTGTATTTGTATTGCTTTTTCTGATATCATTCCTTGTTCCAGTGTCTGTAACAAAACTGCACTGTTCTTACCCTACTTCTGGTCTACTTCTGCTACCCACTCTATTACTCCAAATTCAGATGGTAAGCTTTATTATGTCACTTAGGCTGATTGTTCAATAGAGCATGCATTCATTTGCACCTGGCTTCTTAGGTAGTGCTGGTCATGCTGCATTGTTTCTATTCATCTTTGTCAGTGCTGATATCACCCCAGACTTTAATATTTTTGGTCCTTCCATATTTTTGTCTATGATAGGTTTCCTCTTCTATCATCATATTCATTCCATCTTTGAAAAATATTTTATGTCTCTATGCATCCTATCAATGACTACATCTTTTGCTCTGTTATTTCTTTTATGCATATCTGCCTTATCTATGGTGCTCATTCCTTCTATATATACACACTTTTACTCTTTTGCTTGCTTGCATTTGTTTCTAATTTCTTTGTGCAATTATATATATATATATATACTATACTATACTATACTATACTCTCTATGTCCACCTTAAATATACCAAATTTATTGGAAAACAATTACTGAAAATAAGATAAAAACTCAAATGGAAATATATGCATTAATTTAAAATTAACATATCTTTTTTCATGATTGTACAATTTAAACACAGCTTGTGGAATGGCAGTTTTATAAAGTTCTGATCAAATATATTTTGTTCTGGGAGTAGGAATTATTATTAACATCCAGACTAATGTCCTCATCTTCATTGTTATTATCATGTTATTATCACTGTGAAATGAGAACAATCTATTCTCATAGATTAAATAAAGAGTTTAGTTTAAAATTCTTTGAAGATTACCTAGATAAACAGACACCTGATGAAAGCTAGGGGGCACAATGACTGAAACATTGTAGTAATAACAGCAAAAATGAGGGCATTAATCTCAATGTAAATATATTTTGTTCCAATTTGGATAGATATCACTATCAAAGAGTTTTTCAGAATTTTCATTTTATTGTTTCTTTTTTAAATAATTGTTTTTTAAATAATTAACAAATGATTGTTAATTTTAATTCTTTATTGAAAATTTCTATTGTTTCATACTACAATATTTTATAAGTTAGCGAAACATTTTGAGGAATTATAGTAAAAGAAGCTAATAGAAAGAGAATTTTACTGTCAAGTTATTAATAATCTTTTCGGATTAGTCTTCTTATCCAATCTTCATCAGATGTTTGTTGCATTGTAAACAGACAACATGACCCTCACCCCAACTTTCTCCCAACCAGCCATTGATCATCCCACATTGCATTCTGATTCTCGATCTCATTGATGTTCACCAAAAGCTGGGGTAGAGCACACTGCCTCCTTACAAGGTAACATGATGAAAGAAAAATATCACGTTGAGAAATAAGAACACAAACACTGTTTACCATATTATATATAGATGTTTTATTTAGGGTCTCACCTGCTTCTCTTTTTGTATAGATGGGTAGGTGAGACTGGTGATAACTTCTGCTATGTCAGCTCTTCCCTCCTACCAACTCCTTGCCAATTTACTCATATCAATGTGGTGGCTGCCAATACAAAACTGGAGGTTTTGGAACCAAGGGCAGACCAGCACCCTCCCCAATCCCAAGTATGACTTTTAACATAGACCAGTAGCCGGATATAGCCTATTTCAGGTTTTGTTGCCACTTGATCTAAATAAAACCCTCATGCATCCCTTTAATTCTGCATTACCCTTCAGATGCCACTTAGAAGACCAAACTTCAAAAGTAGTATTCCAGCATCTGATATTCTCTTTGCCATTTCAAATAAAACTCTTTACTCAGTAGTTAGAATGCAAAAAAAAAAAAAATGCTGCCACATATAGTCCAGTAATCCTGCTATTTATCTAGAGCTCCTTGATAAAATCCAAAGAAGAATCAGCAATATTATTGGTCCTGATCTGATCAGTCACTTTCCCACCCTGTATCTTTTCTATAAATACTTTCATGGTAATTGTTCAGCTGAACAATGGTATTTAAGGGTTAGGGGGGGGGGTTATTGATATCAATTTATTTGGTTTCTTGTAAATAGTTTTGTTTTCATATTGTAAATATTCATTTGTTTTTAAATTGTTGTTTTCTTCCCCCCATCCCGACAGACAATGAATTGTACATATAGGGACTAGTTAAGATTTTCATAGAGACAATGTGGTATTATGGTGGATGTAGCAAGAAATGTAAGTGAGAATGTGTAGTTTTGGTGTTTGGAATATTGTGGTATGTTTGAGTCAGTGTTTGTGGATAGCTAAGTTTAAAGTTAAGACAGATGAAGACCGTCCTTTTCCCCATTCCCTTTTTTTGGCCTTGTGCCACATTTGAAGTACAAATAAATATCACTCTTTCTAGACTTTTTTTAATTTAAGTGCAGTACCAGACTGGCATCAAAATCTCATCAATTCACAGTTGAGATGGCTAGAAGTATCAGTAAATTCTATTTTATCAGTTTCTTTTCTCACACTTCTAACTTGTAGAACTCTCTTTTGGCTCCATGCTTTCCAGCTAACTTTAATCTTCAAAAACTTAAATACAATGTCAATCACTCTCTACTGTTCTCCTGATTACTCTTCTTTTGTTCTTGCACCTTAGTAATGTTTCTGTTTCTAACTCTTCTATACCCAGTAACCCCTTGTGTCATAGTGGCTTTACTGCCTTGCTTGGGGTGAATTCAATTAAAAAAATGATAAATTGTAATTGAATGATAATATTGTATGGTCGGTATTTGCATTTAGCTGGAAAGTAATTATTTTTCAAAGGTGTATTAAAGCTTATTATAAAGTATTATTCCTTACTTACTTATTTGCATACAAGTAAAAAAATCTGGGTATAAAAATAAATATTTCATCATTTGTACTTAATACACAGAAGATCATTTAATTTGCAAGGGAGCAAATTCCATAATACACATTTTTCCATTATAAATTTTTTCTCAAATAGTGACCCTACAGCATTGTCCAATGTATGCTAAATCTTTCAACAATATTTTTTTTTTTTGTAATTCACAGGAAATTGCAAAACTTATCCAAAAGTGCCTTAATGAAGCTGATGGTAGAGAGATCCAGAAAAGTAATAACCTTACTATGGCAAAGTCTATTGCATTCCCTCTGCTTGGGACAGGACCAAAAGGTCTTTCTCCAGAAATTTGCCATGTTTTCTATCAGATTATACTCTTATTTTTTCTTGGACCAACAAAATCATTGCAAAATGCATTCATCATTGTTAAACCTGAAGACAGTCATCTTATACAAGTAAGGAACTATTATTTTGTAAATATTACATATCAAGAGACTAATTATACAATAATATTAGCAGTAGTTTTTGTTGTAATAAAGACCTGTATGTGTCTTCTCCTATGGGAGCAAAATTAAAATTAATAAGGGTTTATTTCTAATTAGAGGAGTTCTTCCATTTTTTATTGCAATAAGTTGAATTCTTTTAGTCAGCCTAGCATATGTTATCATACCAGTAAATTACATAAGTTATTAATACATATTTAAAAGCAAGTTTACTTTTATGATCAAACTAATAGAGAAAAGAAGAGTGTGCATTTTTTTTATCCAAGAAATGTCAATTTTTCATTCACTAAAAAGAAAATTAAAATAAAGCAGAATTAATCAATAATGACTAATAAGAAATAATATTCCAAAACTATTTGAAACTTGATTATACAGAGTAACCTTTTGAGTTTAAAGTTTATCTCAATTTCATTATTTATTTATCTTCAGGTTATTGAAAATCTAAATCCTTTTGATGAAATTCAAAACTTTACTCAAGAATGTAAGTAAAGATCATTTCTTAAATATGTTCATAGATTTTTTTAAGAATGTTTCAGTAATCATTAAAATATGTTGATGGATTTTCTGTGTAATTGCAATATTTAATTTGTATTAGGTTGGCCAGAAAATCCTGATTCACTTAGAAAGTGGAAAGAAAACAACAAAATTTTATGGTGTAACACAAACATATATTCTTCAAAATAAAGTCCATCATTCTTGCCAGCAATCAGCCAACATCCGAATCTATCCCAAATACCAGTCCACTGGCTTTGAATAAAAAAACTGTAAACAAGCTTCCTTCACTTCATCAAAAGTGTTGAATCACTGGTCACAAAGGAAGTGTGCAATTGAGTGGAATAGGTCATAGTCACTCAGAGCAATATCGTGAATGAATGGTGGATGTGAAAGAATCCCAACACTGTCCATCTGTTTGCACTTTTCCTTAGTCAACCTGGCAGTGTATGACCTTACACTGTCTTGCTGAAAAAAGCTCAACCTCAATTGACCAAAGCAGAATACTCTTTCTAGCTGCTGGCAAGTGAAGTGCTTTGCTCTATCTGATGAGGATGTAATGACCTCAAGACCAATTATAATGAATATATGCTTTGCCTCTATTCAGAATTTGGTTGGAAATATTCCAGAACTCCTGGGATCCAAGTTGTTTGCTTTCAACCTTGGTCTAGATTACTTGTACATACATTGTTCCATGTGATAGATATTGTAGTGTTATGGCTGCAATACATTTAGGGGTAAACTAAGGCTAGCAGTTTTACTAGAATTTTTGGTGGGGTATAAAAATATCCATTCCAGAAAGGATACATTCTGAAATGAGGGTGGCAGTTTTAAAGGCAGTATGTTTTGAAGATGGCCGAGAGAGGAGCTTCCACCATGTTGGATATAAGCTGTTCTAATTGGCTTTTGTGTGCCAAAAAATCATTCTGTGGAAGGCACATCAGGGGATGCCTTTGGTATGGCATCAACTTTGACATGGACTAGGGAATGATCTGAAGATGCAGTGGGGAGGGGGTAAACATCAGGAGAACTTGTAGTTAATTCTATGATCTGTGTCAGCTCGACAGAGAAGTCTCAGCAGTATCTGAGTTCATCAATATTGTTTGCATGAACCAACCACTCTTTGTGGTGAATATTAAAGTCACCACAAAAATGAAAGCTTGCTAAGGGACACTCAGTGAGGATATTATCAATCGTTATTTGATCGAACTTTACAGTTCTGTCATTCTGCAGATGATACAGAGTGAAAATGAAAGTGGTACTGTGGACAAGGACAACATGGAATCATATCTATATATATATATATATATATATATATATATATGGTATCAGGGTCCTTGATTTTTGGGGTCACTGCCACATGGAAACATGTCCTTGATATAAGTGCCAAGTCCATGGTCATGGTGATTTTGATGGGATTGCAAGTCTATACACTAGAAGAGATGGATCAATACCAGTTTCAGAGTCTGATTTAGAGGAGGTATTTATTTTGATTCAAAAATTTAATGCAAATATCAATAAAAAGTGCTATTCGAAAACATTTTCTTCTTTTCCAGTTTTATACCCTTACATGTGGCAGACAACTATAAATAACCTTGAGGTTATCAACTTACCAGTTCAAAATGAAGAATATACAGAAATAAATGAACATTTTCTGAGCAGTGCTCCACCTAATGCACAAGTCTTAAGTGTATGTATTAAATTCTTTTTTTTCATTCAGGGTGTTTAAATTCTGTTTTATTACCACTTATTGAATTGAATGCAAATAACAACATTTCTTTTGAAAGAGTGATGATAGGACTTCAAAATAGTTTCATAAACTGAAATGATACCAATATGACACTCATGTATTTTGATTCTTTTCTGGTTATAAAAATGTTTTTGTATTATGGTTATATTGAAATATGTGTGAATTTGGTTTGTAATAAATAGTAAAATAGTGGTATTTCTTAAATAATATCATTATTGATAACAAAAGATACCTGTAGAGTAATCGGTCATGTAAATGTAATTAGCAGAAAAGCCCAACAAACAGAATTGACAAAGTTTGCAATAAACAATAAAAAAATAAAGAAAAAACAGGCCAAAAATAATACTAAGCAAGCAAACAATATATGAAAGGCAAAGCAACACTGATGGGGTAAAAAGGTTCACAAACTAAGAATGGTGTTAACACACAAAAGGGATATGGACAGGCAATCAAAGCATTCTGACTTCAAGACAAGAATGGACAGAACTAAGTTGGATGAGACTGAGAAGTGGCCTACTCTTATTGGTTAGGACAAAATCCCAGCATGTATTTGTGTGGTTTTGCCTACAAATTGGGCAGAGCGAAGTATTTTGCAGACATTCCTATATTGTTGTTCAATTTTTTTATGACGTTTTTGCAGGCCAGTGTTTAGACATTTTTGTTTCAAATTAATTACTTTTGGTGTGTTTCTTTTTACTTTGCCAAGTCATAATACATTGTACTTTGTTCCATTTTTTCATGGAATTTTATTTTTCTATTGGTTGATTGGCAATCAATTAAGAAGGACCTTTTTGGGTCCACCTCTAAGTGCCCTTCAAAAGAACCAGTGGCTCTACAAGAGGCAAAACCAAGGGAGTCTCTAGAAAAGATGACTCCCAATGATGTTGCTATGAGGTCTCCACCAAAAAAAGGCCTTGAAGAAGATGTTGCCTGTCAAGAGGAGATGACCAAATCAATGAAGACCCCCAAATTGACTCAGTCACCTCCCAAGGAGGAGGTGGCCAACAAAATCCATCACTGCCCAAAGAGGTGATCAAAAGATGTAGAGGCCAAGGAGTTACCCTGTGGTTGGAAGTCCCCACCTACCTGCATCATGAATCTGGCAAAATTCCTCAAGAGAGTTGATGGATATGTGCATCTAATTAAAGATGGTGACCTGTTGGCTGAGCCTGAGGAAGTAGAAAGATTTGCTCAGAGAACCATGTCTGTCTTTTTGATTGACAAGCATACATGCAAAATTTGTCTTCCACTAAAGATACAATGATAAATATGCTAGTGTCCCTTGGTATTTTGTGATAACAAATTATCAGGGGCATTATGTGGGAGTTACTACTGCACATGGCCAAAGATTGCATGGCCCTAGTTAACTGTGAGTTGATCACAAAAGATCTGAGTCACCATACAGAGTATAATGGCATGTGAAAGACCAGGATGGTGGTGTATGGAGTTCCTCCACTTATGAAAGGGGAGGTACAAGCTGTTTATTTCAAACAGTATGGTGAAATAATCAGTCTCCTCTGACCACAAGTCTAGGGAATGGAGCTGCAACATGTGAAGCATTCAGTTCCATTCTCATTTGTATGGACAAAGGGTGGACACTACTAATCTTTGCGACAAGTAGGAAACCAATTTGTTGGAAGTGTGGTCAGGTTGGTCATTTGGTCCCTTCCTGCCCAAAGAAGGCCTCTGGTGTGCAATCCTCTGTCAACCAAAATCCACCTCAGACCGATGTTTCAAGTAACAAGAAACCCACAACCAGAAACAGCTTCATGAAACTGTTGGTAACATCTGTGCTGGGTCCTACTGTTCCTGATACATCTTTGTCTAACAAAGGGAAGGAGGAATGACAGGTTGTGATTAAGAGAAGTGGGAAGGTTCAAATAGTGGAACTTTGATCCCATAAATGTGTCACAGCTAAAGGCATGAACAGTTCCACTTCCCTCAACTATGGAGGCCAAAGTAAAGAAGAGAAAGCCCAAGACTTTTAGTATGGGGAAGAACATCTACCATGTGTCCAAAGAGTATGGCCATAGAATAAAATATTTAAGGGTGCTCCTATCGATGAAGAAGCATGAGGAGCTGGATTTGGAGGACACAACAAACTTCTTCAAAGTAAAGAAGCTCCTCATGGTGGTTCATACAGGAGAGGGATCATAGTAGATGTGGGGCATGATAGACAAGGTTTTTTTTGGGAGCATCAGGATGAACCCACCTTTAGTGCATTTTTGTTTTATACCCCCACCCCTCCCCAATATTAGGTAGTTCTCTGGTGGGTGTGAGACATTTTTAGAATTTTTTTTTTTTCACTTCAAGTCTTGCATTGTTTCATCCAGTTAATTTCTGTTGGGGGTTCAAATACTAACATGATTTTGTTCAGTTTTGTATATATTCTTTCATTGTAAAAAAAGTCATTGGAGTTTAGTATTTTTCCCTCCTTAAAAAATTGTATATCAAAAATTTTAGTTTAGGATTTTCACAGTAAAAGTAGCATTTTGCATGACAATCACCAAAGTGCATAAATGTGTAAGAGTAAATGGGATATTTTGGTGAAAGGATTATTATATGTACAGATGGGTCAATGATTGAGACTAGCTAGGTTTAAGATAAGTCTAGTGAAGACCAGCCTCCCCCATCCCCCATTTTGACCGAGAGCCACATTTTAACATGAATGTGCAATAAATATTCATTATCATGTTGACAGAAAACCAACAATACCTATTCTAGTTTATTTAAAGAATTTGCAATAAGTTCAATTCAAGCTATGTAAATATCACTAAAATATATCACATATGAAAAATATATGGTTATGTATGTATGTATGTATGTGTGTGTATATATATATATATATATATATATATATATATATATGATAAAAATAGTTTCAATGTCTGCTATATTTATGGGTTAGTGATTAATATCAGGGATAAAATGTATGTAAATATAAAAATAGACATGGAAGGCAACATCCAGTGGTGACAGTCTGTTTCATGCTTAAATGCAATCACCAGGCCACACACACATATATATATATATATTTTGGTCTGGGAAGGTAATTATAGCTATTTTTTCCTCCAAGAAGATTTTGCATATATATATATATATATATATATATATATATATATATATATATATATATATAGTCTTAAGAAGGGCTATATTTATGGGATAAAGTGCTCAATATCAGAGATAGAGTGTGTGTAAATATAAAAGTGAACATAGAAGTCAACATTTAGAGGCGACAGTCTGTTTCATGCTAGACGCAATTGTCAGACCAACGAAACAATTATAATTTTTTTTACATTAGCTAAGAGATGCCATTAGATACTGTGAATTCAAAAGACTTGAAAAAGATTAAATGTTTATAGAAGAAGAATTAGGTGACTATGAACTCATCCAATACTATAAAGAGTTCCATGGTATGACATCATAGTCATCGTATTGGAGTCAGTCTTCATACTAACAATACAGGAATATGGCAATAGCTTAAGCATTACATATAGGGAATATTTAATGAATTACATTATACCAAGTACAAGTGTGGTTATAACAATAACCTTACAATAGGAAGTTATATTAGTTGGCAATAAGGATGTTTGAACCAGGATAAAATTTCAACATTATAACTGAAGTTATAATAGTTGACAATGAGGATCTCTAAAAATCTTGAACTTAAGTGCAGTATAACAAGTACCCCATTATAACTGGAATTACAATAGTGGCCAACCAGAATTTTGAAATTTATATATGTACAACAGGAGTTATAAGAATTTCAGCCATGTAGATTTTTTTTTTAAATTTCTTGCATATATGGAGAAAATTTTAGCTTCGATAGTTGAAAATCAACAATGACAACAGAAGCAGCAACAACAAAATATCCAACAATTGCAAAAACAAGAAGAGTTGTTAGAAGTAGTTTTGAAGAAAAATGCTTCAACATCTCTTATGCCAGACACGGTGCAAAATACCATATCAGAATTCATATACAATCCTGATGACGGACTGCTTATTTTTGCAGACTTAAAGAAGTATTTAGTCAGGAATACAGTGATTGGTAAAAAAAACAGGTTGTTAATAAGAAAAATAGTGCCAATAGAATACAAAAAGTACTGCAATTATATTTTACCAAGAAAACCAGGTAAAAGAGGGTTTGAAGACACAGTACACATTCAGATGAAAATTTTTAGTGACAAATGCTTTCTGTTCCATGCTCATTGGTGGTACATGAATTTAACTAAAAAAGAGGATGAAGATTTTGTCACATATGCAGGTACCATCAACAGAGAATAGGGACAATTTAAACTAAAGGAAATTACTTCAGATATGTTCAAGGCATTAATTTTCATGCTAACATGAACAGGTCTAACACCGAAAAACAATGCTAAAGTATGGATGAAAATTTTAACAAAGACTGAACATAATAATAATAATGTAATACTACAGGAAATAGTGGCTGATTGCCAAAAATGTTTAGTGTGAAGCATGGTGTTGAAAACTTAAAAGCTAAGGAAAAATGCACAAAAATGAATATAAAACCTTGTTTCAGGTGTGAAAAATTGCATCTTAGGAAAAACTGTCTGTGTAAAAATGCAAAGTGCTATAAATGGGGAAAAAGGACATATTAAATCACACTGCAGAACTAAACCAAGAAAAAATTTTCACTGAAAGAAATTAACATACAATAGTGGGACAGAAAAAAAATAGTCATATGAAACAAAAGAAAATTTGTTAATATGCAAATCAATAATATGAGAGTAAAAATGTTACTAGATATGGGTAGTGACATTTTAATAGTAAATGAAACCACATGGAAAGAAATTGGAAAACCTTTATTGAAAAGGACTTGCAAAGTTGCAACTTCAGTTTATGGTAAGAAATTATTTTGCGGGGAAGAATTAAGGTGATGTTTATTTTTTAAATATGTAGGTGAAAACAAAAGCTTATGTTCCAAGAAATGCATCAAATCTATTCAGTATGGACTGGATGGAACTATTTGAACTGTGAGACTTGCTAATAAAGATGTATTGTAAAAATGTCAGTGAACAAGCAACAAATTTAAAAAGTCACAGTAAAAAAAGTGAAGGAAGAATTAAAAAAATGTTTTCCTGATTTTCTGTCTAATGAACTGGGTTGGTGTTCAAAATTCATGGTGAATTTTCAAGTGAAAAATAGGTTCAGCACCACTATTTAAACCAAAACGAAGTGTACCATTCACATCATTAGAACAAGTAAATGAAGTGTTGGACAGACTAGAAAGAATTGGTGCATTGCAGAAAGTAAACTATTCAAAATAGGCTGTACCATTGGTGTACATAAAGAACAAAATGACAAAATTTGTGTTTGCACAGATTTCTCGACTGAATTAAATAGTTGTCCCGAAACACACAATTACCCATTACTAAATCCAGAAGAAATTTTTTTGAAGTTGAATGGCGGAAAAATATTTTCAAAGCTGGATCTCTCTGAAGCATATTTACAAATTCAGATTGCAATCAATGTTCTGAATTAACGACCATAAATACACACAGAGATTTATATAAGTTTAATCGATTTCTTTTGACATAAAGTGGCACCAGCTATTTATGGATACTATGATGGTGGATTTCAATTTCACAGTGGCGTATCTGGACAATATTTTGATGAAGGGTGCTGTCAAAAGAAGAACAAGTGACCATATCAGAAACAATTATGCAAAAACTAAAAGAATACAGATTCAAGTTCAGTGAAGAAAATATTAATTGTTTTTGCTAAAAATAAAATATCTGAGTTAAATTAATGATAAAAGTGGTAGAAAACCAGACCCATCATGGGCAAATGCAATTAAAAATATGCCTACACCAACAAACGTAACTATGTTACAAGCTTTTTATGACTGGCTAATTATTATTAAATTCATATACATAATTTGACAGCTCCACTTAACAATCTACTGAAAAAGGAGTAAAGTTAAACTGAGATCATAAATATCAAAAAGTGTTTGACAAGATAAAAGTTTTACATCTGGTTTATCACTAGCACATTACGATCCAAAAGTAAAAATTGCAGTAGCGTCAGATGCTAGTGAATACAATGTTGGAGTGGTGCTTTTACACAAATACGATGGCAGTAAAATGAAAGCTTTCACTCATGCTTCATGCTTGCTTCTACAAGCAGAGAAGAATTACAGCCAGATAGAGAAAAAGCTCTAGCAATCATATTTGCTATGAAAAAAATTCCTTAAATTTATTCATGGAAGAATTTACACATTGCAAACAAACCATAAAACGTTATTGGCAATATATGGTTCATAGAATGGTATACCAACACATGTGGGCTTCTTCTTGGCCGGTCCATCCAAATGTCAAATCCCCATGCCTGATTGATGAGTTGATCGCTTTGATCCAACCCTTGCCTTATCCCCCGTTGTGATTAGTTTTGATCATAAACATGACAAAGATCAATATTGAGTTGGTTCAGTTAGAGTGAAGACGCAAGTGAGAAAAAAAATAACTTGAATAAAAATAAATGCTTTTATATACGTTCTTTTGTACAGTGCTTGGTTCATCTTGACGTTAGAATTTATCAATACTTCATGCAGAAAATTATTGATCCAACCCGCTTCGTAAGGTGAACGTGATACTTCAGCTGGTTTGGTTAGGTCTGGCACAAGGCTTATGTCAAAGGTTCTCTTCAGGCAGGCAATCATGTGATATCAGGCAACACAGTCATCTCTCAACTCAGTGTCTGCAACAACTGTCTTGGCCACTTCAATTCCTTGCATTTATTGACATTCACCTAAAACCAGGGTTGGGCATGATGCAGTTAGGGAACTCAGTGTCTCACCTATCTTCCAACAAGAGCCGTTTTGTTGTCTGGCTCTGGAAAATTAATTACATCTCCAAAATTGGGGAGTTCCCCTTTTCCTATGGGTAGCAGTCACGTGTATTGATCTGCCCCAATAATTTCCTCCTTCTCTTATTGGCATCTCACACCAACACTTCCCAATGGGCATGGACAAAGTAATTTATTCACTAGCTCTTTGTCACTTTTAGTATGAAAACAAGTAAATAACTTTATATCAGGAGAATGTGATGAATATTTTACGCAGAGCTATTTTTTACATTTCTATTTGTTCATTGTCCATTTCCTAAATAAGTATTTTGTAGACATAGTCACAAGTGTACAAAATGTGGGTTCATTTCTAATAACAGACCACAACAAAATTAAAGAAAATTAAAATAACATGAAATAACAAATATATAAAAAATAGAGATATTTATTCAAGTAGTACATACATGTTGACATTTCCATGTCGTTGTTTGTCAGAAGGCCACTTGACAAATTTTAACCCGTTAACTTAGTAGTCAAAAGTAAGAGAGTCTCTAAGTTATCTACCAAGGTGGAAACGAGGCAGGGCTTTCATTGGTTCTTCTATTGACCAATCAGAGGATTCTTTACATGCTGGTTACAGCAATGATGTTAAAGAGATTTCTGGATTGGCCACTTCCTTTATTTTCTTATGAGTTGTTACAATAGATCAAGTTGATTTTTCACTTTTTATAGAAAATCAACATTGCACTCAATGAGAAAGCTGGAGTTTAATGTGATAAGCAATGAAACCAAAAATTAGATCCATATCTTTTATCAATTTTTGAGCATTTTGATTTAAAAATCATTTGAAAAATCTACAGAAATAACTAATTTTCACAGGTTTTTGCTTACAAACTGACTTCAAAATTTTACTATTTCAAGAATAAATCTAAATAAAATTGATATTTTTTGTATTAGAAACATTGAATGGAAAATATATTAAAATTAGAATTCTGATTATGAATCACCATAAGCAAAATATGCAATTATGCAATTATATGTAATTAAATTTGATTAAAGTATCACTTCAGAGTAGGGGAATAATTTTTTTAATCTCTTCTCTGGTAGCTTACTACTTTTGAAACAAAAAATATTTTTGTGCTGTAAATTTTTTAATGCTAAAGAGCGTATAGTCAAAGTATTTCTGTTGACTGTTGATTTATTCTCTGGGTCATGTTGAAGATACAGTTGTTGGTTATGGAATTTATTATTCCTTTTAATTTCAAGTCAACTGCTTATATTTCAATTATAAATTTTATAAGGCTGTACAATTTATCATAGAGTTCTGATGGATAATCATCTCTAGTCCATAAACACATTAACCTGATGGCTAAAGTTAGCCATCTTGTTTGATTTAGAGACCCAATTTTCCAGGCAGCAAATCTAGGGTTCACTTTCCCTTGAGAAATTCCTGCCACATATTCTTAGAGCAGTCTTTGGTTACCACTTAAGTCTTCCTGCATTTATCTAGGGGGCCACTGATAGTATTAAATTCTATCTAGGACAAATCCTGGTAATCATTTCTGTAAAGTTTCACTAGATTTCAAAGATAAATTTGAAATAAGAAAAATAGAAAGAAAGTAACAGTATTACTTAAATGGAAATATAGTTTCTTCCACAAAAATAAACAAACACGTTTTAAATGAATGCCAATTATTTCAAAAATACAAAATTATGTAGATTAAACAAAATGTTTACTTTCTTTTTTCAAATAATTAAGTCTATTGTATAAATATACAAAAGAACTAATTCATTTTACAGTTAGAAATGAACAGTGGTCAAGGATAGAAGGCAATAAAAATAACAGCAAATGTTTGTAATGGCGAGAACTTAGATAATACCCATCAAAAGAATGTCCTGGTATAAGATTTATAAACAAAATATATTTTATTTTTACTACTGTTGATTAAAATAAAGAAATTTCTTTTTTGTGTGTGTGTGTATGTTTTATTTCTTTATAAAATTAGTTTTCCACTGAAAAAATTCCATATGAGATAAAAAGGAATCAATTAAATGATTATATTTAATTTCCATTTTGTCTTTATAAAGTGAATATTTTATATTATTCATAATTCTGATTTATTTTTCTTTGATTTATTAAGAATGAGTAAATGTTGCAATTGGAAAACATTTTAAATTATATCCACACATTTGTTTTCCATAAGGGTACAGATGTTTTTGACAGCGTTAAATCTTTCACTGATCACTGGAATGAGTGCTTCAATTTTGAACCTAAGCTTAATCTCATTTCATCAAAAAACAGTAACAATTTTGAAAAAAAATATTTTGTGTCACTATTTATCATGTCAAACCTAAACTTTCAAATTGAGTGCAATACCAGAGTTTCAAAACTGATCTGCCCTACCATTACAAGTAAAATAAAAATTATATTTAAAATCCTTTTTCCTTTCACAACTTAACATTCTATAAAAATTTTATTTTTATTTTAAAAGCCCTTGTGAAAACTTGGATGGAACCTTCTGTGAGCTATTTTTTTTTTTGTTTTTGTTTTTTAATAAAAAGAACTTCAGTTAGCAGATAACTTCAGAAGGCATTTTAACATTAAGCAGGATGTATCTAGACATCAAAGCAAGGCAGGTTACAAGCCAGGAATTTTGACATTCACAAGTGAAAATTATCCTGTATTTGAACAACAAACAAGGAAAAAGAATTCAAAGAAATTTTCACAAAAGCTTCAGTAAAGCACGAACAGTGTAAATATAAAAAGAAGACGTTTCAAAATTGTTATATGATCCAGAGACATTTATGGGATAAGTAAGAGTATATTATTTTTATCAAAAAGGCTGTTGCACCCTCGTTTTTCTACTGAATGTGCTTTCTCTTTTTCTAAATTGTAATCCGTTTTTCATTTTCAATGGTAATCCTTTTTTGCAACATATCAAAAATTGCTATCCTGCCTTAATAGGTTCACAAAAAGAAATATTTGGGCAAATCTTATTATTTGTGGCTATTTTAACTTTAGGTGTAAGAGAAAAATGAGTTCTCTTTTCCCTTTCTATCTCAACGAACTAGGTTTTCGTGTTTGGCACAGAAATTTAGGATTTAGTAGGGAGTTAAATTTTTATAACTCTTCTCTCCAAATTAGGAATGTAGAAAGATCAGCACAAACTGGAAAAATAAGAAATTTTTTGTTTTATGATACAGAGGTACTGATAAATTCCCAACCCAGCCCACTTCCCAAAATCTGACCAAATGATCAAATATCAGAATTTCTTTCTGAAACAGTTTCTTGATTGGGTCAAGAATTTTGAAATGGCCTTTTTTTAATACACTGCTTGCAAAATTAAAATCAAGAGCTATCCTTATCTATTCTTCTTATCATCATTATCTCCACTTCCTACCACCTTTTGTTCCCTTATTATTCATTCATCATTAGCATTTCAACTGTAACTCTTGAGGGGCCCTCGAACTTTGCATTGGGTGATATTTAGTAAAAATGAAAATGATAAACAATTAAAAACTGATAGTACATTGAACTTTAAAACACAGATCTACTTCACAACATGCAAATTTGTATTTCTTTATCAAAAAATGGTTTAGTATTACAGAAGAGGCAGGGTTAATATTATTTTCTTTCAAATCAAATTAAATTAAATTTCAAGGATTCTCAAAAAACAATGCCTCCTATTTGTTTCCATGGAAACTAAAAACAGATACCAGAAGCATGATAAAAGTGTTGGATAGATCTAATGTAACACTTCAGTTTGATCCTGGCTCACAACAAATGGCAACCGATGTAACCTTTCATCATGGTCAGCCCATGGTGGATGCTGTTTGATCAATGGAGTGATCTCTTCGATCCTGACCTGCCTTACCCCACATTGGGATTCTTTTGATTATAAGGAGGCCAAGATCGATTCGTCGCAGGTATCTTCATGTTTGGCTGGTCCAAGTCAAGTGAAGTCGTACAATAAAATTGGAGAAAAAACAGCACTTGAAATATATATAAAAAAATAACTACTATTTTTATATCAATACTACATACAATGGTTCGTTAGTAGTTGTGTTGGCATACAGGCATTTGTCGACCCAACCTGTTCCTAAATTGGACACAACACTTGGGTAAGCTGGTAAGTTTTGGCTTGCAGAGTTAGCAAAATTTGTTTTACTGCTTTGGTAAGTTTGGCTCAAGTTTGAAGTTGGAGGTTCTTGTGTTCAGCAGGAGTTATGGAATCTCTCAGCGACCTCTGCTGCTTCTCTTCTCAGCTCTCAACTGCAACTCTGACTTTGAATTGACTCTGTGAATGGCATTCCTGAATTCATTTTTATGGACTCAAACTAGAAACCAGTGTGGGACAAGATGTAGTCTGGGTTTTGGTGAATCCCCTGATTTTCAACAAAAGTCTATTGTTTTTGGTCTTGAGAAATTAATTCATAATTTTGGGAAATTCTCCCTCTCTCGTGGGGGTGGGTGGGATTGAAGACATCACTCCCCCTAGCTGCTTCTACTTTCTCTTAGTACCACCTCTCACCATTGCCTTCCAGTGGGCATGAGCAGCTCCTTCAACCTCCTTAATGTCTCTTCTGTGCCTGCTCCCCTTCAGTGGGTGCATGCAGCTACTCATCCTTCTTTAATCATTCTTCTGTGCCTGTCATCTCTCGCATTTGGTCAGAGATTAATTAAAAAAGTATGGTTTCAAATGCTCTTATGTCATAAGTGAATTGACACCACAATTGGCTTTCTCACCTTTGATCCAAGAGACACTTACCCAGTGAAATCTTTGCAACTCCCATTATGGTGACAATTGTTCAACCAAAGGTCACTATTCTGTAGTTGTTCAATTCATTGTTTTTCATTACAACATCCTGCGAAATGAATTCATTTAGTTTCAACCCAATTCTTCTCATGTCAGATCCAGGCATTGTTGCCGCAGGCTGTCATCAACAGCTGTCAACACTTTGATTTGTTTGCACAAACTGAGAATCGCTTTCAGGCAGTCATCTGGTCCATTGTACATATCTCGATTCTCTGGGAACAATCTTATTATCAGTCTATTTTTCCTGATATTGGTTAACCTTTTCATGCTAAGTTATTCATCATTATGTTGTTTACATTGATATTCCAAGTCGCCATTATGACTATTAATTACCAGCAACCCAAATAGTTGTACACTAATTTTTCACATAATAACTGCTATTGGCTACACGTTTATTCTTGTGATGAACAAGAGCTGATCATTCCATGGATTGGCAGGTGTGCAGGGCTGTCTGGAATATAGTTTGTCATACAACACTTATCACTGCTGAAACACAATATGACATAACTGTACTCACATCTTCTTCATGTGCCTTTTCAAGCCAAAATACTGAGTTATTGCTGGGATGGTTTTCAACCTTTACTACTCTGCCATTAACATTGTCCTCTGAAGTTGCTCAAGATATTATAATAGGAATTTGATCTAGTTTTTTTTTTTTTTTTTCAATTTAAATATTTCTCTGCTCCCAAATCCTTACTCAGTGTTATTTAAGTATAATTCTAATTTTTCTTTTTCTTTGGCTAGATTCAAAGAATTCAGAACAAAACACTCTACAGGGATTATATAACGAAAAAGTGCGAGTACAACCTAATACAAAGAAAATACGAGAAAAAATTGTGGTTTGCCTGTGATGCCACTGATGTCACTGAAATAAGGACAAATGGACTTAATCAAAGATTTATTAAAGGTAGACCATTACTCTATATTCATCTCTTTTTATTCTGCATTTGAAAACTGATGCAAGACAACTTGTGAAAATGTTATTGTCTTATTTTTGGCCTTGACAATGGCTATTGAATATTCTTTGACTGGTAAGTATTAGATCCCTGGAAATTAAAACAGAGACAAATAAAAATAAAAATAAAATCAATGTGAAAATGACTAGGACAAGAAAAAATAAGAAATCACAAGAGATGAAGTTATGCTTCCTTCTACCAATGTAACAGGTATGCTGAAATAGACTAAATAATTTAAGAAGCTTTAGATATAATTATTCAATGATTTAATATTGCTATTGCAAAAAAAGTTTAAAAAATTGTTTTATTTACAGAATATTGGTGAAGTTTAACAAAAATACCTGAAAAAAAAAATACACTGTCAAAATGACGGTTTTTCTCCTGATACAACTATTACTCTATACTTGGTAATTTTTATCGTTTTAAAAGACTATTTTAAAAATTTAATAAAACCTAAACACATAAAACTAGATTCATATATTTTCTTTTTCTTGAGAACTGACAACAAAAGTATTAAACACTATTTATTTATGAGATTGTTTATTTACAAGAATAATTTTATATTAACATGATTAACTTGACAAGACACCAGAAGTGTTGAAACAAGATAGCTATTTTTGTAGTTATATTATACTTATGTTATAATTTTTAAATAAATATTATTCGCTCTACTCTGTATTGAGCACTTTTTAAAAATAGTGTTTTTGATTACTGGAAGTTTATTCCATCTATATCAACCTTGTATTCAGATATTAACATGATTATGAAATTATGTGAACCAATCATAATGCAATATTTATTATTTACAATATTTTAAAGAAATAACTACAAAAACAATTTTTCCATTCATATTTTTTTTAAAAATGTCTCTGAACTGTAGAACAAAATTTTTTAAAAACACCCCAAGTAACTATAAGTTTAAAAAAAATGTGTTTTGTGGATTATTTTATATCTCAGATAACTTATTTTTTTAAATTTTCCAAATGGCAGGGATATATATTTATTATTACATGTTCATTATAAAATGGGCAATTACATTTTCAAGATCCCAAACTGAACTCTCCTTGTAAAATCAAAACAAATAATACTTAGAATTATTTTTTTTGTATAATCATGATTTAGGATGTCTAACTGGTAGAAACCCATAGTCTGAAACTCCACTAATTATGGCTAATCCGCTTCATACTGTTTGAAATATATAATTTTGTAAAAAAAAAAATTCTTAAATTATTGCTAATTTTTCAGAATTTATAAAAAGGTATAAATTCAGTTTCATATGCTTAGGCTTTATTAAAATTCTCAAAATAGCTTTATAAAACAATAAAAATTACCAGGGTGTATGCAGTAATAATGTTATTAAAAGAAAAACCTTTTTTTGACACACCATTTTTGCAGGTACATTTTTTAAAATTTTGTCAGAATATTTTTCTATTTTTGCCTTCTACTTCAAACTGTTCGTCTTATTTCCAAAATGAAAACCAAAGAGAAACAAGTAAAAACTTTTACTGAGGAATCCCAACATTGTTTTTATCTATAATTTTTTAATATTTGTTGTTTTTTCCAGTTGGAAGATGTGGAGAAGGCTATTATTTCTATAAAGAATCAAATGCAGCATTTGAGGTACAACTCCAAAGTAATCAAAGTCAAGATGGTAACCATTATATATATTGCTGCAATGTGGCTGTTGGAAACCCAATTCAAGGGAATGCATCATATAAAAATAACAATATTCCTGCAAAGTGTACATCAGTTGTAGACAAAATCACCTCCCCAACAATGTACACCACATTTAATGAAAATGTATTCTACCCTTCTTATCTTCTCACTTTTAAAATGAGATAAATCACTTCTTGCTGTGACTGATTTTCAATTATCAACTTTATTTGCTGCTATAAAAGTTTTCTGAACTGAGTTTTAAATTTCAGTAATCATGTATACAGAGACTTTACAAATAGGTTTCTTCAATTTTCATGGTGTCAAATTTGACACCTGAGCAAAAAAAGATATTCAACATGTATAAAACTTAATTTTATGGTCGTTTTTTGTTTTTTTCTAATAACAAAAAGCTGAAAGATTAGAAGATTTGATGTAAATATTATTTCTAGATTTTAAGTAGAATTAGAAATATTTGAATTTAAAAATGTTGTTTACTTGGTCACTGTATCATTGCCTTTTCTGGGTCATAAAAACCTACCGATTTTAAAAATCTCCCAAAATTTATCCAATTATTGAATTTTAATAGAACTTTTGTCATTTATGTAAAAGAGAATATATAATTTTTAAAGCAGTCTCTCTTAAAAATTTTAGAGAAAAAATAATTTTTGCTTGACTGCATCCCTGTCTTTTTTAATTTGATGATTTCAATTGTGTATTGAAGCAGGTTACATTGAGGAGGTTTACACTTTTTAAAGCTAAAAACACAAAAAATAAATACTAGAAAAAAAAAGGAATATTGCAACCAAAAAGAAAAGTTGATATGGATGACTTAGTTTTAAATTTTAAAAAATTAAAATATGGCCCGTTTCAAACAATTTTTTTAAAATTTCTGTTCTATGGATATCATCTGTAACAAAAAATAAATAATAAATTTTTAGTGATGTTTTTTTTTTTTGTATTTTTCTATAATATGGATTTAATAATGTGACATTTTTCAATATCTTTATTTATTTTTTTAAAAGATGTGCCACTATCGGATTTTGTTTTTAAAAACTTAATATCCTTTAATAAATAAATATACAAAGATATTGGGAAAATATTATCTGCAACTATTCTTAAAATAATTAAAAATAATATTACATAGCTGTTGATTGGATGTTATCTTTACCTATGGGTGCATAATTTTTGCTTTTCAGTTGTGATCATGTTCACAGTAGCTACATCAAAGCTAATAAGCATAGGTTGAAAGAACAAATAAATGTATATCGTCTACATGACTTTCTGCAGAATTTGTAGAAGAATCAACCAATATATTACGTCAATATTGTATGTAGGGACATATATATGGAATTAGGTAATTACAATGTGCAGTTTAAGGAATTTTTGTAATAATAATTATAAATTGCTTTATTTGATAGAAGATGAAGAGAACGAGGACTACATAATTTCAAAATATGACCCAGGAGAAGATTATTTAAATAATGGTTTATTTTTTAGATTAAAGTAATGTAGTGGATAATGTATTGATTTCTCATGTCTGCATGCAAGCCAGTGAAATATTTTGCAATTATCAATTATGTAAAACTCCTTTTCTGATTGTTTCAATACTTCATTTATGTATAATCTACATTTTTTATTTTGAAAATAAAATATTTTGCTTCCTAAATGTTTCACAGTGAAAATTTTATTTCTTTTAATATTATAATAATCATGTTCAATAAAAACCCAAATATATCTTTGATTTTTTGATCTAAAAGACCAAAAGATAGTAAATGTATTTGAGTTTAGCTTACATTCTTTTTAATCAACATTTTATGTGACAGAATGTATTCCAAAATTAAATTTTAAAAGTAATGCTTGTTCTATATTAAAAAAATCTTGATGATGAACAACAAAAAATACAGGAAATTACTTACATTACAAAAAAAAACAAAAAAAACACTGATTTTTATTACAGGTCACCATACTTTATGCAATTCAGTCTAAAGCTTTCAACACAAATTTGTGTCTTTGATAACTTGCCTCAGTCATGATAACAAGCAATGTCATAAAAATACATTTTTTAATATTTTTTTTTAAATTTGACAATTTTTTATGTAGTTAGATCAAGTAAAGATTAAAGTAACTATCTAAAAATTTAATTACACAAAGACCAAATATTTTTTGTGCAAAATATAAATTTTTAATTCTCTACAAAACCTAGATTTTTGTGCAAAATATGAAAATTAAGTTAGTAGGAATAAACTTGGAAAAGAGAATATGTGCTTCTCTTATCCCTTAAGTTGGATAAGGTGCAAACAAATAAGACTCAACCACTATGTGAAATTTAAAAGAGCAAACATTTATTACAGTACACAAAAAAACAAAAAACAAATACAAAATTTACATAAAAGAGCTTAGACAAAAATTTCCTTTTGTGCAACTTATACAAAAACTAAAGCAGGATAACAAATTAGCTATATATATATATATATATATATATATATATATATATATATATATATTTCCTGAAAATTAATTTCGGTTGAGCTCTGTGGGAATGAAGCTTGGGTTTGTAAACAGTGACTATTAAAGCTAATATAGCATGACTCTTTGGCAGAATTGAGTCACTGTCAATCACTGTGTGTTTATCTAAATCTGAAAATAAAAACGCTAAAATTCACCTTCATCCCTGCCGTGCACCAACGGCTTAGTGGTAGAATTTCCAACTGACACAAATTCAGTCGGGTTTCAATCCTAGCTAGAGGCAACCGGACATCTAGCCACACTGAAGAGTCTGTCTGTGGATGACAATAATATATATATATATATATATATATATATCAAAACAAAAAGAGATTATAAAAAAACAACTTTCAGGAAGTAAAAATTAGACAAGGTAGAAAATACAAAACAACGAACACACACCTGATTTGGGGTGCAGGACAACTCAACACTGCCAACTCAACTCAGGACCAAAATAACTCGGCACCATAAAAACATAACTCTTTTTTATAACCAAATAAAAGTAATTTATTAAGGATTAAAACCTTAATTAGTGAATATTTTTCTTCAAATAAGGCAGTTGAAAAGGCATTATGTAAAATATGAAGCCGGGTTTTGTTTTTAATTATTTTTAATAAAGTAAATCATAAAAAAACTTTATTTTTTAATAAAGTAAATTGATATATTTTTAGTTTCTTTGAAATTCTGGAAGCAGCTCAAAGGGATTACCTTCCTGATACTTGTAACTGCTTTCCAGTTGAGATTTTGTTGCCAGTTCATATTTCTTTCTCTGTATTGATTTATGACTCCCTTCTGCTTTGACACTTCCCTCTGCCTTGAAGTCTGGGTGCTTTTTGATCTTATCTGCTGACCTACCTCCTTTTATGAGAAAACAGTAGGTTCCCCAGAGACCCCAATTCCAAATTTACAAGAATATAAGACCATGTCTCTGAGTGGTCAGTAAATACGATAAAATATATCTTTTCTACAAATTTAAAAAATTAATCTGCAACAATTCACAAAGAAATCATTTTGGCAGTTCTTTAATTGCTAATTCTAAATATAGATTTTCACACAACTGTAACAATTTTTTTATAAACCATCAAGCTTTCTTAAAAAATGAACTTTTCTCAAAAGGTATGTGTAAAAACAACAGAGACAATAATATTTATTTATTGCACTTTTAATTAATGACTAACTTTATTTTACAGTACTGAAATATAACATTTTTATATTATCTCCCCTGAAATTGTCTTGATGTTATGATTGTTTTTATTTTTAATAGATTTTTCTTTTTCTTTGTTTACAATATCAAATTTCTATCAGTCATAAGCCATTGCGATTTTTGTCAATTCAAAGGAAAATTTTGAGCCCATAGCCATTTAATTCAACTATTAGTTAAAAGTGTTTTTTTTCTTTGCAAGATTTGGGTTCTTCTTGTAATTTTTAATTAATATTTTTCAACAAGATATAAGATTTTTCTTGAAGATACCTATGTTACAAGATATTGCATTCTAAATAACTTGCTTCACTTCTATACATTTGAAAATGAATGTTTAACTTACATTTTATCTGAATTTAATATTATTCTTTGAAATGTTTTTTTATAACCAACTTTTAAAAATAAATTCTCTATTCCATAAAAGTGTTGAAACCTTTTGGTAGTAATCATTTTGTAGTGGCATGTAAATTAGCTACTGAATAAAAGGCAGTATTGCTATGCCTACAGGAGTGTTATCTTTTGATAAGACATCTGACATATACCTAACATAACAATATGGCATCGCCAATCAGTTACTTAACCATGATGGATGATCCTGAATATGTAGAAACCTGGCTTAGGTGTTTTGCAGCATCGGTGAGAGTAAAGAAGTTAAAGGACACCAAAGCTAGTGGAGGAGAAAATGAAGTTACAGATTTGTTTTTAGTCTCAGCGGAGTGTCAGGCCATAAAAAAATCTGTCATGGTCTATCCCAATGTGTTGGAAGATTTAGCGTATGAAGAAATTGCTGCCAATCATAAAAGCAAATGTATGACCAAAGAAAAAGATTGATCATAGTGGAAAGAACTAAATTTCTCAAAAGTAGACAGAGACTGGACAGAACTATTATGCAATATGTACAGCAATTGAAAGAAGCATCAAGATATTGTGACTTTGGAAGAATGGGTTCAAAACAAATGTTTATCAAAGACAAGTTAATTGTGCTAAGACTGATTGAAGGAATGTTTGGCATCTCATACAAGCATAACATTCTAGAGTGGCTTTAAGCTCAATATGAATCTAGAAGCATGTGTGGAGTTCTTACAATAATTGGAAATAATTTAAAAATTCAATGTCTCCAAAGGCAGCATGGAGTCTTACAGTGCTACTAAAAGCTTAATTGTATGCAGATATTGTGATAAGGAACATGAATAGAGCAAAAATAAGTGTCTAGCCTTTGGGAAATGGTGTTTTAAGTGTAAAAAGAAGAATCATTTCTAGATGGTAGACCTTCCAATTGAAAGTACAAAAATATTTGAGATAAAAGTACAGAATAAAAGTAGAGAAATGGTGAAGTTGAACCAAGTAACTTTACTCATGCAGGTGGATACTGGAAGTGATGTTACATTAATACTGAGGAATTGGGGGGGGGGAATGGTAGACCAAAGTTTAAGAAAAGTAATCTCCAGTTGAAACAGTTTGATGGGTCAATCATCAAAATTTTAAGATGCTAGAAGGCACATTTGAGACAAAAAATAGATTCAATACCCTTCATAGTGGTGGAAAACATTAAAAGCCACAGTCTTTTAGGAATTGACATGTTAAGAGTGGATACATTGAAGATGGTAAATTCTGTGAAGTCTGTAGAACTGGAGATTGGATTATTAAGGGGATATGAGGCAAGTATTCATCTTAAAGCAGTCAACCCATGTACTTTCAAGCTCAAAAAGATCTCGTTTACATGCTACCTTTAGTGGTTGCTAAGCTGAGTAAAAGAGTGGAAAAAGGAATATTAGAAAAAGTCAGTCAGGGTGGTAGCAGTTGGGCTTCACTCATTGTGTCAATGTGCAAGCCCAATGGAGATTTAAGAATTTGTGGCAATTATAAGTTTGGTGTGACTCACCAGATCTGTTCTGATTCATTCCCATTGCCAAACAATGAAATAGCGTGCCATGAGTTTGCTGGTATAAAATATTTTGCTAAAGTTGATCTTAAGTCAGCATATAATCAGATAAAAATTGAGAGCAAATTTCAAGAAGTCACCACAATGAACACCCCTATTGGATTACTAAGACAGACTCGTCAGCCATTTGAAATAAAAATGTCAAATCACATTTTTCAAAAAGTTCCTGGGGTCTGGGGGGCAGTAACAATATAATTGTATATCAGGATGACATTGGCATTGGTATGTGCAGTAAAGAAGAGCTCAAAAGTAAAACTGAGCAAGTTTTGAGAAAATTAAATAGTGCTGGTATGACAATTGTAATAAATGTGAGTTTGTGAAAAAATCTTGTACCTAGGAAATCAAATATCCAAAGATGGTATATCACCAGATGATAAACTTATTAACAAGATATCAGAGATAGCTGCACCCAGAAATAAAAAAAAGAATCTGTATCTTTTTTAGATTAACCATTTATGGAAATAAGGAAGAAGAATACTGAGTTTAAATGGATGAAAAGACAGGATATCACTTTCGAGAAATTAAAAAAGGCACTTATAAACAAAACAGTTGTTAAAATATTCGACCCAGTGAAAGAATTGACATTAACTACTGATACCAGTGACTGTGCTGTAGCTGCAATATTGTCACAGAAGGATCACTCTGTAATGTACTTATCTAGAAAACTAATATCAGCAGAGACAAATTATTCAAATATTGAGAAGAGAGCATCCACAATTGTGTGGAGCATAGAAATTTTTTGTTGGTAGGGAAATTTCTATTAAAATCAGATCATAAGCATTTGGAATTTATATTCAACCCAGAAGAGAGTTGCCAAAGGTTGCATCTACCAGGATATTAAGATGGGCAATTAAGCTTATGGTATTCGACTTTAACATCGTATATATTAAAGGAAATACTATTCCACATGTGGATGCATTATCCCAGTTAAATTTTGAGAGCAAAAATGTTGAAGCAAATGAAAATTGTGAGGATAGTATTTTGCACTGGATAGAAACGGACGTATTACCTTTAAATCAGCTTAGGTTGGGAACTAGGCAGGATCCACTCTTGAATAGAATTATGGGTAGAATAAAGAGAAATACATGGAATAATTACTCTAATGGTGGAAAGACCTCATAAAAAGTCAAGGCACAAATTAGCATTAGAAACAGAAATTATATGTAATGGAGATATCATAGAACCTCCACAGTTTCTGAGAAAAGAAGTAAGTAAAGCTGTGCATGATGATATACATGGAGATACATTGGCTACATAAATGAGGTTAAAGTTACAAGCTTGGTGACCAGCTATTCAAGGGGTGTGGGAGAGTATGATAAAAAATACCCAAAGTGTGCAGAATTAAAGAAATTTAGGCAAACTAAAATTCATTCTTGACCAAAATAATGGAACCCGGGACATGAGTACATATGGATCATATCTACATTAAAGGTATAGGACTATTTCTGATATCAGTCAACTCATATTTAGGTTGGCCTGAAGTTATTAATGTCATGGATAGAAAAGTCCCTACTTTGAAGAGAGTGTTGAGGATGGTGTTTTTGAGAAATGGAGTTCCAAAAATGTTGATCTCCAACAATGCACTAGAGTTTTGTGAAGAAAGTTTATGTGCATGGTTAAAACGTGTTGGCTGCATTCCAAACAAAACACCACCTTAATACCCACAGTCAAATGGAATGGTCGAGAGAATGGTTCACATGGTAAAAATTGGATTTAAAGCATTCTCTCCAGTGGATTTTGATTGAGAGAGTTATTTAGCAAGATTACCCCTAAGTTATAGAGCTATTCCACATGCAGGCAGAAGACAAAGCCCATCCACATTGATGGGAAGACAAATAAGAGCTTCAATTGCCATGCCATTTGCAATAAATGAAAGGACAAGGATTCAAATCCTGAAAAGGTGAATTTTGTGGTGCAAAAGGGATTTAACACAGCTGTGTTAACAAAGAATGGGCAGGACTGGCTTAGAAAGACAAATTTTGAACCACAAGAAAACATGGACTTATGGAAAAGGAGGATGAAGAGAAAGCGGAACATATGATGCAAAAAAGGATGAATGAATCCAGTATTGAGAGTGATCAGGAAGACTGCCAGAGATATTAAAGAAGAACAAGAGAGGAAGGAGAGAATGAGCATATCCAGTAGTAGTGAGGAACAATCTGGGGATGAGAGTGACTAGAGGTATCATGATGATTCAAATGAGGAGAATCAGTTAAGACCTAAATCTTCTATAAAAAGAAATAAAGAGACTCACTCAGAAAGACGGATTATGTCTCCCAGGATTGTTTGTAGAAGTCAAAGGTTGACTAGAGGTATAAAGCCTCTTAGGTTCAGGGAGGTGTAGTGTTATGTAAATTAGATACTGTATAAAAGGCAGTATCACTATACCTCTGGGAGAGTTATCTTCTCTTGATGAGTCTACATCTGACAGAGAATACCTATTATAACACATTTCTTTCAAAATCATCTGTTCTTACTTTCTCAATTTCAGATGTTTCTTTGTTCAATATACAACACTGAATTAAATCAATCATTTCCATTATCTTGGTTATTATGACTTGCTATATGAACACTATGCCAACTTCATTCACAAAACAATTCAAAAAATTTTATACATTGGTATTTGTCTTATTTTTATAATAAATAAGACATCATAGATACATCAAAATTTGCACTAAGACTTTTTAGTAACAGTTCCTTTTCCCACAGTTAATAAACTTCCAATAAAAATTTCTATTGAAATTCCCAAAACAGTGCAACATTATATATTCAGTGAGGTTTTTCAGCCTAACACCTCATTTGTGTTGCTTTCATATTTCAATACATTCTTGTGAAAGGAAAAGACTATCATTCACACTTGTCTAAATTACACAATATCAATAAGGATGCTAGTTCCAAAAAGTTGTGGTGCTACCCAGGGTAGTAACTCATGTCATCCTCTTGAACCTCCATTCATACCAGTCTATACAGAATCCTTAGTAGTATTTGTTGTACTAATCTGACTATATAATCTCAATTCCCATTTGTATTAATGAATTAAATTTCTTTTTTTTTTTTGAGAACCTCGGTGATCATGAAGAAACATGATCTCTTTTTCCAGTATCTGTGAATTGCCATAATTTCTTGTTAGGTATAGCTGAGTAGTTTCCCTACTGCCTTCTTCATGGTTTTGAACTCAGCTTGTCAAATTTACCCAATAATAAAAATAGTAATGACATAAACTACCAGTGAAATGAAAATTGCACTTTTTAATTGGAATATCATATGTACAGAGTAAATGAATTTACGTTTATATAGTTTTCTGTGAGAGAAGTGAAAACTTTGTTAAAAACAATAGAATATGAAGATAAATACTTAATAACTACATTAGAATTACATTCATGTTAACATTGAACTTTAACATGAAAAATAATTGTCCATTAAAGAAAAAATCACCAACCCACTTAAGCTTTCTTTCTCCAATTCATGGTATCTGTTCCAATTTCTGTAGTGTAGAATCTTGGCCCTTTGTGAAATTAATTTAAAGTCTTCCATTGCTACCAATGAATTCTCTTTGCCAAAAAGATTCTAAGACACATATGTATGGCCTCAGTGGAAAATCTAGCAATGACAAGTGAATTTTCCCTTGAGTCCCCAAATGATTCTTTCATCTGCTTTTGACTTTCATTATTGCACTCTTTTAGCTTATTTTTTTCCTTTATTGTTCTCCCTTTTCTCAGGATTGCACTATATTACACAACATTTCTGACAGTATAGAATGACTTGCTCTCTACATTCATCTTTGAACATGTTTGTGTTTGGTGATTTTAATGCTTATTGTAACAAGTGGCATTCTAATGTTACTGATATTGCCGGTATATAGATGTTCAGTTTTTCCATTGCTCAATCTCTTGTACAAATAGTGGATTTCCCTACTCACTTCCCTAATAAATTTGATCAAAATGCTTCCTTACTTAATTTGTTCCTTAACTCCTCTCCTAGCTCTTGTTCAGCATCACAACTTAGTCCTCTTGGCAATTTGGATCACACTGGGGCTGAAATATGTAAAGCGGTTGTGAATGAATTATTTACTCAACAAATTCACATTTCAAAAGTAGTATCTGCCACAACAGATGTTGCCTCTGGCATGACTCAGTGAAAAGGTAGGATTTGTAAATCTGTTTGCAAAAGATGTTGGTCATCCACTGATAGGTTTTCATTGCATCATACATGAATAGGCTTTGTGTGCAAAAGATGACCTAAAGGAGCTTCAGGAAGTGATGCAATCAGTTACCAAAGTTCTGCTGAGGCTTCAAATAAAAGACAATTTCAAATTTTACTGAATAAGGTAGAATCTGTATATAAAGGACTGAAAATAATACAATAATGTTTGTTGGCATATCCAAGGTTTGGTTCTGAAATGATTTGTTGAATGCTTAGATGAGATTTGAATGACCAACACACGTTTCACCAAGAATTGTCTGATATTATGTGGGTTTGTAAACTGATATTATTTTTCAGATTTTTGTGAACATTTAAATGACTTGAATTTTAAATTACAGGGCTCTGGTAAGATACTTGATGTTATATTTGGTTATATAAAGACTTTTCAAATGAAACTAGAAGTTTTTAAGAAGGATGTAGATAATGAGAAATTTAGATACTTCCCAAACATAAAGAAGTATATCAATGAAGATGGCAGAACAGACCTCCAATGTCTTCAAAAGCTGTTTGTAAACATCATTGAATCAACTACTGAGCAGTTCTTTACAAGATTTGATAAATTCAGAGAACTGAAAGAGATAGTTAAGTTTCTAGGCAGTATCAAACTGGATGAACTAAACTGGCAAATGTTTTCATGGATGATTTTGAAATGTAGTTGATTGAATTTCAGAGTATCTCAATTTGGAAGCAGGAATTTGTTGACCTTAGAGTTGACTTGGAAAATGTTGAAAAGCAGTAATTAGAGATGGGAGTGTCAGAGAGAAATGTGGAAAATGAAGTATTAAGGACTTGGAATACCATTCCAGAAAATTTTGTCTGTTTAAAAAAACAACCTTGCAACAGTATTACTATCCATGTTTTCATCTACATGTTTGTGAATCTTTGTTCTCAGTGATGAAAATTGTTAAGTCTCATAACAGGAGTAGCCTGAGAGATGAAACTAGTAGTGCATCCAAATCCCTCAAGGTTACTAAATATAAACCTGATATAAAATCTTTCAACAGAAGTCCCACTCATAATATGTAAAAAGAGTCAAGTTTTCTGTCTCTTGTTTAATATAATGCTTTTCTTTTGAAGGTGGAAAAGGTTCAGGGCTGTTTAAATGTAGTTTTAAGGGTAAATAAATATATTTTGTTTGTTTTTTATACATCATTTATCAGGGATTTAAAATCAGCAAAATATTATTTTTAATAACCTTTTACTGTGTTTTTAGTCATAAAAATGTATAACTGAGAAAAAAATGATGACTGATTAATCAAAAAAATAACACTGTTAACTTTTTCTGTTGATGTTAATAATAGTTAATAGTATCTTTAAATTGTGTGAGTATGTATGGCAGTTACATTTATACTTAAAGGCTAATAAAAATATCAAAAATAGTTTTTTGTAAAAGCAGTTTTGTGACGTCAATGAACACTCGTCACATTCATAATGCTCATTGTAGAGACTTTGTAATCACAGATACAACTATAATATGATGTTGAACAATGCGGGTGTCAGATGCCTTCGAATAATCTTGCACTAATAGCACTTGCTCGATAATACTCAGTCAAATAGTAATCTGAATAGAGAAATAGTATAGTGAACAGAGTAGTGAATAGCAGTCTGTATAGTATAGTGGATAGACTAGAAATAATGATCCATATAGTAATAGACGATAGAATAGAAATAATGATTGTTAGTCATCATGATACTTTCTACTTATGCGATTCCTCTATGGTCATGTGATCCACTTAACTCACTGGTGATCTATATTCAAACTCAAGTGTCAACAGCAACACCTCCTATATTCCTATACAACACCTCCCCTTTGAGATGACTTCCTCTGGAGTCTATATTTCTTCAGATTCAGTTCATTATTCAAATGTTCCAATGCTGTTCTTTTTCTTTTAATGTACCTCCTTGGTTCCCTAATTTCTGGTGGCGTGAGTACGTCAAACATGTCATAAAATATTTCCATCGGTACCTCTTTTCATGGACTTACTAAATCAGTGAATCTCCATTTTAACTGGTTACGGTGTCACATGTTTCCACCTTTGTCCCTGTACCATGTATGTCATTTTTCTGATGCATTTTTTGATAAAACCATATTTCCTGAATTCCTTTCCACATTGGTACATTTTAAAAAACACTTTATCACCAGGTTTGAAATACTGATTTATATTATTTTGATTCCTTGATGTTATCATCTTCAATTCTGGTAGTAATTTGTTAAATACAGACTTAATCTTCTTGGCGAGCATCAACTCTGCAGGTGACATTCCAGACACAGTGTTCAGGTTTGGTGTTATTCTGTAAACACTCAAAAATTGTTGTAGCATTTCTTCATCTGACTCCTCTCCCGCTGACTTTTTTTAGTGCTCTTTTAAAGGTCTCGACAAACCATTTCACTTGTCCATTTGATCTTATTTGATAAGGGAGAGTTGTAATATGTTCTATTGCTAATGATTTGCAAAAAAAACTTAAATTCACTAGACGTGAATTGAGTCCTGTATCTGAAACAAAAGAGTCAGAAACACCGAACCTTGCAAAAATCTTGTGTAGGAAATTTATTGTTACTGTGACAGTTGGTCTTCTACATTTTAATATTTCAGGCCATTTAGTGTATCTATCAATGACCACTAGATAGTATGCTCCATTTAACGGTCATGTGAAGTCTACATGTATTCTGGACCATGGCATATTGGTTTTTGGCCAAGGTTGAATTTTGATAGGTGGTGACTTCGCTGCCAGAACACAACCTCTGCATGACTTCACTAAATTTTCGATATCTTGATCCATTTTTGGCCAGTATGTATAACACCTCATTAAGGATTTCATTCTAGAAATTCCTGGATGTCCTATGTGAAATTCTTTTAGCATACATTTTTGCAATGATACTGGTATCACAATTCTTTCTGCATACATAAGTACATCATTACAAAATGAAAATGCATTATTTCCAGTAATATTTTTCTTTTAAATCTTAATTGATCCTTCATTTTCATTATAAAGTCGTCTTTTTCCAACATAATTCTTATTTCCTCCAATATTATTGACAATTCTCTTACAGTATTGTATAATACATTATTAATTTTATTTTCGACCATTATCGCCGCAATTACTGTGTCTTCAAGTGGTTCACAGAATTTTGGTATTAGTCTAATCTGTCTGCATGACTTAATTTTTTGGATGGTAGAAACTCCATTTTATAATTATAGTTCAATAGGATAGTTCCCTAGCACTGCAGTCTATTTGCTGCATGTGTGGGAACACCCTTTTTTTATCCATATATGGACAATAATGGATGATGGTCTGTCTGTAGTATGAATTCTCTACTGTGTATAAATTTGTGAAACTTTTTCATGGTAAATATGATTGCCGATGCTTCCTTTTCAGTCTGGCTGTAGTTTTTTTGATCTTGAAGCATGAGCTATTGGTTTAGTTATTCCATCCTTATATTTGTGTAGTATCACTGCTCCGATACCTGAATCCCTTGTATCTGATGCAACCACAATCTTTAATTTAGGGTCAAAATGAGCTAGTGACAAATCTGATGTTAAGATTTTCTTGATCTCTTCAAAAGCATTTTGACATTTATCTGTCCAATTCCATTTCACATCTTTCTTTAGCAAGATGCTCTTAATTTGTGCATGTTTGGTATATATATATATATATATATATATATATATGATAGTAATTAGCAAACCCTAAAAATGCTTGTAACTTTGTTACATTTGTTGAAGCGGGCATATACTTTATTGCACTTGCTCTTGAAGAATTGGGTTATCTACCATTTTCATCGATAATTTATCCTAAATATTTAAGTCTGGACATAAACGATTCACAATTTCCTTCACTGATCTTAAAACCATATTCCTTAATTCTTTCAAATACTTTTTTGCATCTTCTGTATGTTGCTTTCAGGTCTTACTTTTAATAAGTACGTCATCCAAATATGCTTGTGCACAATCCAAACTGGCAAGCATGGTATCCATTATCTGTTGGAATATGCTTGGTGCTATCTTTATACCAAAAGAAGTCGGTTGAATTTGTATGAGTCTTAATTGTTAATAGTTTTGAGCACTCTTCATCTACAAGTACTTATAGATAAGTGTCTGACAGGTACAATTTAGAAAAAAATTTACCTCCATTCAATTTAGCAAAAATTTCTTCTGGGCTTGGTAACAGGTAGTCATGTTGTTTTAAACTTTCATTTAACCCTGTTGAAAAATCAGTATATACACAGATTTTATTATTTTTTTTTTAATGTAGACTTTTGGTGATGCCCATTCGGAAGTCTATTTTTGATGCCATCCTAATTTTTGTAGTCTGTCCAATTCATTATTAATTGGATATAAGGCCGCAAAAGGTATGCTCCTTTTTAGCTTAAATGTCAATGTTACATTCTCTTTTAACTCAAACTTAGCTTTTGCTTTTGTGCATGTCTCTAGACCTTTGAGAAAACTTCTGGAAAACTCTTTTTCAGTTCATTCCTTAATTTTTCAGTTGCTGTAACAACATTTATCTTATTGCAAAAAGAGTTAATTGGAAGGTATCAAATATCAAATAATACAATACAATCTGTTCCAAACAAATTAGCAATATTCTTTAATACAAACACCACTGCTTTCTTGGTTTTTCCCACAAAAGAAATGTTACAGCTAAATTCACCCAAAAATTCAATATCTTTCCTGAGACTCCATGTGCAACTTTATCACACTTCAATAAACTGTTTACCCATTTTTCTCCATGTCTGTTCATTTATAGTAGTGATATCAGATCCTGTATCCAGTTGCAATTTTATTTTTACATTATTAATTTGCACAAAAACAAGTTTCCTCTTTTGAGATGTCTTGTAAATTTCCCTTTTAGGCTTCTTATTGTTACTCCATGTATTTATCATGTTCACATACATTTTCTTTTTTCTTCATTTTTTGTATCTGCAACACGTACTTTTGTGTCCTAATCTACCACATTCATAACATTTTTTGTTCTTGAAGAAACAATCAATTTTAAAATGCTTATCTCCACAACTGTGACAAATATTAGGTATTGAGGGGAGTTTATAGTCTTTTTTTTACTGTTCTGTTAGGACTTGAAAAACGTTTGTAGCTTTTTCTCTTAGATGGTTGGACACTATGTACTTGTGAATTGTCTTTTTCCTCAATCCTTGTGGCATTGAGTTTCAAATTCACAATATGGTGACACTCTTCCACTATTTTCTGGAGAGTTAATTTGGAATCCATTTCTAATTTCACAAGTATCCTGGATCTTATCTCTGCATCATTATTAGAAGTTAAGCCCTGTACGAATATCAGGCATTTAAATAAATCCGGAGTTAATTAATTTAACTTGAACTTTTCACATTCTCGATTCACAACTCCTGCATGAATTACAAAATCTTCATCATTGGACATTACTAAGGCACTGCCATCGTATATTAAATAATGAACTCCTATCACCAAAAACTTTTGATAGTATTAGAACAGTTTCATCAAAATTTATCTTTCCTGGATTTTTTCGGCAAACTATAATTCACATATTTTTCATGTTCAGCAGGGGACAATTTCCTTAAAAATAACCAAACTTTCTTTTTGTCATTCCAATGCAAACAATCCGTTTTGAAGATCTGTTTGTATCTTTTATAATAAGCTGGAAAAGTTATCCCTTCATCTGGATTGTATACAAATTCACTGATTGAATTAGTACTGGAGTGAATGAATCTGAAGATTTTCCTTCCATGGTTTTGGTAAACAACTCAGAAAAATCTGTTGTTGTAGTTGCAATTGTAATTGATGTTCAATTCTTTGTTTTTGTTGCTGCAAATATTGTTCTTGTTGTAATTTTTGTTGCTGCAACTGTTGTTCTTGTTGCTTTTGTAGTGCCAACATTTGAACTATGATAGCTTTGTTCTTCCATTTTACTGTATTCAATTCCTCTATGGTCACATGATCCACTTAAATCAATAATGGGATCGCCTGTGTTTTCTCACTGGCGATCTATGTTCAGCCTTGTTGGGGATGCGCAGAATGAATTAAGATTTTTGCTTGAGTGTTAGAATATATCAGAAGGATTTTTCGTCAGGTTGCGTGATCTTTTCATGCATCCACAACAATAAATAATTCGCAATATAAAACGAGACAAAACATGTATGCAATTCAAACAAACAAATGCATTTATATACAATTCAAATATTATTTACAAAATGTTATTGCAAGGTATTATATGTCTTATGTTTGTTAGTGGACGAAGATTTTGTTTGCTTTTTGGTGTCTTGGTGTATTTGTATTACAGTCTATAAGAAATCGTAATTAGTGTTTAAACAGCGTTATTTATGTCCACATTGTTTTTGTAATGTTTAGAATTGAGTCATCAGAAGTAGTCTACCCTTAACCGTAGGTATGTAATATGTTTGATAATAGTATTTACTTAAATTGTAGTGAGTGCTAATTCACTTTAGATAAGTAAAGTCTTGCAAGTTTGAAGTTCTTTGTATTCACAGAGTAATCTTCGAGTCGAGTTTGTGGGTGAGTCAGTTGTGGTTTTTTGCGCGGGGAAATTATAATCGCAAGTTACATGGATTAGATTAGAGCTTCTCTGTGTTTGCTGGACTGACTGATTTGGTCAGTTGGAAATCTTCCTTATATAAGGTTTTAGATGTCAGAATCGGCTCAAGTAATTTTGGCGCAATTTAACTTCCTCACGTGAAGTTTTTGAATTATCACGTTGCGAGCCAATAGAATTCGCTGCTTAGCACAATAAGGTTTTTGATTGGTTAAGTTGATTCACGTAGGCATGTAAAATGGAATGTTCCTGTTGCTGGGGGTGATAAGGTAAATGGACGAGTCCACAGCCTCAAGTGTCAGCAGCGACACTTTATTCCTATATAACAACTAGTAATAATTTTTTCATTGTCAGTTCTACATGATTTATATAATTTTTTACAATACTGTGTATTTAATGCTCTGGGGTGATTTTTTTTATTATTTAAAAATGTTCTTAACGTACTTAAGACATATCAAATAATATGTTCTCAAAGGATTTTTTTGGCATGTGGAAAAAAATTTTGTGTCAGAGATTTGGCTGGTTTTGGCATGCACTCTCTAAAAGGTTGCCCACCCCTGCTCTAGGTTTTAGCTAATGTCCAAGCAGTGGCACTATACATTAATACCACATCTACAGTGGGTTGAAAGAATCTCCATTTGAGCTTGTCTGGTAAATCAGATTTCCAGATTACTTCCATTTTATTCAAGGCAGCCCAGAGTTTAGCTATACAAATGTTTACATCTTTTTCAAGTCGTCCATCACTCATCTCTTCACTCAGTTTGAGATGTTAACATCTACTGATAAAGTAGAATGTTTTGCTTGTAAATTCTCTTTTAATTCTACACTCTTGAATTATCTGGAGTATCTCTGCTCGATTTTCCACTTACAACTAAGTCCTTGTTGAGTGATATGCATATGACACCTTCCATGGTTTCTGCTATCATCTCTACCCTGGATCCTCACAAAGTACATGAACTTGATAATATTCCTGCCATAGTCCTTAAGAAATATGCTCCTGAACTGGCTCCTGTTCTCTCTAAACTCTACAATAAATACCTAGCTGCTTCTTGTTTTCTGGCTTGTTGGAAATCCTTTTCTGTACAAATTGTCTAATACTTCCAATTATCAGCCTATTAGACTTCTACCTCTTTTTTGCAAATTGCCAGAGGCCCTAATCACCTCTGAATTGGTTAAGCATCTGACATCAGAGAGTGCTTTTCAGAAAAGCTTAGCACATCAGCTAAGATTAATACACCATCAGTTGAATTAGAGCAGCGAAAAGGTATATTAGCTTTCGCTGCTCTAAGTCAACTGCTGATGTATTAACGATTATTGCTGAAAGAGGCTATCAAGCTTTAGTTAAGAATGGTGAAGCTTGGGCTGTTGCTTTGGACATCTTGAAAACATTTGACAGGATGTGGAATACCGGTCTTCTTCACAAGTTAAATGGTTATGGTATTTCTGGATAAATCTTTGAACTGATTCAATCTTTCTTATCAAATTGTGAAATGAAAGTTGTCTTGAATGGCCACTCTTCTAGATCTTTCTGCATTAATGCATGTGTCTTATAGGCCTCTATCCTTGGACATACATTGTTCCTAATTTTTATCAATGACTTTCTTGATGGTATCAGTTCCCAAATACTATCTATGCTTATGAAACAACTATTTACTCCTGTCTTAATAGTAAGTCTGATCAGATCGATGCAATCAAATTGTTAGCTGATCTCAAAAATAACCTACAATCTACTGTTAACTGGGGCAAGGAATGTCATGTTAATTTTAATGCTTCCAAAACGAAACTACTGTCAATCATCTGAGGGAAACCTTTCTATCTTCCATCAGCCTGGCTGATGCTAAGGTCCTGGAGAGTGACTCATTGTGCCTTCTCAAACTAACATTTTCCTGACATGAAGTGGAAAGATTATGTTGAATCAATTGCTATGTCTGCTGCTAGGAAAGTTGGTTGGTTCACATGTGCTAGACAATTTTTCTCTCAAGAATGTATCTTAAATATTTATAAGTCAACCATTCATCCTTGGTTTGAATACTGCTGCCACATCTAGTCTGCTGCTTGATTTTGAAACTCCCTTCTTCCTTCACAGTCAACTTTGATCTTCAAAAATTTAAATGTAATGTCAATCGTTATCTTGTCTTCTTAATTCTTGTTTTTTTGTTCTCTCTCTTTAATAATGTTATTTTTTCTCATATTCTCTCACACTCAGTAACACCTTGTGTCTTAGTGATTTAACACTATCATAAAAGCAAATATATACATTATATACAATGCAGATAATTCAACATACTTTAAACTAAAAAAATAAGATAACCAACACCCAAGAGAAAAATAAATAAATGAAATAAGCAAATATCTGAACGAACAAACAAATAAAAAACCATGAATGCACACATAAACATATGTAATAATAATAATAATAATCAGCAACAAATAATTAAGCAATAATAAATAACAAGATAAAGTTGCCAACTCTATAAAATAGCTACAAATAATCACATTCAGCCTCACAATTATTCCTACATGATAGCCTCTAGAATAATTTGAAACATAACTATTACTGCCTACCCAATAACCATTAGAATAATACAATAGACCTTACTACCCATAATGCACCATGAACAGCATATATAAATAATTGAGCCAAAACACAACACACATTGTGTTTAAACTTGAAACAGACTGTGGTCACTTGATGTTAACCTCAGAATCCCCTTTTATATTTACATATGCTCTATCTCTGATATTGAGCACTTTTACCCATAAATATAGCATATCTTGAAACTATATTTTTATCATATATATATATATATATTTCAAGTAAGTAAAGAGTTGCATCTTTGTCACTTCCTTCTCCCTGATCCTGTACAATTGATGGAGGATCAGGCCAAGCTTCCATCAATACAATATACCTGAAGATATTAACAAAATCAATCAATCACTTTCTACTTTGTTCATTAAATACCAGTTCATTGACAAGTGTTTCTAAGAGATGTTTTATACTTTGTTTTAAATTGTTTACCCCTTTTCCAAGACATATATATATATATATATATATATATATATATATATATATATATATATATATATTCACTCTTGGTAATTTTTTAAATTGGCCCCAAAAGTTATTGTTTTGTACTTTAAATAAGAGAAAATTATTATACATGGCTAAAGAAAAAAGTGAGACATGATTTTTTTTATTAAAAAATAAAAAAAACAATTTATGATTAAATTTTGCTCTTGTCAAAATATCCTTTAGCCTTGTTTACAGTGGCACAAATTTTTGGCATTTGTTGCAAAAGTTTCTTAAAGTATAAGTTTAATAATTGATTCCATTCTTTTTCAATGACTCTAAGACATCTTTTTTCATTTTTTTTCCACTCTTCTGTCATGTTCACACCTATGCTAATTCTGAGGGTGGCTTCAAACTTTTGAAGTGTAATGTGTATATATATATATATATTATATCTACAGACACCAAGCTCAGCACTAACAAAGGATGCCATGTCTAAATTACTGATTATATGCTACCAATCTTCTGTTGGGATTAATGCCTGTATGCACAATTGGATATTGGAATACTTAACTTTTATCCTTCTTGTTAATAAAAGGAAGCCAACTCTGTCTTAGCTACTGCACCTGTGTATCTCTCAGTTTTACAATCTTGACTATTTTATATTCACATACTGTCTGTGTTGCTAATTTAAATTTAATTGGCAGAGATCATCATCAGCAAACAACATATTGCCATTGACAACAGATAGTGATAATTATGTTGGCCTTTTCCTTTCTTTCTTCTTTTCCTCAAAACAAATCTCTGCATGACAAATAAAATGAAAAAAAAATACAAGAAAACCAGTAAAAAAAACATCTACCCCACCAATCGTTCTTTCTTCAATATTTGTAGTATCCATTCCATTTCCAGCAGTATAGAATCTTTTCTCTTGGAACAGTCACCGGATATCAAAACCAATTCTTCCATTGCCACCAATGAATTCTCTATTCCAGGCTATCTTCCCCTCTGCCACATTCTCTCCATCCATCTGTGAACATCTTTTGTGTTCAGTGATTTTAATGCACATCACAACACATAGCTTAAGCATTCTAATGTTACTAATGTTGCTGATATTCAAACTTTCAATTTTTCATCATGGATTTTCCTACTTGTTTCCATAGAAAATCTGAACAACAGGCTTCTTTACTTGATTCATTTATCACCTCCTCTCCTTGCCAAGCTTTGCAACACTGCCATCTTAAAAACTCGGATCACTCTGTTATTTTATTCCAATCATCTATTAAACAAAAACCTCCTATTCATAAGATCTTTTTCTGTTACCAGTATGCTGACTGGGACTCCATGATTTTCTCCAAGATGCCCCTTGGACTGACTTTTTAACCTTCAAATTTGGACATCTCGAAAGCTTTCAACAGAGTTTGGTATACAGGTCTTCTTCATAAATTGAAAAATTATGATGTCTCTCGAGAAATTTTTGAACTGATTCCATCTTTCTTGTCACATAATAAAATCAACATGGCTGATACTAACTTCCCAGTGACTCATTGCACCTTCTCAAGATAATATTCTTGGGTGACAAGAAGAGGAAAGATTATATTCAAACCATTGCGAGGTTTGCTGCTTAGAAAGTTGGTTCACTGTGTTGCGCTAGATACTTTTTCTCTCCAGAATCTACCTTGTATATCTATAAGTCTACCATTTGCCCATGCTTTGAATATTGCTACCACATATGAGCTGGTTCTCCTGTGATATATCTAAAGATCTTTGATAAAATCCAAAGAAGACTCCGCAATATTACTGGTCCTGATCTTGCGTCTCAGCCTCAGTCACTTTCCTACCACTGTAAAGTTGTCTCCCTGTGCCTTTTCTCTAAATACTTTTATGGTAATTGTTCAGATGAGCTCTTCACTAGACTTTATGAATATAGGTGCAGTACTAGACTGGCAATGAGGTCTCAGCAATATATAATTGAGTTAGCTAAATCTAACCATAAGTTCGATGCTCATAGTTTCTTTTCTTGCACTTCTTGCGTGTGGAATTCTCTTCTGGCTCCATGCTTTCCAGCCAACTTTAATCTTCAAAAATTTAAATGCAATATCAATTGATATCTACTGTCCTCCTGATTACTCTTCTTCTGTACTCACGTCTTAGTGATATTTCTGTTTTTTTAATTCTTCCACACCAAGTACCCCTTGTGTCTTAGTAGATTTAATGACTTGCTTGGGGTGAAGTTGATTAAAAAAATCTTAGATTTTAAATGATTCTCTACTGAGTTGCTGTTTTAGGGTTATTAGTAGCAGGATGTGTTGAATTTCCAGTAGCCATCCATCCTAACTAAGTTTATCAGGGCTTGGTCTGGTCAGAATAAACTACATTACAGAAATTTGGACACCCTAAGAATTCTAAATCAACTTCCCTAACTGGAGCTTGATCAATGTAACCAAAATGCTGCTTCAAGTCTAATGTACCCCATCTTTCCAAGTTATTCTACCCTCTTTGGATATTCATTTCAAAAGTTGTCAATAAGATAAAGTCTGCCAGTAAAATTACAAAAACAATATTTTACACCCACTCTTAGTACACTTTTTATCATTCTCTCAATCTAAATTGGGATCAAAGACAACATTCCAATCAACTGTGAGAGCTATCAACCTTGATGACATCATAAAGGAATCAATCTAGTAGAAAAAGTCCACTTGTTCTCAGCTTGTAAATGCCAATGAAATAAAACACCTTTAACTTTATGGTGCCATCAAGCATGTATGCTACACAGCCCTACCTGCTGGATCCACATAAGCAAGGAAACTCAAAGAGTTGCTTATTAGCCAAGAAATGCCTCTTGAACAATGATCAAAGTATGTTCAACAGGCAAAACTTCAACAGAATTTTCTCATAGTCATCTAGAATATGATGGGTCACTTGTAAACCACAAATATACAAGCACAAGTGCTGAAGGATATGAACATGTTCAGCTTTTTTAGACATCAATCTCAGATTTCAGCTATTCAGAACAGTTTATCAGATAGCAATTTCAGTTTACTGTCACTGAGAATCCAAAAAGAATATGCCAGGAGTGAAGACACTGATGACCTGTTCCACAGATCCTTTGACCATTAGTCTCAATGGCTTCATCTTGACATTAGAAACCTAAGTTAGATAATTTTACAGAGGAAGGGGTGAATATATATATATATATATATATTAATAAATATACATATTATCCCTCACTGATAGCATGATTCAGAGTTTTTTATGCACAATGCATACTTAATAGCTCTGTTGCATTACATCAAGTACTGTTTTATTAACACCTGCACTATATTTGATTATATATATATATATATATATATATATATATATATATATATATATATATATATATATATATATTATATATAGTTTTTCAGGTATGCTATATATATGTGTTAAAGTGCTCAATATCAGAGAGAGTGCACCTAAATAGATTGCATTTAAGCATGAAAGACTGTTGCCACTTGGGTGTTGACCTCAATATGCATTTTATATATATATATATATATATATCTATATCAATTATGTGGTGCAGGTTCAATTTACATTACGCGAATCATTCGTACGAAAAGCAGATAATGAAGTTAATGATATAAATGGCAAGAATCACTCTCGCGAACAATTTTTAATAATAAAATACATTAACCTCGAATCCACTAATGAATGGTATGATCCTTGTTTATAAATTCCGTTTTTTTTAAGGTCTTTTTTACTACTAGCTTTCAATTGTTTCATACAATCATCTTCAGGTAGGGAAATAGGTACGTTTTTTACATCCAGATAATAACAGGACATCGAAAGATAAAGTGTAATCTGAAAAATGTTTTTTTAGAAATGTGATATTGTTAACTGTAAGAAATTCTTTTGGAGCGTGCAGTCATGACGCTGAGGTTGAATTTTTTAAATTTTTAAATTGTGCGTTCTTGTACTAATATAGTAATATGAGAATTCTTTTGTAGAAGTAGGTTTTTTTAGTAAAGGTGGCATGAACTAAATTGTTCAATAAATAAAGTAATGTCACAGTTATTATCAGGAATTTGCACGTCGGATCGGTTATTTTAATATCAATTATGTGGTGCAGGTTCAATTTACATTACGCGAATCATTCATACGAAAAGCAGATAATGAAGTTAATGATATAAATGGCAAGAATCACTCTCGCAAACAATTTTTAATAATATATATTTTCGGATTACACTTTATCTTTTGATGTCCTGTTATTACCTGGATGTAAAAAACTTACCTATTTCACTACCTGAAGATGATTGTATGAAACAATTTAAAGCTAGTAGTAAAAAAGACCTTAAAAAAAACGGAATTTATAAACAAGGATCATACCATTCATTAACGGATTCGAGGTTAATGTATTTTATTATTAAAAATTGTTTGCGAGAGTGATTTTTGCCATTTATATCATTAACTTCATTATCTGCTTTTCGTATGAATGATTCGCGTAATATATATATATATATATATATATAAATGTATGTATATATATATATCCTTATTTTTTAGCATCATTTTTTACTTCTTTTTTACTTCATTTTTTCGCTGTTTTGTTTACATCTTTTAAAATTTTTATAAAAATTTTATAAAGGTTTTTTAATTATTTATTTTTAATTATTATATTTTAATTATAGATTTTTCTTTTTTACATATATTTTTAAAATTTTAAAGTTTTTATTTTTTTCTTAATATATACTAAGATTTATTGTTAATCTTATATTATTTGTTAGCATATTTTTGTAATTTTTAAAAGAAAAACCCTTTTTGTTTTTTGTTTAATAGCTAATAATTTATTTTCCCTTTTATTAAATTTTTTAACTTGGTTTTTTAAATTTTTCCTGCCATTATTTAATTTCCCTTCAATTTTTTTCATAACACCAACTTGGGGTGTTGGAATTAAAAATCTGGGTCATGTTTGTGTTAACCTTTTCCATTGAAGCCAGACAATATTCACCTCCACTTCCCACTATATGGGTTTTATTTGGTTAACTCATCATCTATTTTCAACAGTTGCGTCTTCTTTTTTTAAAAGTTTAATTTTTAAGTTTCTAATTTTGTATCTTCTTACCATTTGAGTCGAAAAATGTTAACATATCAATGTTAGTTGAAATAGCTATTCTCATGAAGTAATTTTGGATATCTCTATTATGTATGCTCTGTTATAATAAATACATTGAGCTCTTTTGTGGATCAGTTTTAATATTTTATATTATTATGATCCACTTGTATTATATACCAACGGATTATTACCTGTACTATATATATATATATATATATATATATATATATATATGGTTCCACTGTGTTTCATTTTTTTTAAATTGCTATTCAGATAATTAGCCAACGGAAGAAACATTTTAATGGTGATATTTCTGTCCTTTAACATACCCCAAATTTGCTGTGCACCGAAGTCATTCTCCACAAAAATGAATATTCTCTGTGAAACTGGAAAGTTGGTGAATCTTTGTTGCAGAATAAAATTGTTACTCTCCCTATCTGAGAAGTGTCAGAAAACACAAACTCTGTAAGACAAAAAGCAGAAAGAGGTTGAATCTTCCATGTAAACTTTTTTATACAATCACATGACATAATCTATGTGCCGCTTTGATAGTTTTTCATACATGATTAGGTTTGGAAATATGAAATAGGCTCTGATGAGTAGAGTAGAAGGTGTATACACACAAACTCCAAAATCTTCAAAACATCCTTTGATTTTCCTGCTCTGTGAACAGGTGCATTGTTCTGCAAAAAGAGGACACCTTTAAAAATGGTCTCCCTAATTACTTTTCATTCCAAGCTTCCTTAGAGTGGTTTTCTGTCTTAACGCTTTGGTCTTCAAAATGCCTTCCTTATTTCAGGAAACCATTTTAAGACTTCCTGCTGACTTTTGAATTTCTTTGGCCACAATTGCCACCTCTGTTATTTGGTCTCTGGATGATAATGGTATACAAAGTTGTTCTAAAAATTATCATTGAATCACTGAAAAATGCTACAATATGCTACTTATATATCATTTCTGTTCAGCATTCAAATACTTTTGTACTCCCTTGGCTGACAGGAGGCATGGTGGAGTAATGGATAACGGCTCGGATTGAGGAATCGGAGAGCCAAGTTCGAATTCCATTCAAATCCATTACATTCACTTCCATGCTAATACCCTTGGGAAAGGTATAAATCCTCTTCTCCCCCCAGCTATGGGTAAATAGAAGGACAGACCTGGTTTTATAGTCTTGGATGGAAACTGGTCAGCTACAGAAAGGAATGACAACCTACTGTGGGAAAAAAATCTGCCTCATCAGTCATGTATCACATATGGCACATAACTGACTGACTTGGCTAAAAGCTTTTTCATACCCACTCACTCAACTCCCATAGACACCACTGAAAAGTATGTTACTATAATGATTTCTGTAACAAGTAGGTATTTATGCTTTAGGTTTGCTACCCAAATTGTTTTGAATTCTTCTAGACTGGTTGCCAAACTGTCTGTTCTACTATTTCACCCATAGCTCAAGGGAGAAGAAATGGATTCATACCTTTCCTAAGGGTATTTGTGCAAAAGTGAATGTAATGAACTTGACCGCTCACTGAATTCTCATTCATATCCAGTCATCGTATTCTATACAACAGGCCTACCCGTGGTACAACTCATGGCCCAAACTGGAGACCTACTTCAAAATGTTTAAATTTCAGGGAGAAATTTTAATTTTGGAAGAAAAATTAAAGTTAACCCTTTTTAAAAATACTTATGACATTTTAATCCATACTTAAAAATCACATGTTGCAAATTAAATAAATGAAAATATATATTTTTGATGTTTGACAAAACTTAAACAAGAGAAGCCAACATTTCTGGTAAAATATATGATCTACATAATGTTGAAATTTTGTTAACAAAAAGATTACTTTTCACATACATTGTACAAAAGTCTATGAAAGTCTAAAGGAAATAATTGTTTCAAGCAAAAAATTCTTTGAATTTCTTAAACCAACTACAGCCGCAAACAACCTCGAACCCAAACCAAACCTAAAATGTGCTATGTTTGAAACAAGTCTCCACTTATGGTTCTCATTGGCACCATGATTAGGTCTGTAGAATGGCATGGATCTATTAACCATTCTATTACCTACACATCCTGCATATCCAACTGCTCATGAATTCTAAACTTAATGCATTCCATGGATATCTCTTCTCAGCAGTTTTTTGGCCAAGATTTATTGATCAACCAAAATTATTTCAGGACATCATTGAAGGCATCCCAGAGTTTTCTGCATGTTGGGTCTCAAAATTTCCACACTAGGAATTGGCACATCACTTTTCCACAGTAGACTTTGATGGGCATTTGTTGCCCGATATTTCAACAGACATTCATGGATTTCCTTTGGAATTTTCTTCTGCAGGAGTAGGAACCTCTTAACAGCCTGGAGTTAAACACTTGAAAATTTCATACTTTTTCTCAATATGGTTTCAGTCAGTGATCTGAAACAAATTCAAAAATAAGTGTTATGACAATATATAAAAAAACAATCTTTTCAGTTAAAATAACAAAATCCTCAGACTTTGTGAAGTATTTCAGTCAAAAGATTTTTGCCACTCTCATCATAAACACAAACACACACACACACACACACTGGAGAGCTTTCCATTATTTTTCCCCTGACAGAAGTCAATAGTCTTGCTACTAAAATTTGTATGTTTTTTTTTTTTTGCAAGATCTCAAAATCTGTAAGGACTTGGATTATAAGTTTTTCTTGAAGGATACTTCCTTGGCTATGCCACCTGTGTAATAAAATTCAATACTATAGTTGTAAAATCTTCTAATTCATTATAAATATATATTTCTAAGAAACTAGCTAACTAATAGAAAGTAATAGTAAGAATGTTATTCACTTGCTTATCTTTACATCCACATATTCCTTATAAAAGTAACAGTCACAATATCTTGAGGGGCAGACAAACATGGATAGCTACCCCAGTCACCATATTTCAGGTAAAGAAAATTCCTAACATGAAAACACAATGGGAATTTTTTTTTCAGTTAAATACACACCCACACTTAAATATACATCAACAGATTATTTTTACACCTTCTTGATTTTTAAAACAAGTATTATTATCACTTTATATAACAAGTTATATAACAAATATATATAATATATATTTATTAAGGAATCATTAACAGTGAGTCATTAAGAAGTTATAGGAGTCATTTGTTATATAACAAGTGTTAATCATTTGAACTATATTTTAATATTGTGAGACTTTAAACAAAATCCTTGATTCCAGAAAAGACTTTTGTATAAAAGAGAAACTGTTATTTTCATAACATTGTGTCTGTTTATTGCATATATTAAATTTATACTTTTGGTGTCAAACCATATTTTCTTTTGTAATATTTAACGTCTGTAAAATGTTTTCATTGAACTTTCATATTTTCTGTGTTCAACATTTTTCATGTCTCTCTCATTCATTTGAGAGTTTGTATGATTTCATCAAAAGTTATCATTTTTACATTGCCTCATTTATTATGTGACACTTTCATGGACAATATTGTTTCAAAAATTTAATCTTGTTTTACCAATATAAGCTTCAACATTTAGTAGTTTCTTCTTAGCTGACTTATTTTCCCACCTAAGGCCAATTTTTCTCTTCTTAAAAAATGTGTTTCTAGTAAAAACATAAAGAACTGAGGACGATTAGTGAAGAAAGGCTATCATAACTGTTTAGTCCAAACCACCTGATCCAATTCAATACACATGTGTGTGTGTGAAATGTGTGTAGAATAAAAAAGGTAATATTTTTCTCTTAAGAAAACAGTATGCATTATTTAACATTTCCAGAACATTCCCTTATTTTTGTAAGAAACTTACTATTTGTCATAAGGCCGCACTGCATTATTGAATGAATGCATTTCAAAAAGAATGAAAAAAAATCAATATTCTTGGTTACATAATGTATAAGTAATGGCATTGTGAAGTAATTTCATGACAATCAGCAACAGATTATTTGCTTCAATATATATTTGTAATTTAAAAATATTGTATTTTTCTTTTACTATTATTATGACTGGCTCATGAATAACAAGTTTGAGAAAAACTTATGACTTTTAAATAGATATTAAATTACAGTTAAATTATGTAAAGATTAGAGATTTTCTGTTGCTTAATTATTTGATAGAAGTCATTAAAAATAACATTCTTTTTAGTCCGAATAGAAACTAACTTATATTTTCAACAAACCTGTATAAAATGAAATTAATCAAAAAACGTGTGTTCACCTTTAGAATCTTTTATTTTAAAAGTCGTCTCCCTTGAATTATGCACATAATGTTTGAGAAACACATTTGGAATTTATCCAATTTAAATAAAAGTGAATATTTAAGAAATTTACTTCACTTGTATAATTAACTTTAGAATTATCCAAAACATCATATACTACACCAGAATACTAACTACAGTTAAAAAAAAGATAAATCTAGGATTTTTATCATCATTTGTGACTCCTGATCACTTTGTTTTTTTATATGAATGCTCAACAGGCAACCAAAAACCAGCAATAAGATCACTGATGTCTCATAGAATGAGAAATAGGAGGATGCCCCATCAAATTGAACAAAATATTTTTATGACTTGAAACTGAACTTGGAAAATCACTGATTAAAGAGCTTCAAGGTTTCATTGTTAGTTTTCCAAGGGCTCTAATGAGACAAGGAATTAAGCAGAATTTACTTCCATAATTCCATCATACCAAAATAGAGTTACTTAATAAAAAAGGACACAGATTATGGTGTAAATTTCTCGGGTCAAAGAGAATCTTTTTTTTTCTATTTTCATCAGTCAGCATTGTGCATTCAAATCAGTTGACTTAAATTTTCAATTTTGCAACATCTATTCCATTTATTTCCATGTTGAAAGATTAGAGCGAAACAGTTTCCCTCTTTCTTTACCATACATATGTGAATTTTATGGAAATGCATTTAATTAAGGGGGGGAAAAATGAACTTAGGAGATAAAGATTGTATTTGTTTTTTTAATCCAAAGAAGTTCCATACTGTTTACAGTTAACACTAATTGTAGGACAGTAAAAAATTCAGAAAACAAGGTTTAAATTCTCTCTTTTAGATGAAGAAACAGGGATGCGCACTAATTTAGATAAAGTATTGTACATTCACCACAGAAAATTAAACAGATCAAATAATGAATTATATATTTCATCTTAACATATATTTTGTTTTTATTTTAACTTGAATTGTAGAAAGAGAGGTTTGTAACTGTAAATTATATATGCCTAAATTATAGAACTTAAAATAATCTATATTTTAATATGTATGTCTTGGATTATGCCTTAATTATTCTGATTTAAAATTAAATTAAATTATAAACCTTATTTACATTGTTCAGACTGTTATCCTCATCTTTATTGCCATATTCACAATGTTTCCGCCATTGTAGGTGATTGGAATTTTAAACTGAACCCTTTATTTTGTCCACCAGGGTAGATTGTTCTAATTCCACATGCTATGCCTCTTCTGGGTGTCTCAGTTAACTACTTGGAAGAGGTGTTTGCGAAGTGTTGAACCACTTTTGAAGGTCATCCTGATGTTACTCAAGAGGATAACAACTCAGAAAACAGCTTCGGTCTGCCTACCCTATGTGAAGGGATTATTGAAGGAAATACAAAAGATCTGTGGTCTATATAACATCAGGATGACCTTCAAAAGTGGTTCCACACTTTGCAGACACCTCTTCCAAGTAAGATCCCTCCCCACAGAGGAGAACATGACTAAGGACGGTGTATGTCATCACTTTCTTATGCAGCTGTGGTAAGAAATATAAAAGAGAAACAGGCTGTTCCCTTAAGTTAAGACTGCACGAACATCGTAAAGCTGTAAAAGAAAAGATTAGGCGTAGCTGACCACATATGGAGGAAAAAATGGACATCAACCTCCCCACCCCATGCGATAAGGTTGAAATAATGGAGAACATCACTGGAAAATATGAAAACTTAAGGAATCAGTACATATGCTGGGCCACAAAAATCTACTAAGTCGGTCAAGCATAAAAATGAATACAACATGTGAACGAGTAATATGGAATGCTAGAGAAAAGCAATAATAACAACAAAATTGCAATATGAGTTCTGGTAAAACATGATCTGAGACATTAAGTTTATAAGTCCCCAAAATTTACATGGCACAGTGGATAAAAGATTTCTGAGTGGTGAACAAAAACTTGGAGAGTTGAATGAATGGGAGATAACAGAAACATCTGAAAGAGGCATGGCATGTGGAACTAGAATAACCTACCCCGGTGAATGAAATAAAGGGTTCAGTTCAAAATTCAAATTACCTGAAGAAGGCCAGACCGTACAACAGCCAAAACATTGTGAATATGACAATAAAGATGAGGACAACCATCCAAACAATGTATATAATTACAGTACCTCATCACAGAAATATAGACAACTAAATTATAGTACTTAAAATATTTTTGAAATATCAAAATCAAGCACTGGTTAGAAATACAACAACAAATGTAATTAAACATTAAAATTATTTACATTATTATAACATTTATAATATCCTCATTACTAAAATAATTATTTTATTAAACCAAAATACACACACACAAACACATAGGCCCTGTATAGACTGATGAAAAATAAAATTCAATTTACTTAACTAATATAGATTGATTACAGTGGATGATCACTCTCACACATCAGTACATGCACAGGTTCCCAGATAAGAAATGCATCAACATTATTCAGACCTGATATCAATACATTGCATATTCTCCTTCGATGTTAACACATGCCTATTATATTCACATGTATACAATCGGCAATACATTATTAAGAGCCTCTTGCACCTATTGATGTGATGCATCAAAATATATCGGTGGGCTAAGTGAACAGGTCACTCATTGTACCATCATATCCAATACAAGTGCAATAGAGGAAGACAGACCTAGTGATTTGTGCTTGTTAGGGAAATTTTGAACATCTTGTAGAGCATGTTGATTAACAAGGTTATCATGTGGCCAGGCAGTATTCTTGCTAGAATAGCACATTGCTTTCCAATTAGGGATACGCATGCCAGGGTTGTAGCTTAAGTAGATGTTTGGTAGAGGCACACATATACTTGTAGTCTTGTTGCAAATATAACATTATTCGTTAACTCTTCTAGTGCCACATTTCCTCTGATCTGCACTTGTGGACATTATATGATTTTCAGTATTGCACTGATTTTAACAAAAATCTGTACTATGTAGCCATCCATAATCTGGTCTAAAGGTGTTCATTTTATTGTTGTCAACATCAAAGCACCACTGATATGCCTCACCAAACATGTACAGGAATTCTCTAAAATGATTTTCTTGAAGGTTCACAATCCAAACCCTTGTAATAGTGACCTTACTGTTAACAAGAAAAAAGAAAGCAGAAGTGACACAACAACAAATGACGCTAAGGCCTGCTTGAGATAAGTGAAAGAGTTTTTATTTCCTTGTGAAGGTTCCAGGGTATCATATATGTTGTAGGAGACGAGTTCATTTGGAGTATAACACAAGGTAGTACTCAAGATAAACAATGAAGAAAATGTATATGTAGTTGAGTGAAATAGACTTATGGGAGAAATATTCTATAATTTATCGCATTGTATTAGTTGAGAGTCTCTGGTTCTGGTTGTGTCACTGGCTGAAGGCATTGCTGTTTATTGAGGTGGCTTCATGTTGCTGCTGATGGCCTGCCATATGATCCGTCGCTAATGCCAGCCTGGTTAAATCATGGGTAAAATCAGTGTTGGTTTCATAGTGAATCAGAAATGACTGCTGCAAAAACTGTGTGGTCTTTTTCTGATTAGTCAGAAAATATGTTTTATGATTCTGGAATTTTGGGACAGTATTCTGAATGTGTGTGCATGAAGTCAGACCAAATTAAGGTCTGTTTTTGTAATGTGAGCTTTGGATGTTGAAGTGAACTCTAAAGAATTGGAGTTTCAACAGAATATGGCACCCATTCAAACATGCATTTCCATGCCATATCTGCTTGCACTGGATTTTTTCAACATATTTCTGTCTGCTAGGGTAGCTATCTAATCCTTGTTGCAGATACCTACTCTGGCCCATTTGTGTTTCTTCAATATCCACAGAGCACACCTGTGATTATACTACAACTATACGGAGTAGACTTTAGATAGAAATTCTGTGAGAGAGTAGTGGACTGGATCTAAAAACATTAGTTGCCATATAGAAAAAAAATGGCACAATTAAAGTTTTTGTGGAAAAAAATGTTTATTTCTTAGTAATTAGTGTACATGTAATACTGCTAGTAGATAACAAATATAAATACAGAACTTATAATTGAATTTTTTATTTATTTTTAAAAAAATTTAAGTAATTGGTTGATATTTTTAAATAGTTTAGTTTCATTATGGCCGATCTGTCAAGGAATCGATTTCTTGATATTGGCCTATGGAGATGGTCCCAGAATGCAATACTGTTGGGAAGTGCCTGAAAAATCATATCACAAGTTGACACAAGCCTTGTGGATGAAATTGGATAGATGTTCTGTTAACATGGAATCACAAGTCCTTGTGACCAATGATTTAAGTATACTGGCCTTGTTCAAACAGGTGATCATGCCAAATGATTCACTCTCTCACAGAGTTTGTACTTAAAGTCTACTCAATATAGTTGTATAAACCACAGGTGTGCTCTGTGGATATTGAAGAAACACAAATGGGCCTGAGCAGGCACAGCAACAAGGATTAGATAGCCACCCTAGCAGACAGGCATATTTGAAAATGAATCACTATCATATCTTTATATAATTATGTTTTAAAATAATATTATAATTATTAATTCCATTATATATACAGTACCAGATTTAGACTTTATAAATACAAAAACTAAAAGATTGGAGGCCCTTTGTTTCAGGTTTCATGTAAATATTTTTTTGTGGCTTCTGCCTATTCTGTTGTCCTAAGCTGCAGTTTTTTTTCTTACTTGCTAAATCCATTAATGTATGTGTCATTTACTAAGTTTAACACAAGGACACAAGTATGAGGCACTGAATAGCAAGGACTGAATTCAATATTCAGTCAACCAGACTAAGTTGCTAACCATTACTCTACACCAAGATGCTCTGCATGTGTAGTAGTTAAATATTTAGTAATCAGTGTTAACTCAAGAAAAAAAAAACAGTGGCTAATAACAATTATTAAGTAACACTTGATTTTTTCTACTTGAATGACTTTTTCATTTACCAACTTTCACTATCAGTCTTACATCTTTTTTTATTACTTTTTTCTTTTCCACCTTTTCTTTTATATTTTTTCTTTCCCCTTTCTCTCAAAACATTTCTTTCACTCTCATTTTTTCATGATATTTTCATTCTTTCAATAAGTAATGCATTTCTGATTTTCTACATTTCTTTCTTTTCTTTTTTTTGAGGAAACTTTTGTTTTCCTTCACTTCCTCTCTTTCTTTCACTGTCTCTATTTTTCCTTAAAAATTCTTTGTTCATATCTCTCACCTTTTATTTTCTCATTTGCTACCTTATAATTCTTTTGCATATCCTGTTTTATGCTATCCTCACTTTTGTTATTTTAACCTTTAAGATACTGGAGGTGATTTTGCTTGCAAAGGAAAAATTTTATCTTGCCACTGTAACCTACAATAATGAATGCTTGAATTTTGCAATTGTTTGGTCATATCCTGCTATGGCAACCGAAAATGACCATGACTGAAATTAAGTAGTGCAGAAGAGGAACCTTGAAAAACAATGCAGTGAAAAGGAAAGTAGTGAATAATGCAGAATGTTAAAAGTTAAAACAAATAATTTGCATTCAATGCACAATTTCAAATGCTACAAGCATAATGACCTGATGATTTTGTATAAAATATGTTAACAGTTAAGATTTTTTTTCTTCCCATGACTAACATTAATCATATTTTCTTTTTCAGCTAAATATGTAATTTGTTATTACATAAATTATTATTTAAAGAAATGCATAAATAAAAATAATGGAACTTACTTTAAAATAACATGGTTTCAGATTATAGAAAGTTATGGGGCAGAAAATTTGGCCTTGAAAATGTATTGACTTTGTCCACAAAGAAATTGGAAAGGAAAAGAAAAAAAGCAGATGGTGTTAATCCAAAAGTATCCCAGAAATTGTTGAGGTGATTTACAAAAATATTTTTTTTTAGTCCAGATCCTTCTTATGAAGACAGTTTATTTTCTGTTGTATGAAAACTATCCTTAATGACTCCCCTTACTACTTCAGCTCAGGCTTTTACTGCAACTCTGACTGGCTACTTGATACATTGTTACCTGATGCATGAATGTAATAGTAAACAGAAGAATATGCATGAATATTTAACAGAAAAAGGCTTAACTTTATTTAGAGTACATGCTTAAGATCTGAGACTTTGGAAATTAATAATTTGATTGAAAGATGTGTAATTTCTTTCTCTATAAATTAAAAGTTAATTAAATTTCAACTCAGTAGGGATACTGTATTTTATTAATAATTTTCAATAAAACTGGTTTTTTATCTGAAATTAAAGAATATGTTCTAATAATGTCTATGCTATTGTGAATCTAAATTGCCAAATCTTAATTTATATTAATTTTTAAAGTTTATCTTCACAAACACTACAAGACAATCAGTAGATATTTTAAGGATGACTACCATTCAAAAATATTAATATATTTTTCAAAAATGACTTTCAAATATTTAAAATTATTTGATACTTGAAGTTTTACCTTTTGTACATTGATGAATATGAAACAAAAATAAAAGGTTAATCAACATATAAAATGGCAACACTCAGAGTTTATAAGTTTACCATTTTTAATCCCAAAGAAAAATGCAAAATGGAAATCTGGCTAAAAAAATTAATCTTGTTAGGAAAAAACCCATTTCATTTGGACCCTAAATTTCTATTGCGTTGAAAAGATAGATTCAAACAAAGCTTTGTAACAATTAATTATTAATTACAACTGTCTTTTAGTTTTGTCTTAAGTTTTGGAAACCTTTTTAACGTCTTGCATAACATTGGTTATAGCTTTATTTGGTCTCACAAAATTTTAAAATATCTAGTTTTAAAATAAAAATGTTAGTATAGATACACATAAATAATTAAGATTTACTTTTTTTAAAACGTACCTTCACAGATATTTAATTTCTGATTATTTTTCTTTTTTTTTCCTTATGAAAAATTAATATTTCCTTTTTTAAGTCACCTTTTCAATACAGAAACATTTATATTCGCATTTTATTTTAAATTTATTTTTCACATTTGTTCTTGTCTTCCCTTTGAATTGCCAAAAACTTTAATTTTTTTTCTTGCACAATATTTTCCCCTTGCTATTCCCTCTTTGAATACATATTCCTGTCTTTTCCATGTGAAAGTTTCTTTGCTCACTCAGCTTTCAAAAAGCTTTCCAGAAAAAAAAATAGTTACATACACACTTTTCCTCATCATTACCTCCTTATTATTATTAACTAAGCCGTTTCCTCACTTAAAATCTTTCTCATTTTTAACTTCTAGTTTTTTACCTTGATTTCCTGCACTTTTTTTTTCAATATTCTTTCTTTCCTTCCTTCTCTCTTTAGTTTGTTTTTTTTTTTTCAATGGAAAGATTATTTTGCAGTCTCCTTAAATACTCTTACACTTTCTTTATCTGTCTGTGTTTCGCTTTTCTCTCTTCTTACTCTTTTCCTTTCCCCACACTGTTTTCATCATAACTGAACTAAACTATAGCAGTAGTAGTATAACAAGATGGCTGGTCTTGTGCAGCCCTCGTCGGAGTCTAAGCTGCCTTTGGAAATACGCACCAAGTCAGTGGAGCAAACCTTGGTTCCTCTTGTCACCCAGGTGAGTCTCAAGCTCTACTCTGACCGGATTTTTAAAAATCAAGTTACCATTCCATGCTGCAACAAGATATTAAAATACGTGGGGGAAATAAAACATACACGCACAAACATTGATTCTGTTGAGTTATCCTCCTCATCTCCACGCGCGAGTGTGTTGTGAAGTATAGTACGGTACAGTATCGTTATCTACAGGGTTTGTTGTTATAACGAAAATTTGCAAATTTAATACGAATTATGTTTTTTGTTTGTTTTTTTAAAGAAAGAGTTTTAAATAAAGCTATGATTTTTACGTTTATTGTAAACTTTTAAAATAAAACTAGTTTTGTTCTTAAATTTAAAAAAAAAATTATTCGTGTTTCATTCGACTAAAAAGAAAAAATGGTTTATTCGTTCAATGCTGCAATAGTGTAAATTGCAAAAATAACCAGTGATCTTTGTCAAATAAACCTAATGCGAAATGCTAAGAAAAAAAAGAAAAGAAAAACAGCTGGTTAATGCAATAAAATGCGAAAATATTTAGCTTTTTACTTTTAATTCTCTTTATTTTCTAATTGAAATGATTTCCTGATGATCTGTTGTTTTTAAGGCTGAATTCGAAAACAACTTAAAAAGTTCTTGTTGCGTCATTATTTTCAAAATCTTATTTTAAAAAAATCTAGCTGAAAAACGTGTTTTTTTTTTTGTTTGAAAATAAAAAAAGGCTTTTTGAAGTGTGTTTTTAAAATAGTCACTTGAAAAACCTTTTTACAGCACACATTTTCTGCTAAAAAAATCAGAATTTCTTATTTTTATGAAAAGGTCTTCGAGAAAATAATATTAATTTATGATTGTTCAATATTGTAAAAGAGTAAAGTTATGTTTTTTTTTTAATCATTATGGCTTTCTTCAAACTATTAAAAAAAAAATTGATGTGGCTAAAAAAACAAAAAACAAACGGTTTCGTTTACAAGTGTTCTGGTGGGTGTGATACTATTTTTGTGACTGAATCGAATGAATAATTATAAGAGAAGAGTCTCTTCTAGCATCATCCACTACTTTTGACTTGGACTGAATGTTTTTTGTCTGTTTTCATTTATTTCATTATTACACGAACCATTTTTAATTTAGGAGAAAAACAACTGCATTTTTATGCAGAAATCGCAATGATACGAATACGATTTTTGTTGACATAATGCAGGTATGAAGCTTTTTTTTTCCTAGTCGTTCCAATATCATTCCCAGTCCCTCATTAGCACATTTTTTCTTCTATGTGAAGAGGTCAGGAAATCACATAATTGAACCTTGAATTCATGAATCATAATTTACTTTTTTATCTGAAGAAAATTAAGAATTGTTTTTATCTTATGTGTCTAGTAACTAAATAAAACTTTAAAATTGAAACTCTTCTTAGTCTTAGGTATTTTCTTTTTAAATTTACTTCGCTGAGCACTAGAAATGATTAGATTTTCTAACCATTTAAGTTTCATATATTACTATGGGTGTGTGTGTACCACCGGCTGGAGGGTACAGCGGGCGAAATACTTTGGAGGAAAAAAAACAAAAAAACTTAGATAATTTGTTCCGAAGTAACCAAAATAAAAAAATTTCTTTGAACAAAATATTTTTCTCTTTCACACAGCGAAAATTGAGAACAAAGTAAAATAAAAAGCAGTGTACATATTTTATCGGTGTTAGTGTTCTCGATTGTTTCATATCAATGATTCATTCAATCTATGTTGGTAACCTTTTTAAAATTTAAAGACATCTGGGAATATATTTTTTTCCAGTTCATTTTTTAATACCTAATATTTGTAGTAAACTGTAGTACAACTTTTTTTGACATCTCTATTCAGATTCTGTAATAAATAAATAAATATAAATGAATAAAATTAAATAAAAACACACAATCGAAATATCAAACACTAATTTCCTGTTGGTATTTCTGACTGATTAAAAAATTCAAGGACTACTAAAAACTAAAATATCTAAATTAAATTTTTTTTTATTTCATAAGCGAATAAAAAAAGCAAGTACCGGTTACTACACACCTCAGCGAAAAAAAATGCCTATTGTATTATTTATTTATCTACTAAAAAAAATTGTTATTGTAATTAAATCGGACTTCTCATGAAACTTACTACATTTCTTTCTTCGTTCTATGTTTATAGTTTTTAATCTAAACTTTAGATCTCAGCCTCTGCGTATGTGCTAAAACAAAAATGCTTGTGCGACGAACACATACCATGGCTCGTCAGGTAAAGACGTTTTCAGTGAGCAATTTAGGCTTCCAATCTTAGAAATTAACTTCAAACAAGTCTTTTACAATTCTTTTTTAGAATCACTGATGCAATTATCCACGATTGAATGATATTTTAATTGAAATAATTCACTCAAACATCGAGTCCACTGCAACAAGGACCCGCATAAGTCATTCATTTATCAATAAATTCATCCATCGAAATTTGTTCTTGCTTGTTGATGTTGTAGCAGCAGCAGCACTTTTTTTATAACACACATGTGAATGCGAGTGGTTTCCTCTTAGTCTTAAGAAACTTATGCACACTACTATTAAATAATTTAAAAAAGAAAAGAAAAAAAGTAGCTTTGTCGTAATTTCAATCAGATGGAGAAAGAAGTTCGAGTTGATGGGTTGTTATCTGTATACTAGCGAGCAAAATATTTATTGTATTCTTTGTATAAAAATATTCACGATTAGGTAACAAGACTACTACTAGCTGACTGGCGGGGATAGTATGTGATAGCATCGACATGCGTTGTCATGCTCACTACACGTGTGCATTAATGTTATTGCAAAATGAAACGAATACATTTAGGTTTCTCTTTATGCATACAAAGACAAACCTAAATTTTAAATAAAAACAGGTTTTCGAAAGTGACTCTTCATTTGCATCCACACGTATTTATTCAGAGTTATTCACTTTTTTTTTGTTGATCATTATTTGTGCTTTTGTCTCGGGATTGATTTCTTTTTTTAAATCACAACCTTTCATCGGCTTTTTACAGATTTACGTGGTGGCGGATAGTTTAAGTGATATGGAACAATGTTTCTTGTTTTAACTTGATTTTTTTTTTTTGCATAATCAAGAAACAACTTCCCTGTGTGTAAATAATAATGCACACACAAACGAAGTTGTTTCAGTTTCTTGATTTTTTATCGAGAAACCGTTTTAGAATTAGCTCTCTCTCTCTCGTTACAAAGCTTTTTAAAATGTCTAGTCTTTAAAGTACGTACTTAAGACGTTTAATTGTATTGAAATGTACGTACACAGAGTAATAATAATCACGCTATGCTTAAAAAATGTTTTCTAATTTGGAGTGCTTAAAGTTCAAAGTGAAAAAAGGTAGAGAAACAATTAAATTTTTTAAATTAAGTTATATGACTAGGAGGTCTAAAGACCGTACACACGGAATAGTTTTTCCAGACTAATCATTTATTTACATTTCGAAGTTTTCTACTGTTTCAAGAACATGATTATTTTTTCTTTTTATAACAAAATCGTTTTTAGATCAGAAAATAAGAAATATGAATTAAAAAATAAAATCTTTTTTAATTGCAGGTGAAATATTGTTCAGTTTAGGAAAGAAGTTAAAAAAAACTTGAAAATGTTACTTGTAGAAGATGACGAAAATAAAATAAAAAGGATATTAACAGGTTTTCTTAACGCGAAAAAAGAATCCTGCAATATTTGCCGTCAAAAACAAGTTGGATAGTGAGTGAGTGTCTGTAAAAAAAAAAAAAAAAAAAAAAAAAAGCTATTTTTCCAAAATAAGGTTTGATCATCTTCATTACGTTTAGAATTTTTTTTGTTATATTGTGCAACATTGTTTTAAAAGATACCAGTAAATACACCTCATTGTATGCCAAGAAATTGTTTTGTTAAAAAACGACAGGCATCTATTTCTCATTGAATAGAAAACGTAGCGCAAGTCGCCATTCTTTTTGTGAAATACGCATGCGCGTTACTTTGCGGGAAATATGACAGAGTTAAAAGGAGTTTTTATTAATAATAATAAACTTAATTTAATTGTTTTCTTATCGTAAAAAAATAGCTAATATTACAAAACAAGTCAAAATCTGGAAAACAATTTATTTTATAGCAATTTTATTTAATGAATATTTACTTACGCAATCGACTTCATGTACTTCTGCCTTTTCACCTGGCGGAAAACAGTTGGGATCATTATTTATTTTTTTTTTTTTTCCGAAGCGTTACTTTTTTTTATCTCATGTAACCTGACTTTATGATAATGCGGAAATCTACAAAATATATCCAGGTTCTTGATTTTCTATTTAAGATATACTTCCTGTGCTTGCCAAATAGTTTTTCACTCTAAGTTGAAATTGATGAAAATTTATGGATACTTGAATTAATTAATAATAACAACAACCAACTACAGTGAACACGTGGGCAGATGTAACTTTAAAAATGAAACTAAAATCACAACAGACGTTCCTTTCACTGTTGACTTTAAAATTGCTTGTTTCAGTTTAAATAACTAAAATGTGAATAAAAATATGAAGCTAAAAGAATAAGTAAAAAGAACCATTTAATAAAATCTGACTAAATGTGTCTTTTAACAGAACTCTTAGTATTATTCTTATTTTTATGGTCTCTAGTTGATTATCCTCTTCAGTGGAGCAATTTCGAGAAGCAGTTGCTCCCTTCTTTTTCTGAGAAATGAAGAAGACACTAAGTGTTGAATGTTGATTAATTAAAAAAAAACAACAAATATTTTTTAAATTCAGTAAAAATAAAATAAAATGAAGATCGTCTTGTTTTGATGTTTAATACTTGTATTATTATGGAAACACTCTCGTTTTTGACTCTTCTGCATGTGTTCGTTTAGGAGAGTTTTTTTTTTTTTTTTGTTAAAAAAATCATGCCGGCCGATGGCTCCTTAGCAATATCAACCTGTAAGTCTCTAAAAAGAGGAGGGTGAAATAACACAGAAATTCCCTAAAGAATTGTTAGTGATCTTGTTTTTTGTTTCGTTTTTCATCATACCCAAGAATAAGATCTTCATTGTTTCCACCCATTATTCACTATTGTAGACACGTTATTTTTGTATTCTCAAAAACGAATCACATTGTCGTACAATAAAATGTTTAGTTTATAAAATTAATAATTCTTTTTAGTGACTGAAAAATTTCTGTTTTTGGTTATAAAATGAAAGCAACCAATTCAAGCGGAAAAAAATAATTTTATTTTTTAACCTATTTATTATTGAACAGACTGATAAATTTGCATCTAAAAAAAATATCCTTAGGATTTCCCTTTCAATAGTCATCTCTTAAACAATCTTCTTAAAGAGTAACATATCCATTACTCATCAGTGGAGAAGGAGGCTTTGGTCACGTGACGATGTTGACATTTAAATCGTTCTGTTTGAAAGCTGGTTGTTCACTATTTTTCAAGTAAAAAAAAAAAAAAAAAAATATGGTATGGTGGTGTAAGTAAAATAATTACGGATTATTTCAAACATGAGCACCGAATATATTTTTTTAAATTATTTATATTTTGTTGAGAAATTCCTTAAATTTTATTTTTAAATAAATTCCTTCGTGCGGAAAAGTTTTTGCATTTTTTATATATTAAATTACTGAAAAGAAAATAATTTTTTAAACTGAAAAAGCATAAAGGCAAAAAAACATGAATCGGCCAAAAAAAAAAAAAAATGATTCTGTTGCTGTGTATTTGTGCAGTGCGAACGCGTTTACTATGGAATTTCATCTCTACACGTCTTTCCTTCCTGATTATGATTCCACATTGTGCCACTTTAACTTTCTAACGTAACACTTGTGCTTGTGTAGCAGGTTATGTCGTGGCTGACAATGAGGAAAATCTTATTGTTGCTATTTCGCTCCTGGTTTTTGACGAAATGCTTTCTCATTTCATTTCTTTTTGCTTCATTCTTTCACTACAAACAACGCTCGTATTTTACTTAAAGCCATTAAGTTAAAAAAAAAATTCTCAATTCATCTTTGTGTTTGTTTTCTGTCGCAGACAAGTCTTTTTTATTTCTTTCTCTTGAAATAGGAAAATTTAAAATCTAGCTTTTCTTTTTTCAATTTCTAACTCTACAAATTGAAAAAATGCATGCGATATTTAAAAAATTGTAACCAACTCAAAAGATGTAGCATTTTCGCCAAGTTAACATTTTTTTTTGTTTTTTAAAGCAATTATTCGCGTCTTTATAATTTTTTTTTTTTTTTTTTTGCGGGTGGGAATTAAGAACTTTTTTTTAAACAATTACTCTGAAACCCATTCTTGTACATGACTTACCATTTAAGAAATGAATTCAGTCAGGAGCTTTTGAGAAAAAATATTTTGGTTATTACTTAATTTATTTTTGAAAAGGGAAATTTATAAGAAATATTCATGGAAATTTAGAAATTAAAAAAAAAAGTCTGAAGTTGAACTGACCTTTTAATTTAATTTTTGCGGGGGGGGATCAAAATATTTTGATTTTGAACACTTATCTTTCTTTAGTTCGCAGAGAAATCGAATGAAAATTTAATTTCCAATTGTTTAAAAAATTATACCCTGAATTTAGAAAATAAAACTAGAATATTTTGTTTCGAAAGTTTTGAATTGTTTTTTTTTCTTTAGGCTTCTTTGGTTGCGAAGAAATCATTAATGAATTGAAAAAAAAAAAAAATGATTTTTACTCATAATAAATTACTAAAAAAATGTATTCTATTTTTTATCTCTTCTGGACAATTCTGAATTGTTCAAAAATATTTTCTTTTAATTGAGAAATATATATCATTTAAGAAAATTTCAAGATGTTTTTTTTACTGTCAAAAATCAATTTGAATCTTTTATTTTACGCGTCCGAGTGGGGGCGTTATTCTCCATTTTTACACCTTTTTAATAAAAATATGAAATGGTTCATTAAATTTTTTTTTTTATCAAAGATTTGTGTTTTTCTGTTTTTTTTTTTTAAAGATTTTATCCTTAGCTTGCAGCTATTCAGAGAACACCGTTACGTCACTATTTCTATAATTAAAGAAATCGGCTAGAACTGAGACGTCAAATTGGCTGTTCGTTCACTTCACTACTAAAAGAAAACAAAACTATGCAGTTTGGTTATTATTTTTTATTTACTATCAAGGTAGTATTTTAAATTTTATTTTAGGAGTGAATTTAGTTGTACACTTCTTAACTGGAAGCAGAAAATTTGAAAGTTGAGAAACTGAACATAATAAATAATACTTTTTTTTTCATTTAAAAAAAAAAAAAAGTCATTTGTAAGTTGTTGCCCTTTATCATTATCCAAAATTTAAAAATAATTATAAGTGCTGTTTGTCTGTCTCAAATATCGAATGACTACATCATCTACAACGCATGTATTGTTTAAAAAAATCATGTTTGGATAATCTATAAGTTGGTTCAGTATCATATACCATAAACTAAAGCAATGAGTTTTGTTTTGAAATTAGTAATATAATTTTTTTGAAAATAACTTTCACTTTTTTACATTTTTAGAAATTACTTACTTAAAACTTTTATAAGTAATTTAATTCTTGAAAATCAGTCCTGTCTTTGAGGTAGTAGTAAGTTATATTTTTATTAATGCTATGTTCCTTCAGGATAACAATTATAACTCTTCACAGACTTATTTTATCTGTTAATTGCTATGCATCTTGGGGAAAGAAATTGGATTGGTTTGTTGCTTTTTCCATGGTTTTGGAATTCAGTTTTTATTATCTTCTTACTGGTTGCCAGCCAAGGCTAGAGATCCCAGTTTACTCTATTTAACTAAATAGCTGGGGGAGAAGACAGATTTACCATGCCTCTCCCAAGGGCATTTATGTGAATGTAATAGACAAACCTAGAATTTGATTTCTGCTCAAAGTGTGACCCAAGTCATTTAATTAACTGTCTTCAGTGTAATAAAAATATGAAGTGGTGCAAAAAACTTGTCAGCTCAACCCACTTCCCAAAATCTGAGAAAATGTCTTAACATCAGATTTCTTATTTTTGTTTATTTTGAAGAGCTTTTTGTTTGGACCAAGAACATTTCAACACGCCTCATAACTGAAGATAAGTAACTTTTATTATGTAAGCAAGCAGTAGTAACAAAAAAAGTCATTATAAAATGTCATTGTATGAGTTTTCTCATGGATTAACTCCCAAACCAAATCTTGCACCTGTTGCCTGGACAACAAAACAACAATTTTTGCATCAGTTTCTATTTGAACACTTTAACATTTTTCTTTCTCCTGGTTTATGAGAAAAGTTGGTTTAGTAACTCATTCAACAAATGAAGAATTATGACATTGACATTTAAATCCATATTAATTCTGATACATCTTTTAAATCCAAAGCACTTACTTACGTTTTTATATTGAGGTTCAATTTTAAGAATGTAACTTTAAGATGATATTTTTATTTGGTATAGTACTCTGTTTTGCAATTTTACTTTCTAGCTTGCAATTCCGAAATAATACCGATAGAGAAAGTACTTTGGAGGTTCTTTTGACTAAAATAAATTTTGATTTTATGAATTTATAATCATATTTCATCCATTTACTATTTATGTCTTCTTTTCATTTCTCTGAATTGTTTTTGATTTTCTCTTGAATTCTTTTTTGCCTTGGCATTTTTTAATTCAAATCTTCCATATTCATAAAAATTCAGTAGTTTCAAGTTTAACACTAATATTATTTTAAGAACCAACAAAATTTTTCTAATTCAACTAATTGACTATCCTCTAATATTATTTAAAAAAAAACACAAAACAGCTTGTTAAGGAAATAGCATCCTTACACCAATGTTGCTCTTTTTTCTTTATCAATTGAATCTTGTTCATTGTAGTAATTTATTAAGCATAACTTAGATGTGGTGCAAGGCCGAAGGTATGGAGCACCCAGTGAGGATTGAACTTGCAAGCCATTATACCATGACAAAGTGCCTAAATCTTGTTCATTGTATGTTTAAAATAAATTTAAAAAAAACTGTTGCATTCTATTCTTGTTTTTTTTTGTTCATTAATATTTTGAAAGGAAAAACACCAAAGTTTGTGGTAGATTTTAAAGTAACTACTTTAATGTTAAAATGTAATAATTAAAAGAAAATGGTAAATCTTTCATGGCTGACATGAAGGGGAAAGACTACAGTGAATTCATTGCTAGGTCTGCTGCTAAGAAAGTTGGTTCACTGTGTTGTGTAGATAATTTTTCTCTCTTGAATCTATCTTATATATCTATAAGTCTACAATTTGTCCCTACTTCAAATATTGTCATATATGGTCCGGTGCTCCTGCTTTATATTTAGAGATTCTTGATGAACTTCAAAGACAAATCAGCAATATTATTGGTCATGACCTAACATCTCAGCTTCAGTCACTTCCCCATTGCTGTAAAGTTGCTTCCCTGTGCCTTTTCTATAAATACTTTCATGGTAATTGTTCAGATGAGCTCTTTGCTATGGTACCTAGACTTTATGAATTTAAGCATAGTACTAGGTTAGCAACAAGATCTCATCGCTTTAGAGTTGAATTGACTAGATGTAACTGTAAATTCTATGCTAACAGTTACTTTTCTTGCACTTCTCATTTGTGGAATTCTCTTTCAGCTTCTTGCTTTCCAGTCAAGTTTGATCTTCAAAAATTTAAAGTAATGTCAGTTGTTATCTACGGTCTCCTGATTACTCTTCTATTGTTCTTGCTCCTCAATAATACTTCTGTTTTCTATTTCTCTCACACCCAGTAACTCCTTGTGGCTTTATTGCCTTACATGGGGGGAATTTGTTTTTTTTTTTTTGTTTTTTTTTTAATCTTTAAGTTACTTTCATTTTGTATTCAAACAGCATCAAAACAGTGGCTTAATGAATCCATAATTTGGTCATCTGCTTCATGGCAAAGTTCCTTGATTTTATATCTACGTTTCTTTTAGTGCGTTTTCTGATGAAAAACCAACCATATAATATTAATATAAATGTTGTTAAATTGAGGTTTAAAAATGATTTAAATGAAAGCTGCACTGCTTGCTTGTTGATGTTTGCTTCTTTCTTGATTCTAAAACCATTTGATTATGTAGATATCATTGGTCAAATATGAAGTGCTCAAGATCACTCTGTAAGCAGGCAATCTGCCAGGTTGTCTGCATCAAGCAAAATCATACAACTTATTCAAAGATCTGTTCTAGCAAAAACAGTTTCTATTTGTAATACTAGTAACCAGTTTAGGGTAGGGATACATTTCTAGTACTTCTGGTTGTCGAGATTTTAGTATAGGATTTGACAAAGTTTCAGATTATCTTTCCCCTTTAATAGGAATTGATTTTGAAATTAGTAAAATTGTCAAAGACTGCTTTGGTCATACATTTATAAACCTTGGACATTTGTTTGAATTTGATTATAACAGATGGACTAGAGTTTTGAAAAACATTTCCCTTTTATTTTGATCATTATGCATTTTGAAAAAAAATATGAAAATGTAATTAAGAAATAATTAGGCAGAATATGGCCATTATGTAGGTGTCAGTTATACACCTACATAATGGCCATATTCTGCCTAATTATTTCTTAATTACATTTTCATATTTTTTTTTTTTTTTTATTACATATAAGCATCTGATTTAAATTTATGTAGTTCAATGGGTTCTCAACATTTTTTTCTAATGGTTGTAAGGTGTGAAACTTTCTTTTTTTAGATTGCATATCTAAGAAACAATTACCTGTGAAAAAGCAAAGAAACCTATAGCATATAACTTCTGTCTTTACAGGTATTTCTCTTGCAGTTCACCTGAAATCTGGATTGTCTGATTTTTGTCTCTTGTTTCAGCATGCATAATCTTTAAGCGAGACTATTGATATCTATCATGACATCATTTTGCTCAAAGCATTTATAATGCAGTTTCTTTTCTACTTTGCAAATAACTAATTTTTAATTTGTTTTCACTACAATCTTCAAAACAATTCTTTAAGTCTGTAGCCAAATGTGTAAAAGAGGCATAATGAAAGTTACTTAGCATGAATCAATAATAATGTAGATATTTCTTTTATAGTGTTATTGGAAACTTTTAGATGCATTTGTGTTCTCAAAGCTTTCTCAGAAATAATATGGATGGCGGATGTTTTACTTTGCTCATGGGAATTTTAAAATTTAGAACATTGAGAGTGATTAGCTTTGGTTTATCTTAAAATGAACAACCTCTTGCCTTTCTTGTACTTTGTTATATTAGAAATATACACCTGGGCCCCAGTGTATCCATGTATTTATACCATTTTTTTTCCTTAGAAATGTTTTATATTATTTTGAAGAAATTTGATTACTTTTTGTTTTATGAATTCCTTTTCCAAAAATGAAGCCTGAGATTTCTGCTGTCAGTTTTGAAGCATTAAAAAAAAAATGGATAATTTTCCTTATTTAGAATTTCAAACCCATCAAATATTTTTTTAGTTTCATGGCATTTTCTCAGAGAAAACCGTAACCTAAATATTCGGTATAATACATATATGAATTCTGGAATCCATAGTTATTGTTGCTTCAACTAAAACAAAAGAGTGTTATCACTTTCTACTATCATCTCAAATTACATTGCAACAATAAGTGCATATTTAAAATCAATACAGTATGAAAAGACTGAAAAAGTTAAGCATATCCAATTAAAAAATGAAGAACTAAAATTGATTGGGTGGGAGAGTGAATGACTTCTGTGGAATATTTCAGTAAATTTTGTTTTTCTCTATTTTTTATGAAATCAGATTCCTTCTTAACCAGTCTAAGACTAGGCCACTTTTGAAAACCTGTTACTTCAGTTCTCTCAGCAGTGGTATTACTATGCCCACTTTAACTTTTAAAATTTTTCACATTACATTAATCTACTCTTACTAATATTTTATATATATATTCAATACATTTGTATGTAGCTGCTTAGTTTACTAGTTATTAGCCCACACACTTTCTTGCATTAGGCAAATGATTGTAAAAAAAAATCAATACTAAAAGAATTAATAAAAAAAATCAAGCTGCTTGTATACTATTACAAATACAATCCAAACGGTTCACACCTCTTTTTTCTATTTTTTTAACTGGTTTAAAACTGAAAAAGAATCCTTTGCTCTTACATTTGGTAAAATACTTCATTAATGCAGCACTTGAGATGGCACTTTAGACAACTTCCATAAAAAGCTCCTTGGTTTCTGTTAGTGATTTGTTTTATTGCTGTAGTTTTTATTTGGCAGTCACAATCAATTGATGGCTATCAACTTCAAGAAGTGACAGATATATAGTTCTGTTAATCAATCTCCATTTTTTTCCCTCTGGATTGACTAAATGAAAATTCATCTACCTTCCATTTTTTTGTATTATTTAAATTTCATTTTCTTTTGATCTGTGATGATGTTACCAAAAGAAGTGATGTTGAAAAGCTCTTGGCCTGATCCAATTAACAAAATCTAACCAAATTACTAAACATCAAATTTTTTCTTGTTGGTATTGATGTTTTCAATTAAGTTGAGAAGCTACTGGAAATCAGTATTAAAGAAAGCAATAATTGGTTTTAAGATGGTTAAAAAGTTACTTCATTTTCTTTATTCAGTTTCTTTCTTTTTTTCTGAGTAGAAAGTAAGAAGTTAGTTTATAAAGTAATATTTATACAGCTGTGTGCTACTGTGTATAACTCTTCATTTTGTATTTGTGCCTGCCAATGTCTGGTCATTTCTATGGCTACTCTTTCTTGATTATTTTTTCTCTCCTTTGCTCCCCTTTTTTTTTTATACTCGACCCTGATTCAAAATATAGATCTTTAACATTTTTATTCATGACATACAAGCAGCGGAATTTTTGGATAATTAGTATAAAAAGTGATTTTAAAGTGAGTATATATTGCCTAAAGCTGCTATAAATAACAATACAAATATTGTATTTATCGAGGAAATTTTTCAATGAAATAATTTTCTAAAGTATGACTTTTATTAGAAAGAAATTTTAATGCCAATCAAAAGCAAAAGTTACATTGATAAAAACCTGTAATATTCAAGATTTTATTTGATCTTTAAATTTTAAACATCTTTGATACTTGTTTTTCTCCTTAAATCATTGAAGACCTTATTCCATTTGATGTTTTGCAGAAAAATATGAATATGTTTTCTATTTATGGACAGCTTCAGTAAGTTATAGATAATCTCTACAAGTAAAAAACATCCAATTTTAGTTTTACTTAAATTCTTATAATTTTCTAATTGTTAGTTTATTCAAAATGTAAGTAATCTTATCTTTGATCTAGCTGTCATTATATTTGTTTACTAAAAATATTTTTTAATAGTGTTATGTTCAATATGAATGCAATGATTATGATGACTATGAAGTTAGCGCTTTTGTCAAAACAAGTTTTTTCTCAGAATGGAAGAATTGTTGTGTACTTGGGGTTTCCTATTCCTTTGAAAGAAATGAGGTGAACAATATAGATGACTGCTCAGGTCCATTTTGAGTAAAGAGTTCAGGTTGCTTTTTTTTTTTAGTAATGTTTACTAAGTTCTTATTAAAAATCAACTGCTGTAGTTGATCTTCTAACCATGTAGTAGTGAATGAGACTTTTGAACAATACCCTGGTATTTGGCTTTATTTTTTCCTATCCTATTTGAGCATTCCTTTCTTATTAATCAATAATTGAAATGTATTTTTAAATATCAGGTTGAGTTCTTCAAAGTATCTTTTTTTTTAATAAGGATTTTTAGAAAAAATATTTTTAGAAAACTTGAAAATGAATATATATTTTTAATAACCACCTAATTTCACTTTTTTTTATATAAAAAAAAAACTCTATTAATGATTTTTTTTCCAAACTTGATTTGGGATAAGATTTGTTTCATGTATTCTGAGAGAATGTTTAAAGCTTAAAATGGTCAGCCTAGACAGATTTAAAAACTGTCATTTGTGTGTGTGTGTGTGTGTGTGTTATATACTGATATGAAGAATATAGATCTTGAAGCTTTCAGTTCAATTTCTAACAACTGTGATATATGATCACATACCATTCACTCACCCAAATCCAGATAGGTCTTGTAATCTGTCAGTCCAGAAACACCTCCACATATCAAGGTCTTTTGTTAGTATAAGTAGCAAGATTCTATCCATCACTGACTGGTATTCCCCAGTAGTTACCTATTTGAGTACTGGCCAGGTTCAATGTTGCTTAACTTTAGTAATTGGATTATAACTGTTGTTTCAATATGATATGGCCGTAAGTGTTAGATATAAGTGAAAATATAACACAAATCAATATATTTGTTGAAGAAAGTATTATGAGGTGAAATCTTTTTCCAAAAAGTATGTGGTGATGATGATGGCCATCTAATCAAAGCTTGAAATATGGATTAACTAAAACTTACAAGTCTCTAGATACTTAATCCACAGCAAATATATATAAGTTTATTCCATTATATTTTGGATTAATTTAAAATATTTTTTCCTGCATTTCATTTTATGTCCCGGAAGCTATGAATATATGTCCCAGATTTAGTAACTATGTGTCAAGAAAATTATCTATCTCTCCCTATGTTGATAAATCGATTGAACATTCCTTGACCTTTCATCAGAAAGGGGATCGAGGATTGATAAGATGATGTTTTTGCTCTTCTGAATTGAACTTTTTTGAATTACTTTGTTTTGTCATTTTTGCTGTAGCAGTATGCATAGCTATTGATATTAATGCTTATATTATTTCTTGTTTATGACAAAATGACTTTTGTTATTCTGGTAAAATATTTTTAGGAAAATTAAGTAACTTTGGAGATACAATTACCAAAAACTTCTATGTGCCATGTCTCTTAATGGAATTAAGAACATTATAATAAAATGCACAACACTAGTTGACAATAGCAAAAAAACTTAGATTAATTATTTATTACAAAAAATTTAAAACCCCTGACCTTATAGTTAAAAATAATAATTCACCTCTTAGAACAAAATTAAATAGGACAAATATTATTTACAAATTTAAATGTCCATTAAGGAATTGTATTCCTGATCAATCAAAATTTGTAAATAATTATATAGGCCATACTACATGTTTGACTTGAAGACTATTTCTGACCATAGCTCAATTAGATCTTATTTAAATATTCATGGAGACCTACTGGACTCCATTCGTAACATACTTGTTGACAACACATATATAATAGCATCATCTACATGCAAAAAAGGCTAAAAATAATGTAAGTCTTATTAATAAAAACAAAAAAAAACAACACTCAGTAATATCAACTATGAACATGGACATGATATCTTGACCATGTTTTTAAAATGAAAACATTATATAAATACACACATACAATAAACTATTTTTTGTTAACAGTTAATATATTCCAACCTTGAAAATGGCTAAATGTATAGCCGAAAGTGCTTGGAAAAAAAGAACATTCTGACAGTTTTTATATAATTTATCTGAAAAGAAAAAAATTATTAGATCACATGAGAAATTGTACAAAAAAAACTAAATCAAAGGACATTGTCAGTCATATTCAATGAAATATGCATGCATGCATATATATATATATATATATATATATATATATATATATATATATATATATATATATATATATATATAGTAAGACAGGGTGCAATTCTGCAAAGAAAAATTGGTGATTGAAATTCTCCAAAGAATTTTGCTTTTAACTAATATAGTCACTAAAAATTATCACGTTGAATTTCTCAAGTTTTCTTTAAATTAAGTGGGTGAAACACATGTAAAAAAAAAAATTTTTACCAAGATTTTCTTATAAAAAACATTTCTAAAACTGAAATAATTTCATTCATTTGTGAATAAGTCTTGAAAATTTCATTAAAATTTGACAATTATTTGATTTTTGCAATAATTAATGTCTGTCACAGCAAAAAAGAAAATTTGCTATGCATCTACTGATGCAAGAAAAACATGTTTTAATCAAAATTTCAAATGTTCTAAAAAGTTAAAAAATTAATTAAATATTAAAAAAATACTTTGATCTTTCCTCTTAATAATAACATATTTTGACGATAAAACAGTTTTCAATATATTTGGAGCATGTTTTCATCACAGTATACCAATTTTTTAGCTATTTCATGGAGGTACCTAGTAAAATTCACTTACCTAACATCAATACTGAATTCACTTGTATCGTAAATCAGAACTGGTCTAGTTTGAGTTGCCAACTAATTTAACTGAGGAATCAATTGTCTGTAACTTTATCTTGTGATAATTTATTTTAAACAATGTAAACAGTATTCTTAGCTTTCACAGCCCATACTGAAACCATGTTGAAGTTACAATTTGCATCTTCTATGGTTTTGTTCATTATGTTTGAAGTTTCAGAAATAACTGGAAAAATTTCCCTTTTGCTTTATTAATGTAAAAACTTTTTTTTTATCTTGAATAGACTCCATCTTTTAAGAAGCTTGTAGAAAAGAAATACTGTTCACACAGTATTGCTCTACTTTGGCACCAAACATTCTTATACCTGAATGAGAAATGTTGGTGATCTCTTCCAGTATTACTACCTTTTTAATCCTTGTTAGCAGATGATGAAAAAAAACCCATAAATGACAGTATAACTTGCACTAAGACTGCCAATATTCCCTTATGATTTTCATGTCTGAGTCTATAAAAAGTAACAGTGCACTGTTGTAACAAGCATTTATACCCTCAATAAACCGGAGAGAAAAGCCAGCAAGTATACAAGCCTGGCTGGAGAGTGTGGCACTTGAGAAGGTAGATTAAGAGGAAAGAAAGGCAAAAAGATTAAGGTTTGGTAAAGAGTAAGAAACAGGCTGGTGATGCCACCCTGATGTTGTAAGATCCACAAATTCTATGCATTTGTTCAGCTGCTGCTCTTAGAATATAGCATACTTGATGTGACTACAGAATTAATGTCTCTGGGGTTCAACCTTTTCCACTCCCCTGCTCCAGATTTTCTTGGGAGGATTGTTACTTTGGAAGATACTACATATATGTATTAAGTGTTCTTTTTAGACTCCTGGGTTCATTGCTAAAGATCTGTCTGATGCTGAAGGCAATGAACTTACTACTCTTTTTTAAGTACAAAAGGAATGGTTTAGATAAAATTTCAAATACAAGTTTTTTCCCTGCAATCTAATGTTCTTATAAAACCTTTAATGTGCTGAAATAGCATAAAGTGAAGAATCAGTTACTATTAATTTATATAGGAAAAGTTTTTGAGTGTTCCCAGATCCCAAAATAACTGTGTGAAATTAACAGTGCATGATTGTACAATAAAAACTTTGAAAAGGTACATAAGTTTAGTGAAGGTATGCTAGATGTTTCAAGTACCAAATAGCAGTATGTTTAGAAAAACATTTTTTTTGTTTTATATTTCAAACTTTCTATATCACCCATGCAGACCAACCTTTGACATTGGGGCAAGTAAAAGTGATAGATTTTCTAAAGCCTGCTTCACTCATTCACTTCATCCAAATACACTGGTTGGTTATTGCAATTCTAAATCCTTTTGTTAAGCACTGCTTCCTCTGAGAAACCGAGTTGTTGACTGCTGATATTGGTAACTACTTTAATTGACTACTTATCTCATACACAATGTATTACAGACTATAGAATTTTCCATTTGGTGTGTGTTTCTTCCACCTCAAAATGATTTAGTTTTGTAAATTCATCACATTATTCATTGTTCAGTCTTTAGTTGTTCATCCTACACTGTAACGTTTTATTATGCAAGTTAACATTTTCACAATAAAATTAACCAACTAATGCTGGTTAACTTTTCAGGGTATATTATCAACATACCATGTGAATTTCAGCTTATAATCTACTTATTTATTTTAAGACTATTTACAATGAATTGTTTGGTTCAGATTTTTTGGTGTAATTTAAGGGTTTGATCATTATATTATAATATATAACAGTATAATTATAATTTGTTTTTAATTTTAAATATATCAAGATTTCCATGGGTTGTAAGGAGTGAATAACCACAAAAGAGAAAAAATATTTTAAATTTGAGTTATAAAAACACTGTTTAAAATTTAAAAAAATCTTAATCAAAAAATAAATTGAAAACATTGGAAAGATAAGTACAAGAAAAAATTGGCTTTAAGAATGTCATAAAAAAAAAATTAAAAGCATAACAGACAAGATATTTAAAAAAGCTGGTGTTGCAAATGTAATCAAAGAAACATGTAATTTGTTTTAGTGATGAATGAGGAGCTACATTGTATAGATCTGATGGCTGGTTAAAAGTTAGGTCCTTCATGGAAATAGCCAACCAACATGACTCAGAAAACAAGTCATGACACTTGTATGATAATGGAAAGTAATATTCAAACAAAGATTTCTTGGAAGCAATAAAAACTGTAAGTAATATTTAAGTTGAAAGAGTAGAAAGTTAGTGAACTTGATGAAACTGAAGGTGATAAAATATCAAGGAACTTCTATTAATATGTAAAGTAATAAAATAATTTATTTGGGTAAATCTATCATGTGTCTGTGCATTGAATACTGTTGCCATATCTGGATTTGCCGTTCCTACTGTATATCTTGAAATTCTTGACAAAATTCAAAGAAGGGTCTGTAATGTACTTGCTCCTGATCAGACATCTCTACTTCAGTTACTTTCTTGCTAACATGGTGTGGCTTCTCTCTGTCTTTTCTACAAATATTTTCATGGCAACTGCTTTCTTTTCCCGATGCTCCAACTACATGAATTTAAGCATACTACTAGGTCTCACTGTTTTACTGTTGAACTAGACAGCACATTTTTATAAATTTTATAATTCACTTTCAAAAAAGTTATGTGCCAGAATGTTGTGATTACATGGAACCTGAAGTGTCATGTACTCAATAGAAAGAACTTAGAAATCTTTTGTAACCCTGTGAGTTTTCGATAATCTTGTCATATTTGCTAACCTTTACAATTCCACACTAACTTTTGGAGTTGTATCCCCTGAATCCACATTAATTTTGGGTGTGGTAAGTTTTTGAATGGTGGTTATATTACTAGCACTGCAATTTTTAGGGTTTTTGTTGTATAAGACATAAATAAATGGAATTGCCTGTTTATGTAAATAAGTTGAGCAGAGTTAACATTAGGTTAAGTAATGCTAAGTACTTTCGTATAGTAAATCTATTTCATTACTTAAGAGTTTGTCTTCCTTATTTATTTCACTCTGTTATCTTGAAAACACACAATACAACAGTTTCAGAGATATTGTTATAAAATTTCAAGGTATTTGCATGAAAGGATGTAGAAAATGTAGACTTTTTTTTACAGTACATATAATAAATTTTGAGAAAAAATATAAAACTCATGAAAACTAAAAATATAGTTTGTATTTTATTAAGAAGCTTACTTGTTAATTGTATAATCCAGGCCCACAATCTACTTTGTAGTTGAACAAAAACACATGTAACCTGACAGTGCCAGCACACACAGGTGGTTTGGTGCCTCTTTTTGTCCATGTTGGAGCACACCACACAGTTGGTCACATAGGGCTTTCAGTGCTAACATGCTTGGGATTTATCATGATGATGTGTTCATCCATTACCTGCCTGTCTGTAGTGTCATTGGGGTGCCTTCCTTAGCAAAAACTCACAATAGGCTGATACTCTTTGAGAAGTCTGCAGAATTTTTCAGCTGTTGTAATGCCCTCCAAATCACCCAAGAATTACAAAAGCAGCCTTCAAGTAAGTTAAAAGCTTTCTTCCACCACTTCAGTGACTTTTGCTCAGTAATAAAAAAAAAAGAAAGTTAGCTGCTTGTCAAAGTGGTCAACTCCTCCCATGTTTCTAGTGTAACTCTTGATGGTGCAGGGCTTGTCCACAACGCGAAAATGCTCCTGGTGATGCTAAATCTCTTCCTGAAGGTCTTATTGCAGGTTGACTGGCTGCTTGTTGCACCAGGACAAAAAGAGACTGTTGTCATTGTGCTTGGTAATGGGGTGATCATTTGGCTTGGGTTTCACATTCTTGATTTCAGCAGGAACCACCCTGGTGATTTGTCGGAAGGGCACCACATACACCCATGCCATTCTTGGTTAACTTGGCAAACAACTCTGCAAAGTAAAGAAATAACATGGTCATGGTTGTAAAGTAGACAAGCCAACAATATGACTATCCTATGTGTAACACTTGGTGTGTTTCTAGTATTTGTTTCTTTTCTTAAGCACAGTTTCCAATTATAAAAGTAGCCAGTCTTTGCTTCTGCAAGTGCTCACGCTTTCATTCCCCATTTTGACGGCTTCCCTTTTGAAAGCAATCATACTTTCATCTAAACTTATTTCTGTAGTTGGGGTGTAGTACCATTTTATTTTGAATCTTTTTCATATCAGGTGAGGGTGGGGGGTCATCTCTGGGTATTGCCATTGAATTATGAAGATGAAAATATGACAGAATTGATAAAAAACGATTTCTACTCCTCACATTGAAAGCCTTGCATATATAAAAGGGGGGTCTGTTGTCCAGTAAGATGAATAGGAAGGTTGTTTTATCAAACCTATCAAGAAAAGCAAGGCCAAAAATGCTTTCATTTCTTCAAAGAAACCTTTTCCCGTGCTCTGATTTGTGAGTTGGGCTTCGCTGTGTCAACTAGTTTTGTTTTCACATCGTTTACATAACGGTTAGTTTCCACTTACCATTAATTGAATAACTTTGTCAGATGAAAAACGTCTACCTCACTAGCTTTTTGATTAACATTTGTATGTTCAGGAGTATAGGAAAACACTGGTAACCATGGGTAATCGTATGCTTGTGGTCGTTTGAAAATTGCTCCTTTTTGGTTGGAATCACTTTGTCTCGGTCATGCACATTGCTAATATCTCTGTGGGTAAATCCGAGAAATTCTTCTTCATTGCTCTAACTGTCCATGAAAAGTTCCTCTATCGGTGTAACAGATCTGTGCTTGCCCCTGGGATCATCATTGTGATCGAAAAAACAAATGTTTTTAAAATAATTTATTAAAATTTGCTGATAAAACAACTATTTCAATTAGGACAAAATGGCTGACCTCTGAATATTCTCAGTTCATATCACAAGCTTAATGATGTCATTTACATAGTAATAGGTTATTTTTAGAAATGTACTTTCTCTTTGAAACAAAACACAGTCACCTGGCAAACATGTTCACCTGGAGAATATTGAGAAAGAGTATCACCGGTGGACATAATGCCTTCCTATTTATTTCCACTGAAACTGTAACAAATACAGTGAGCCCAGTAACACTGTTGGCTAAGTTCTCAACTGCAAAACACTATTTTCACCCTTCACCCACCATTAGCTATGCATTTTCACTAGAGGCAAACAAGAAGTTTTCATTTCATGGGTTGATAGCTGTGTAGACTTGTCTGGAACATGGCTTGTCACACACATCACTGTTACTACTGTTAAAATTCATTATCCCCTGCTGCTCAACTGTGCTCATGTCCACTCTTTAGTCTTCATTGAAGTTCAGCCGGTGCCAATGCGTGCAATATTTTCTTACAGATCAATTCAATGATATACTTCTTTGTAAGCACTTTTATATTGGATACCATTTTTTTAATAAGGCAAAACTTTATTGACAAGATGGTTCAACTGCTATAGTCATACCACTAGCATCCACCCCTGACATCATTGGTCAGCATAAGACGGTAAGAGTCATTGCTTTAGGACGGACTCTTGTATTTACAGGCAACGACTTAATTTAAACTAGAATTTTGGAAAGAATGCTTAACTTTAGCAGAATTTTACACACTGGTTTTGTACATGATTTTGTAGTACTTGAATAGAAATTTAATTACATTTCATAATGATCAACTTCTACCAACAATGAACTAATTTGCCACATTAAACCTAAGTTCTTTGCCCAGGAATAATTTTGAATTAGAATTTTTTTTTCTTTGTTTCCCATATTTTTTTTATATTTATATATCTATTTGTTCAGTGTACATCTGAGAACTAATCATAATTCCTGAGTATATTGGAACCGGATGCTTCCAATATTGATGTGATTTTGGTAAAAGTTAAAATATTTGGATTGGATGTATTGTCAAGTGAATTCCCAGGGTTTACAATCTACCTGGTAATCAGAGAATTACCAGAGAATTTTAGTTTAATGTCAGGGTTTTCTAATACAACTTTACATGTTTCAAATGACATGTTTATTATATGGTATTTACACTGAAAATAAATGCTAAATGTGTTATATATATATATATATATATATAAATGATGAAAATGTGGAAAAGACAAAGCAAAATCCGAATATGTGAGTTTACTGTTTTTTTATTTTGTTTTTTGTTTTTCTGTCGACGTCAGACGTTTCGGTCTAATAGACCTTCTTCAGGACATGGTTAATGGAGACATATTTATATTAGATTTAAGTTAAATGAAGAGACGATATATACAGGACTAGTCAGAAACAGAAAATCTGTTTCTTCATTTAACTTAAATCTAATATAAATATGTCTCCATTAACCATGTCCTGATGAAGGTCTATTAGACCGAAACGTCTGACGTCGACAGAAAAACAAAAAACAAAATAAAAAAACGGTAAACTTACATATTCAGATTTTGCTTTGTCTTTTCCACATTTTCATCATACCGTCAGATCTACATCCACATATTTGCTTACACACACATATATATCTATATATTTAAAGACATTTATATTATGTTTAACGTTCTTTTTATAGATACAAGTATTTAAGCAAATGCTCTGTTTTATAATAAACAGTATTAAATAACATTTACCGGCCTGAATGTCCGAGAAATTTTCATAGAAAATTTTCGCTCTCCGACAGGAATCGAACCTGTATCCTATACGGAACCATCATTTCGCGTGATGTGCCTTAACCTTTCGGCCACAGAGCAGCGTCTGGTTAGCAAGGTCGATTTTACTATCTTTAAACTTAAATCTTCCATGAATCTCTTCTATTCATATCTGCTCTAGCGTATCAAATGTAAACAAATGACGTCATATATTTTTAGAATTGGACATAGTCCGACAATTTATTTAAAGACATTTAAATGTAAATGTTATTTAATACTGTTTATTATAAAACAGAGCATTTGCTTAAATACTTGTATCTATAAAAAGAACGTTAAACATAATATAAATGTCTTTAAATAAATTGTCGGACTATGTCCAATTCTAAAAATATATATATATATATATCTCACAAGATTTTTTCAATTGTTATCTAACCACTTCATGAAATTCCTTGTTTGGTAGGGATTTGTGCAAAATGGAAAATTTATATCTGTGTCAATAAATACTCTTTGTATTTTTGTGTGAAACAAAGTTGTTTTGAGCAAAATATATGAACTCTTATATTCTGATCCTTGCTATTCAATAATGTCAAATCTGAACAAGAGCAACAATTGACATTATAGTTGTCTCAACTAAGTTGCTGTACCAATTATAAAGCTTTTAAGTATGTTCTACTGAACAGACATGTATATTTAGTCATCATAGATGTATTCTTCAGGTAGGAAGTTAAAGATCTTAGATGATGATTTGGAATCCTTTTATTTTTATTCTGAGTATTGAATTAATGTTTGAATCTTTTCTATAAAAGGTTTAATAAATTTTGCAAGCATTTTGTTTTCATCTAATGTTCACCTTGGAAATGGGTTTTCCCACTCAAGTTACACTCACTGCCATCTGCTTAATATTTTCCTAACCCTTTTAAATTAAATTCAAAGTGATCCCAGATCAGATCTCACCATCTCCTCATGTTGCCTTCATCAGTGCAAAGTTATGTATAGTTACTGAGTCATCTCTTTGTAGTTAAGACAAGCCCAACCCCAGATCAGATGACTTGTGACAAATCATTTGTTTCTTTACTTTGTGACACTTCCTCTGTTTTAAGACCTTGTTGCAATTAAATAGGCACTAAAATGTTGCAGTAAAAATTGATGTTACTCATTGATCAGTTACCATTTGGTGAAATTGAAAGAATTTAGACTTTGAAATACTTTTGACGACTGCTGGTTTTTAGAATTGGCTACATGTATTACTTATGGTGGACTGTCATGTTGCTTACAATAATTTTTTTTATCTAGGCCTTATTGATTAAACTAACTTACATCTACACAGCACACACATCTCATTCTAACAAACAGTCTCAATGAGGAAACTTGAGGCAGAACAACATTGAACATTGTTTATTGGCAAGCCAAGAAAAAGATTCTTTTTTTTTTTCTTTTTAAATACCAATTTTCTATTCATTCTTATAGTTTAGCCAACATTAGTATTACTAATATCAGGTGCAGGTATTGCATGGGATGAACTTTTTACGCTAACCATTGTTAGACCCAGTAATGGTAAGTTTCAAATAGCCAACTTGTACTAACTTCAGCTGCACTCTGATCTGAATCATCTCTTGTTGCTTCAGTCTTAAATGAACTTTAGGGACTAATTCCTGAACTGAAAGTCATACCTACAACTGTTGAATTATAGGCACGGTTTTCACTGCATGTTCCACAGGTTTTGCTACTATTTAGATTTTTATTACTCATTTTCAGTTTTCACTTTCATCCTGTAGTTTTCTGAGGTACTAACTCTTATTTGAAATGAAGTTCCTAATTTTTTAAACTGAAAATTATTATATTTGAGACTTGTCTATTTATAATTGATACAAATCAATGATTTCATGTTAAAATTGGTATTAACAAAACAGAGGTAAATTTTCAGAATATGTTTGAGTTTTGTTTTGCATGAATATATTATTTTGCATATAGGTGTTTGTTTATGTCCTGTACCAGTTAAAAAAACAAAAAATCATCTTGTTGAACTATCAGTAGTAGTTCAACAAGATGATTTTTTGTTTTTGAAAGAACCTACAATTTTACTACATACAATACTAACCCAAAACATTATTTTATTTTTACTCTGTCGTTTTATAAGTTGTATTGGGTTGACTATTTTCCAACCTCTAGCCCAGCTAATGTAACTTTAATCCATTTTCATGTACTTTTTCACCTAACTTATACATTCCATGTGTGATGTTTATTCAAAAGTCATTTGCCTAAAGACATGAAAACCACCAATGTTCTTAATATTCTTCATCTTTTCTCTTTGATTACATTTACAATATTAGCATTTTCAAATATTTTCTTAATCACATGGAATGAATATTGTACAGTACAAATCTCAGGTCAAAATTCAGTTTATAAATATATGTGAAGCTACAGATTTATTGATGTGAATATTTAAATAACTTAAAATTACTCCTCTGACAATGTTTTGGTTGCCTTTTAGATGTCATGGCATGTAATAAGTTCAAATCTTACTCAAAGCTAGGTTTTTACAGTTGAAAATGAGCAGACAGCTTACCGGAATTTATTTAGGTGAGTGACATGTTAATATTTTGCATTCAATAAAACATAAAAAAAATTCCTCCACACTTGATATTTGATTTCCTGGTGTTTGGTATTTGATTATATGGTCGGTGCTTGTGTTAAGGTGTTACAGTCTTGATATCTTTTTAGTGCAGAGATGCTTTATTCTGTCTGTATAGAGCAGTAGCTCTGTTCTCCCTCCCCCACTCGTACTGATGACTCATTGACAAGTGATTTTTATTTTTTTTTTTCTTCCCCCCCTTTTTCCTTCTCCTTTATGAAGGAGACAGGCAGAAAGAGGGTTTGTCATTCATAGCTAGATGGGTGCCATGCAGAAAGAAAGGCACTCATTTCAATTACTTTTATTTTATTTTTTTTAATTAGAAAATTTGAAAACCTTGTTTGTAAGGTTAATTCTGTTTGCTAGTTCTAATTCATTTTTGTGATTCATTTAATGTTTCAAATTTTGATTAAATATTTGATATTTTTCTTAATGATTTTCATGCTAATTCCATTTAAAATGTAAGTTAACTTTAAATTAAAAAAAATAGTATATCATAGGAGGCTGTTTCCAAAATACCCTGAAAGGACAAAGATTTTCTGACATCACTGACTTTCAGCAACATGTGAATATATTCTTCTTCCATGCCATGCCATTTCAGGACATTTGTAGATCTTAGTAAAGTCTGTCTTTTTGCTATCTTTCCTAATCCTTGTTCTGCCAACCATTTACACAAGCTTGTATATTACTGAAAATTATTTCGAAAATGAGTTCTGAGAATGTTTATAGTAATGGCATTATAATCTCAGTGCATAGCTTGGCATGAGGAGTAACGTCAAGGTAATGACAGCCAATAGTGACCAAGTAAGTAAATTTTGCTTTCACAGGACTACTCCAGTAATTAAATTGAGACACTCATAAGTGTAAGGATTATATAAAACACCCAAAGAAGTTTAAACTTGTTCATGATTTTCAAAATTGGTACACAGTCTTGTTCAGTACTGCTTGATAGCTACCTTTTTTTTTTCTTTTTCTGACAATAAATTTTTTTATTTTGACTATTGTTTTTAATATTTCCCAAAACATTTTTAATAAGCACATAATTTTGTTTTAGTAAAGCATTGTAATCTAGATATTAACATATTTTTCATGCAAAAAAGGCCCCAAAATTATACATTCACTTAAATTTTATTACTCTGATATTTTACTATAGAAGTAGATTTATGTTTAAGTGTCAGTAAATTCTCTATTTCTATAAGTATATAATTTAAAGCCTTTTCGTCACTGAAAATGTTAAAAATATCAAATTATCTTGGCTGCAAGAATGTTTGACTGCTTAAAGTTTCTAGTCTAAAAGAATTTTAAATTGAGTTCCATTGAATGTAAATAAATTTAATAAATAAAACAATACTTTAAAATTTATTAAGATTCTTTATGTTAATAGCCTTATTTAAGTTATTTTGTATATAGTTTCTTATTGAATATACTGGTTCTAGATACTTTAAGTTTGGTGTACAATTGAACTAAATTACTCTGAATATGCTTAAATTACATAAGTGGATAGCATGGTTGAGTATGATTATTTCAGTCTACTCTAAGCTAGTCTTTCTCTACCTCGTTTTTTATAAGGGACCTTTCTTCCCAAAATAAGGATGAAAATGAATGGGGGTGAAGGGCAGTAAATTAAAATTTTCCACCTACACCTTCTGCTCAATTATTTAACACTTTATGTAGAGTTTGTGTTTTGATAGCAAAGCCAACCAGGACATTGGATTTTTGATATAATTAATTGCTCACTTTAGAGTATTAAAAATATCAGAATGAGGAATGAAATACTTGTTACTCTCTCCTCATACCAAAGGTTGATGCATAAAGCAGAATTTTTTTTTTTTTTTTCTCTCCAAGGCAAGCATGCCATCTTTACTTGGAAGATTGGTGCAGCACAATATTTTCCTTTGTCATTCCCTAACCAGATTAATCTAAAGACTAGATCACTTAGTGTCTGTTCACCTTTTTAACCTTTTCTCCTTAAAGATTTCACACTTGGTGCCAAAACCGGGAAAACTATTAAATTTATCATAAACTAAGTGAGCTTGTTTAGGTGGGTTTATTTGTTACTTGTTGTTTCATGGTTTTGAGCATTAATTTGTGTAGTCTGTTCAACTCGTATTAACTGGAAAATAGAACTGTTTATTATTTTATCAGTGGTTATGTAAGCAATATTAGTAACAGAAAATTAGTTGTAGGGTTATGATAATATGTGGACCGTAAGTTAATTTGTATTCTTTAATCATTCTGTTCTAATGTTTACGCAGCAGCTCACACATTTTGGTTCTTATCAGTTCCCCACTGTACGAGGGATTTCTTTCATGAATCACCAACCATTTTAATAAAAAAAATATCAGGATATAGGATAGCATAGAGAAAATAATTATGGGCAAGGCTATTTTGGGCAGCCTAGCTGGACTAAAATTTCCCTCATCAGCAACCCTGGTAACCTCAAGCTGTGCAACAAATGAAGATAAATCCCCCCCACCCCGCAACTAAGAAATTCAGAAACTTGTCTGAGTCTGTATTAGAAATTGTAATGCAGAATAAATCCTTCAGTTTAAGAATCAATGAAATTACAAATAATTATCAAATTTCTGAACTTACTGTTCTTGAATTTTATTGAACATAAAATCTCTTTAAAACATTAATTTCTAATAACATTTAAAACTTTCCATTACTTTAACTATTGATTTCAATTACTTACCTCTTGTTTATAAAGCAAATAAAGATGTTCAGGAACTTTTTGTCACTTTTAATGAGTCAGGTTGACACTTTGGACACTGCCTTCAGATATAACTAGTATACTTCATCTCCACTACAAAAATGAACCACTTCTCCTTGTCAGAGAACAATTTATACCAGTTTGATTTATACCAATCACATTGGTATACAAAAAAGAAAGTTCAAAACTGATAAATGGTTGCACAAGTTTGAATACAAAATGACAGAAAAGCTGCTTGAATTTCTTTAGTACCTGAACAATTTTTTAAAAATATTTTAAAAATGATTTTCATGAAAAAACTTAATTTGTTTGGAAAAAATCACTAGATAGAATATAAAGTTGTCTTCAAAATAATATTTTCAATTTTTAAACTTAAAACTTTTTTTTTTTTTGATATATAGAAAGAAAATTATTTTTTTTTTTTAACTTTTTCATTTTAAGGTTATATGGCCGATAAAAAAAAAAAAAAAAATTCTAGAATTCCCGGCACCCCTCTGCCATGTGCATGTCTAGTCCTACCAACATAACAAATTTAGTTCGATGAAGTCCTCAAGGATGAAACATGCCACAAACTTTTTCCACTTTGTCATACAATTTCCCCATTTTTATGGTTATCAAAATCTATTTAAATCAAAACAATTTGAAAGTTGATTTTATTTTTGAGTCTTAGTCAATAAAGTTATAAAATAATGAGAAATAAATTTTTGTGTAATCATCAAACATTTATTTTACTGGAATTAATTTGAGCTTACTTGGCATGTCTACAAGTTCATAATTACTAACCATTGTATTAAATTTAATATAGCTTTAAATTTTAAAAAGTCTGTCAAAGATTTTCTTGTTAATTTGGCAATATTGACTTTATTTTTTACCTCTTGAAACAGCTGCAACTTATGAAGCAATTGTATTTTAATTTTTTTCTTCAGATTTCTTAGACATAATTCTACCACATTTTGATTTTAGTAAGTTTCCCAATATCAAAAACTTGTTTATGGTCTTTCAGCTTTCAGTTCAAATGTAGTGAACTCATGCACACATACACAAACATTTTATTACTATAAACGTTATTTTAGTGGGTATATATGTCTGACTACCAGATTAGATCATTGAAAGTCTTATAGAAAATGTACATCTTGGCAGGAATTGTTTCTGCATACCCTTGTGTAGTTAGCATTTTGAGGTCCTTACAGTAAAGCAAGGCTCAATAAACCTTTTTAGGAAACTTGCATCTCTCATTGGGACTTTTCAGTGTCTATATCTGGTAACTTTATATTTTCATGAGGGTTTTATGTTTTTGTGTGTGTGTGTGTGTGTGTGTGCAATATATATATATATATAGAGGACAGCCCAGGTTCTTACTCAAGTTTCATGCTTTCACGATCATCAGACAACTAGAACATTGTGAAGTATATTTGCCCTGTGGTCTTTTTTGTTTCCTTGTTTGCAAGTTGTCTGTTAGTTAAACCAACATACTTTTCTCTCTCTCTCTCTCTCTCTGTTTTCAAGGAAATGCAAGAAAAGAAACTGTTGGAGTAGAAGTGGTGGCTATATTTAACTATTTCAACAGTAAAAGGATAGGATCTAGATGCCAATCTAGTAGCATGTTTAAATTCATGTAGTCGGGGTACCAGAGAAAAGTGCTTGTCATAGCAGTTATCATGAAAATATTTGCAGAAAAGACAGAAGGAAGCCACATCATGTCTGAGAAAGTGACTGAAATCGAGATGCCATTTCAGGATTGATTACATTGCAGATCCTTCTTTGGATTTTGTCAAGAACCTCAAGATGAATAGCAGGAGTACATATAGCAACAGTATTCAATTAATATTTAATTGTTGTCAGATGAGCATTCTTGACTTTAGTTCAGCTATGTGTGCATATTTTTAATATTAAAAAGCATTATTAGTAACAAATTTTAGTTGCTAAAAACTGATTGCATAAATACAACATTTGTATATTCTATTTTCTAAAAATTCTGCAAAATTTCATAAAATATGGCTCGATAGAAAAATTCAGTGTCCAATTGCTGCTGTTATAACTACTTTTCTCATATATGTGTTCTATTTACTTGTTTTTAATAGAAGATAGATTGGTAGTTGTAAATTTGCTTGTACATTTTTCTTTCATTCATAGGCCCATGCAAAGAAGCCATAATGGTTGAATTTCTAGATGGTTTGAATTTTTAGATTACTTTCAGGTAGATATTTGTGTGTTTTAATAAGATTTTCTTTCAAAGTTTAATTTTAATGTTTTTTATTTTTTTCCATTTATAAATACACACATCATTTTTACTGATAAGGTTAACTTTTTGATGAATTTATATTTCAAGAAATAAATTTGCATTATAAATTCATTATTTTATTATTTTTCTTAAACCACTTTATGGTTGTATAAACTTTAACCACACCACTACTAAGCTTTGTTGGCTTAATAAAAATATAAAAAATTTCCACTGTAAATAATTCTATAACATTTTAGCAAAAATTAATATGTATGTTACTCTTTTGCCAATAGCTATAGGTAATGTTATTTTTACAATGCATTTTTTGTCTTTCTAAGGTTAAGTTTATAAAATAACTTTCATAAAATTTTGCATAAGTGGCAAGTTAGAGAGTCATTTTGTTATGAATTTAATTTCACAACAGGAAACTTAAAACTTTATATACATATTAATTGTAAGTGTGTGTTTGTTGATATATACTTTGTAATTAATAACTCCAAGCAAGGGAGAGAGAACATTAAAAGACCAGGATTCAAGGAGGCAGGAAATGACAACTTTGCATTTAAATTTTTAAAGATAATAGTTGACAGGAAAGCAAGGAACAGAAAAGAGAATTTCACAAGTGAGAAGCTAAAATGACGAGACTTATTAGCTGCCAATCTAGGTCTCATCTAAAAATTTAATTTTAGGTACCAAAGAGCAAAGTTCATTGGAATAATTACCATTAAAGTATTTAAAGCACAGGAAAGCTGTGTTACCACAGTAGGAAAGTAACTGAAAATTAGACTTAAAAATTTTAAATGAAACAAAGGTCTGTGATATGTATATTTGTTTCTCTATGTTTCTATGGTTAAATACCAAAATTAATTTAGTCTGGTAAAAAGTCACTGGTAAGGGGATCCAGTAGAAATCTAAATTGATATTTAGTTTCAGAGACATACTTAATAACCATTGATCTACATTGGGTGTTTAAATTTGCTTCTTTTATGGTCTTAAGTAACTTGTACAAATCTGAAATAGCTAAATCTTAGGTGGGTGACTTTTTATGGCAAATCTGTTAGCTAATGAACCATCTCATTGGCTAAAAGGAAAGCAAGGGACATGGAAATTCATTAAAATATTTGCTGTAATTTAATAATTTGTTTGTTCGATTGATACACACACACACACACACACACCCTCTCACTGTTTCATCCTTTGTATCTTCATTATTATTTATCTTGGTCTTTTAGCTTTTGATTCACTGCTCCTCTTTACTTATCTATCCATCCAATCTCCTCATTGTGGAGTTGATCTATTTTAATGACCTGTCTGAATTGTATTGATTTATATCATTCATTGGTTTTATTTGGTTATCTCAGCTGTAAACAAAATGTTTCTATAAAATTTGATATAATCTCTTAATTCTTTTATCTTCACACTTTCATAAACCCATTGTATCTAGAGGATGCCTTAATGTGTAAATAAAATCTGATCATTCTCCTAAAATAACTGAATTATTTAAAAATATTTAAGATATCCTTACTTTGCTCTTAACTTTTTGTTCACTGCAATTACTATTTTGAACTATCACTGATATGTTTCTCTTGTTATCTATACACCAACTGTTGAATTTCTGAAGGATAATTTATTTTAATGTTTCTTTTTTTTTAAGATGAAATTATCAGAAGATAATCTTCACCATTGGAATACTTGAAAAATTGACCTATGAAATGTAATCTAACAGGGTCAGTACATCCTTCTTGTGAGGCCAGATAGTAAGCATATTCTTCACATACTAAAGTCAGACCAAAGGTTATCAATGGAGAAGAATTTATAGCAAGATGGACCAAAAGTTTATTAGGTTTGAAATAAAATATTATTTTTGAAATTAATTTTATTGGACAACGATATATTTATTAAAAAAATATATATAAACAAAAGTTTCAAATAACAAATCTCGTATGCAAATATGAATTTTTGCATGTGTAAGCTATCTAGTGAAAGTGATTTATATAACCAAGCCAGTGCAAATGACTTTCAATGCTTGATTTGGATATTTTGCCTGTTTTCAATCTCCTGCATTGTATGATATTGGTTATTCTCAATGTTTTCATTTGATTACAACTGGTTGATCTGACTGTAGAGCATTATTCAATAAGAAACAATACTTTTCAAACAATTTAACAAATTTGGTCATTAACAATAACTTTTCTATAATTGACATGAATGTTAGTTTGAGTTTTTCTTTTTTAAAAATTCAAGGTTAGTAACAATGAACAAAAATACAGTTTCTTACACTTATATTTTAAATACTTACTAATGACATATCACAATATAAAGTGAATTTTTTTTTTAATGAAGTTTAAATTAAATGTACTTGATGCCATCTTCTAGCAAATCTATATATAAAATTGTGATTTCTATTAGTCTGTCCGTCTGTCACCCCCCCCCTCTAAAATAGCCATGCATTGACCAAATTTTGGGGAGAAGTGCAAACTGGTAAGGGGGGGTACAAAGTACAGTTGGTTTTACTAGAAAAGTAGGGTTTTTGTCAAACAGAAAAGTAGGGTTTTTGTCAAAGTATTTTTCCAAACAAATCAGCTTACTCAAATTTTATCGATTAGTTTGTGAAATTGAACGAAATGTAGAGTTTGTAAATCTTGACAAAAATACTGTGTGGATTTCAACACACATCAGCGTGTTGCAAAAAAATTATAGTACAAAATAAACAATCAGCCAACTCAGTAGTTTGGAAATCAGTAAAAGTAGGGACCCTATAGCTTGGCTTTCTTCTTGTCAATATAAATCAGATCCAAACTGAAAAATGTTTCATCTGTACACAAAATATTCACTTGTCTGAATAAAGCAGTCCTTTTCTCTTTTGTCTCCTGTTGCCTTCTCGATATGTAGCAGATTCTGCTGCTTTCTCTGTTCTCCAAGCTTGTCATTCTTTTTCTCTTCTGTTCTTTTTTTATTTCTTCCTTGATCATTGAGAAACTTTCATTCTTTTAGACTTATTAAATTTGACCCTATGGTGTTAAGCTTAGAACAACTTTTTTCTTCTTCTGTGCAATGACGCAGTTAGAGGAAGTCTTTATTTTTTTTAAGTGATTGTACATCATCTTTATGCATACCACTACTTGTGTATATAGGTAAGAAGACAACAAATAGCAATCAAGATAAATGTTGAATAAATCATAGTACCTAATAAAACAATCTGAAATATTGACATCAAATTTCTCTTTAGAATCTTCTCTTGGTAAAAATATATTTGCTGTTGATTTGAAACTGGCTAGACTATTGATGACAGGATATGTGGTTGTGAATATTGATGTTTATGAAACATTTTTTTCTTTTGTAGCCTATTCGCTTATCTTCAGTGATAAATTGGCAATGTTAACAATTTATTTTTAAATATTGTACTTTTGTTAATTTCAATTGTTGGATTCTGCAGATTAGATTTTACCCAGAAACATACTGATCAAGGCCATTTCTTTAACTTTCATATTAAAATTAATACCATAGATGCTTCTTGACAAGTAACTACTTTGATATGTCAACTTCCTCCATTTTCTGATCATAGTTATTGACCCTTAGTACTGTGTATAGTATGTATGTTTTTTTTTTCTTAACTCTGATGTTGTGAACAAGTTTTTCTTCAGAATTTTTCATAATATAAAGAAGCTTTTAATAGCATTGACAAATTTTTAGATAGAAATTTTAAATAAACTTGTCCTTTATAATATTAGTCATTCTTATTCTGTTTTCCATATATTGCTTCTGTGTAAATAAAATGGAATCTAGTAAAATTGTTCTAAAATAATTCATGAAAAAATGTTTTGTGATTACTAGATGGTGGTAAACAATGTGATATATATATATTCTTAGAAATTAGAAACTACCCAAGTGAGTTGCCAAATTTGTTTTTTTTCTGTACCACTATCAACAGAATGGTGACATTAGGTTGGAAACAGGAATCTATGGCAAAAAACCAATACTGTCTGACAGTCATCATATACACTGATGGCCAGAATCTGAAATGCTAGAATAAAATCATTAAGCTAATAACTTCACTGCTACACTTTTTATTCACCTCATTTAAATTCCAATGGAATGAAAAAATAATAATAAAATAAATAATTAGATCTGATAGTTCACCAAAATGTGGAGTGTTTCGTGTTATTTTTTCTTTTGTGTTTTAAATGAAATTTAATTGGAAAAATATATTTTCTCATCTGAGAGCAGAACATTTTCACTGCTATTTAGAAGATTTATTTTTAATGCCTAGTTAATACTTGTTCTGACTTTGCAAATACACAACTAGATGAAAATATTAATTTTAACAAAATAAATTGAATTTCCTTTTTAATTAAAATATTCCCTCTCTTCACCTTTACATCTATTTCATCTTCATCACAATGTTGTCAGTCATCTTCCTAAAAATGAACTTTTTTTTTCAGATAACCTATAAATTTATATAACACATCAAGTTGATATTAATTGTAGTTGTTTTTATTTGAAAGTCATCTAGAAACTTTTTAAAAGTAACCTCATTGTCAGGAGACAGGCTTGGGGTTCTGCATCCCCATAAAATAATTTACTCTCCCTTGTGAAAAGGATGTGATCTAATTTTAATGTGTTAATTCTTCCAATATAAACCATTCATTGAACACAATTTACAGCTCTTGATACCATTTCACTTTCCATCATGCAAATTGGTCAAGAAAAAAAAAAAACTTTTATTGTAAATCATAAAGAAATAGTTCCTTTTTATTTTTGCCTTTTTTCCAATATTGGAACCAATCACTGTTATCTCCAAACTAGGTGTTAGACTTCACATAAATGCATAGCTCTGGCAATGGGTCTGACAAAATGTCTATAGTCTAATTTTTAAATGAGTTATTCATTTTTGTAATATATAAATGAGTATTATCATGTAGTATAACATCTATTAACCTGGGAGCCGCTTGTTCACATCATTTCAAAAGAGTTTGCATATCTATATGTATTAATTGTTTAACCACTTAGAAAGAAAGGATGATATAAACCAACCAGACACTCACCCAACATCACCCATTTCAATAAATTCTTTCAATAACACATCAGCAATGATAACACCATTTATATTTTGGTTTCTCTTTCTCATCCAAATGGTGTATAAATCTTCTCTTATTATACAAAATCCATTTTCTCTTTTCATTTTCCATAAGTGACATGATAGGCAAAAATGGATCACTTTCATACAATTGAATATGATTAATATGCATGTTAGATTTCTTTTTTTTTTTTCACTTTTTTTTTTTTTCATCAAATTCAAATTGAACCTACTTATAAGATCTTTTTTCTTTTCTTTACCATCTGTTCTTAAATAATTTGCAATGACTCCAATTGATGAATTGAAGTTTCAGTGTTCTGGGGCTTTGGAATCATTTTCTACAACAACCTGAAATCTCCACTTTTTGAAAACAAAATATTACTATTTACTCATTATCGGAATCATTGTCAAATGTAACATTTTATGTCTGACATTCAGCTTTTATGGCTTGCTTTGAATTTATACAAATGTAAGAATCATTAATTGAATACTTATATAATTTTTTGTTGTGGATTTCGGGATGAAATCCGGTACCAATAATAACAAACGCCAAGAATGAATATAGGAATATAAATGTATTAATGTAATAATACAAACTGGTAATACAGGTTAGTAGTTCTAGGAATGTGGGTTAGTAGAAAAAAATATATATAGTCTTTGGTATTGACATATCGCTGTATGACTTCTTACTGTGTCTACGTGCTCATTACTGTGACTCTTGCCCGCTACGTTCGTATGCTTGTTCCTTTCGACTATGTTCGACCTCTCTCTCTGTCTGTCTGTCTGGTATCCACTAGCAGTAGTAGATGTATACCCTGGGTGAGTCCATTTGTGTAAAAAGGGGAAGACCCCTCAACATATTTCTTTGTAAGGAAAAAAAAATTTTTTATAGAAACATTTCTCCCATAAATAAATGATATTAAAATATTAGTTAAAACTAATTTAAAAGAAAGGTAAAGACATTGATTTTGAAACAAACTGGTTATATATTGAATAAGCTTATAATAATCATAAACATCAATTATATTTTAAAATTAGATGAATTTTAAGTATTTAAATTAGTTTCTATAAACGTTTTGTTTTAAGTCAATTTTGTTCCATTTTTATGTTAATTTTTAAAGTATTTGATAGTTTTATCTACAGTATTCTTAATGTCATTTTAGTTTAATATATTTTCATTGGGTTTCATTTATAATTTTGTTTAATTTGGGTGAGATTTAATGGTAGATGACATTAAATTCTTTTAGATCACTTACCTTCAACTTTATTAGATTAAAAAACATCTTTTCCACCCACATTTCATATATTTTATCTTTAATAACTTCTTATATTATTAAATGAAACACTATAATGAATTTAGTATTTTTATTAAGTTACATAATTTGATATACATATTTTAATTTTAATTTCCTTCTGTAGCCATTCTTTCAGTTGTAGATATTATACAGACTGTAACACTTCCTGCAGTTGTTTAATCATTAGATTTTAGTATGGCTTCTTATTTTATCTTGCAGAATTCTTCCAACCCAAACCATTAAATATTGAAAAAAATAAATATATGGTGCTTAATGATTCTCTGATAGGTTTTCAATAGGACACACTTTTAACAAAAATCTTGAAAGGGATTATTTTTGTAATAGTTGGTTGTCAGGAATTCTCATCTTAAATACATTCCTGATATCATTTAAACTTTTTTTTACTTTTTACATATGTGGGATGAGGCAGGGAAGACAATGTAAGACTTGATATCATTATGAAGTAAGTCTTAAGAATTTTCAAAAAAGAATTATTTTTGTATAGTCATTTGCAAAACTGACATAGAAATACTAGCCTTCAATATTTTGATGACCATCTCAAATGGTGGGAAAGAAAAAACACTTTTTACTGCAAAACTGTTCTATTCTGGTTGGTACTTTTTAAAATTATTGAACTGGTTTGATAAAGTTTTGGTAGAATTTATACATTTCACTTGGAGAATTTATATTGATGGCTTTGGCTTCGGCTTCATTTTACTTAGAATTTCCAATATATATATTCTCTAAGTGTGTGGAAGGGATGATGCTTCAGATTTTTTCTTTTTCTGATTTAAAAATCTCTTCCAACATAGCAAATCACTATAGTCATATTTCTTTAATAATTAAAAAGTGATTTAAAAAAAATCATTTTGTCTTTCAAAGTGAAGCTATTAATTGTCTCTTAATAGTTTTTAATTGGAACTTCTTAAATGTCATATTACATTTGAGAAGTAGCAAAGATCTTGCCACATTTGAAAATTGAATAAACATCTTTTGACATTTAATTTACAAGTCAGAAATATTTCCTTTGTATATAGTTTTCTTGGTTAGGCTGAGGTCTTCAAAATGTTTTTGCTTGGTTTCTATTTTTGATTTCTTCATTTTTGTAAATTTTATTCTTATAAATATTTGCTTCTTACTTGCCAATGAATTTTTCTATCAAGCAGTAACTATTGTTGGCAGTTTACTTTTGTCTATTTTGAGAGAGAAATAGATAATATTTTGCATAATTCTTGGTGTGTTTGTGTTTGTAAAATCCTGTGTAATGATACAATGTATAGCTGTTTAAGGTATAAATGTCATTCTTTTGGCTGTTATTTTAAAATATTTCAATTAAGTAATCATAAAATTTTCAATAACTGACTGAATATTTGGTTTTAAACAGTGTTATTGGTGTGTATGCCTATTTGTTCTTACACACATACACATTTCCATAGTTGTGGATTAAAAAACTTTAAACAAAATAAAAACAGTTGTAATAAAAAGAAAATTTTAATTGTAGCAATTCTATAGTCATTGTAATTTTTAAGGATAGAGAACAATTATGGCTTGTTTCAGAAAGAGATTTGTGAAATATCTTTGTCTCTCAGAAATTGAATAAAGGCAAAAAGCCAAGTAAAGATAGTAGTGAAGAGCCTTAACCAAGACTTTTCACTACTTTTTCTTTGAGCTTAATTATTCTACTTTTTTATCTGCTTTTCTCTTGGGGGAAAACTGTTAATATCAAAAGTAGCTTTTAATGATCTTTTATTTTTTGTCTCAAGTGGTTGACTTGGACTACCATTGTGCATGCTTCTTGCCATGATGCTTTAGAGTATCTGGCAATTACCAAAGCTACAATCAGTACAACTAGTATTTAAGTGCATGTACCCTAGTTCTTTTGTCATCTTTCTTGTATTTGGCTCAAGTAGTTTTATTACTATAGGTGACATATAAATGTACTTGTAAGTTAAATATCAAGCTGTTGGTATATAGATTTTTTTTACTTAACTTTGTCTATTATAAGACCATATTTCTGAAGTATAGATTAATGTATTATGGATATGTATTTGTTTTTAATTTTGTTGTTTGTGGGTTGAAAACACTTCTGTGATCCTTAAAATGATTTCTGCAGAGAGATCTGTTTAAAGTTAATTTAAATTAACTCTTAATGTACAATAAGCAGTCTATGGTATTCTGGAAACAATACCATAAAATAACAATTTAGTATTGTTCAAAGAAAAGAATAATAAATTGTTATTTAATATCTCTCCTCCTCTATGGTAATGAATGCTGGACAAACTCCCCACAGATGAAGAAGAGACTTGAGTCAAGAGAAATGTGGTTAGACAGAAGAATGCTGAGAATCCCATTGACTGAATAGGTGAGTAACAAAGAGGTTTTAAGAAAAATAGGAAGAAAAAGAATGCTTACAATTAGAATCAGAAATACAGTTGAAATTTGTATGACATGAGGAAAGAAGGCATGGAGAATCTGACACTAACAGGGCATCTTGAAAGCAATAAGGACAGAAGAAAGTGAGTAACCTACCTAATGAAAGAGCTACAAAGGATCGGAAGTTGTGGAGATCCATGATCACCTATGTCCTGAAGGGATACAGTACATGAAATAAGGATTTAATTCCCTAGTAAAGTCCTATTACATTATTCAGCTCTCGCTAACCAATTTTCATTTTGAATGGGAGAATCTAATAAGTCTTAATTTAGAGCCATTATTTATAAATATCAGGGCATTGAATGGTTCTCAGAGCTTGATATAGTGTTGATACATTTCAATATTAGATTTCTCTCTACAGTGTATGGCTTCCACTCGTAGTGATGTTAGTTACTAAGGACATATAAGTTCAGATAAAGATTAGATTAATGGTACCCTCAGCTACTAATGTTTCTAAATGGCCACTTGTTTATTTTGGTCGTGAGTGAACGTAATATATGTTCAATTAAAATTTATTTTTCTTTGTAAAGTATACAAATTGTCTTTTATTGTCATTTATTTTATCTTACATTGTTTGATACGATTTTAATTCTTCAAGATGAAGATCTCCCAGTAGTACGATCACACTCTACCAGTTGTCTTTCTCTTTCATCTATCATTTTTGCACAAACTATCATTCTTTTTTTTTTTTTTCTTTCTCCAATGTTTCTTAAAGTTGAATGATGTGACTTAACTTATCCAGAAAATGTGCTGGCCATTCATATGTGGATGTATTTTAAAATACAGAATATAGTATCTTCATTTTTTTCACATATAACAATGGATTATGATAATAATTGAAAGTCTTGGCCATTTTCCTTATATACCATGTCCTTGCAGGAGGTAGGCAATCATAGCTTTCCACAACTTCCTCTCTTTTGTTGCTCTAAGTAACTTTTGTTTCTTTTTCATTTCTCTTTGTTCTTGTTCTGATAATTAGTCATTTGAACTTGTCAAGTAGGTTACTGCTTTCCATGTTTCTCTTACTTTCAGTAGACCTTGTGAGTTAAATTCTCCAAACTTCTTTACCTAATTATGCCCCAGAAATTTGTCCCAATTTCAGCTCTCCCTTTTTGATTGATTTGTCATATGTGTGTCTCTACCTCGCAAAGAATCACTTCCAAAGGAATTTCTCCTTCACACCATTGTTATTTGTCCATTACTATGATTGTTCTTGTGGGTAAGAGTGGGTTCCTGTTGATTTCTTCATTTAGTTGGTCATTGACTCTAAGTTTTGGTATGTTTTTGAGAGGTTTTATTTTTCTTCCGCTGTTGTTGCTAATCCCCTTCCTGATCACATTAAAGTGGGGCAGGGGAGCTGATTTAGTAACTAACAGTTTGCAAACAAAGAAAAGATATTATCAACATTTGCATCTCTCACTTCCATAACTGTTGCAGGTACTCTTGTATACATGATGGTAGATGCATAGACTATTTCACAGACTAGCTCAAATGAGGGTCTATATTGGTATGTGGTGTGCTCTGTCCATAAATGATAAAGGTAGAAGAAACATCTTAAAATAATGTTTGGTAATTTACCCACACATGCATGGACTCTCCCAGCTATAAATAGGAGTAGATACTGCCTTTTGGAGAGGGAAGTTTCCAGCAGTCAGCTCTGACAGTGGGACCAAACACTCTTGCTGTAACACTCTCATTTGTATATGTTTGTATTACTGTTTCTGTTAATATATTTGTTTAATTCAATTCCTCTCTTGTCTTTATTTCTGGCCCTAACAAGGTCACAACAAATAGTATTTTGCATGTTATACAATTGTAGAACTTTTACAGATAGGTTTCTCAGTTTAATTATATTTGTATACTTTGTATATTAGTATCTATGTTTTCTTTATTAAAAATATAAATCTGGTATATTTTTTAAATTTCATGCTTGTTCTTATAACCTTATCTCAAACGATAGCTGCTTTAATTTGAAGTTCTTAAATTATAATTTTTTAGTCATTTCTCTTTCCTTTAAATCTGCTTTTTTTTTTCTTAATGAAGTTGATTTTTACATGTCAATTCTTTATGGGCAGTTTCCTTCCAAATGAATGCATGTGCACACACACACAGTATCATACTGTTTTATGATATTAATGTTAAGTAATTAATACCAAAATATTAAGGAATGGAAGATATATTACTCAATATGTAATTAGTAGTTTTATTGTATAATCAAATCACAAAATTAATGATATTCAAAGTAGGTTACTTTTAATTCTAAAAACGAGAAAAAAAACCCTTCAATTTTCAGCCACTTAAATCTTATTTATATTTTTAAAACCATCTTTATAGAACTTGAGCAGTAGTCAGCAACTAATTAAATGGAATTTCGTTAAAAAGCCATACTAAATTCAGTGTACATTTCTCAGAACTAATAGTATTCAAAATTTGTTTTTCTAGTGAAATATCAAGAAATTTCTTGCAATATTTTACAACCATTTTTAGCTTCAAATGTTTATTTGACTAACCAGATATTCTCAATAGGAAGTCAAAATCACTAAATAAGTAATATTAATTTTTATAGAATGTAAGTGATTTTATAAATTTAACAGATAGTTACTGCTGCTCATTGCATTTACTATACATAAACAGGATGTTTTGGTTTTTAGCAAGCAAACTGATGAGCTTTTATTTCATTAAATATTTAATGAAACAGAAACTAATGAAATTGATTAAACTTTTTTTTTTCTGAAATGTGAGCTCGTGTCCAATCCTAATAAATTTTTTATTACTTTCTCTATTCGCAAAATGTTTTTGTAGGAAAGTTATTAATATTTGTATGTAAAGAAATCTTTCACAAGATCTAGTGTATTTATTTTTCATCTTTTGCTATTTATTTTCAAATGCATGAACATAGTTGTAGAAACTAATGATGGCTTTTTTTATTGTCTGTACCCTGGAAATATGTAGGGGTTGGACAAAATAATTGAAACACTTGTTAAATTCAAAGAAAATTTATTTAATATGGAGTTGGTCCTTCTTTAGCCTCACATACAGCTTTAATACGTCTAGGAACGGAATCATACAGCTTCCTGACTTCATCCAGAGGAATTTTCAGCCATTCTTCCATTAACACCTTCTCCAGCTCTTTAAGACACGACCGTGGAGGATAGCGGCTCCTAACTTGTCACTCCAAAATGCACCACAAATGTTCAATAATATTGCTATCTGGAGATTGGGGAGGCCACTCTATGTGTTCTAGCTCACTTTTATGCTCTTCATACCAATTCTTAACCACTCGAGCGGTATGTATTGGAGCATTATCGTCTTGGAGGATGCAGTCACCATCAGGGCTAAAGTCTGGGCCATTGGATGAACATGATCTCCCAAAATGTTCAGGTAATCTTTGCTGTTGATTCTACCACGCAGGGCAACTATTGGACCGAGACATTTCCATGATATGGCTGCCCAAACTATCACTGATCCACCTCCATGCTTCACTGTTGGAAGAAGGCAGTCAGGAATGTAAGTTTCTTTGGGCTGCCTCTACACATAAACTCGCCCTGAAGTTGGGAAAAGAGAAAAACTGAACTCATCTGAGAATATGACTTGCTTCCATTGGTCTGCAGACCAGGCATTGTGATCTCTGCATCACCTCAACCTCTTCTGAATGTTGCGAGTGGAGATTAGAGGTTTCCTTACGGCGGCTCTTCTATGATATCCAGCCTTATGGAGCTCACGATGAACAGTTTAACTAGAAACTGGGCTATTCAGATGATTATTCAACTCAGCAGTCACTTTGGCCGCAGTAGTCCGATGATTTTTTGTCATATTGCGTTTCAATGCACGTTGCTCCTGCTATGTGAGTTCCAACAATTTGCCCTTTTTCAAACTCGGTGAGGTCACGCATTTAGCTTAAATTTTACAAAATTCTAAAAATAAATAAGACAAAGACAGTAAATTAGATAAACGTATTTACAATAGATATAACCTGCAATTACGAAGTTTTAGTTAAAGTTCTTAATATAGTAGGTCTTTGAAATATAGGAGTGGAATTTGCACCTGTTCCAATTATTTTGTCCAACCCCTGTATATAATTTATGTCTACTAATACCACCATGCATGTCCTCACCTACATTGGACCTTCTTTCTCTTTTATACTTAGATAAATATCTAGAGACCCAGTTAATGTGATACTAAACCTCTCAAGTTTTGGTGGTGTGGTTCTCTGTACTTTCTAGTATTTTTAATGCAATGTTGAATTGCATTGTTGGATAAATTTTCCTCTTACCAAAATAGGTCAGTCTGGTTATACACCCCACCACCTTTGTGCTCAGGTTTTTTTTCCCAATGTTTTGCTTAACCAAATACTTTCTTACACTATGACATACTTAACTCTCTCTGAGCACTTGGTGTTCTGAACTAATTTTGTTATGAGGGGCTTAAAAGCAAGAGCCTCTACAATGCCTAAATTAAGTAGAATTATTAAATTCTCATTGTTATAACTCAGCATTTAAATGCACCATCTATTACTTGAACGATAAACTTATACAAGTATTTTTCTAATTTTTTACTTTTCAGGTACAGTTTCAATTTTTTATTATTGTCTTCAGTTTTCTAAATTTTGAGGTTGATTTTACCTGATATTTACTAGACATTAAAGATTTTAAGCTATTTGTATATAATAAAATAATATTTATATAGTCATTGTTAATCCAATCTTCATGTTAAAGACATTTGAATTCAGTGTTGTGACAGTTTAGCACTTTATTTGTCAGTTTTGCTATTTGGAACAGTTACATTAAGAAATTACTACCCTAATATTTTTTCCAAAATGTCTGAATTTGATAGTTTAACAGCTGTCGACTCACTTCTGACTATTGCTTTCTGGGAATTGGGTTGTATTTACAGAATTAACAAGATATATTGGTATTATTTTACTTTTAGCATATTAGGAAATAGAAAGTTGAGCTGCATATTATATTTACTTCCTCAAAAATAAACTCCTCTTGTGTTATCCTTATTCAAATACAATGTTCCATGTCCATTTAAATTGCTATTATCTAAAGTGTACATGGCGACCATATGTCCTCTACCAGATATTTGTTGGCTTGGAGATATTTCAAATGTAAATGACTAACAACATTGGTTTACTGTATTGATCTTAGAAAGCTCAATTTAAATCTGTGGTTATATATTTTTGGCATTCTTTACAAGTTGGCATCAATATATATTTATCTAACAATCACTGTGCTCAATCTCTTTGATTGACAGCTTCTAATAAAATGTATGATGTTGTAATATATATTGATAGTGAGTTATCAAATGTTGCTTATTAATGCCTGTGCTAAAGTCTTTTCATGGACCATTGTCCTCTGTGTGATTCTCTCTCTGATAAAATATTTTTATTTTGTTTTATTTTTTTAATATACCCTCAAGCCATTCTCTTGGGCAGGTAATTTTGTTTGGGCATAACTAGGGTTGCTTCACAACAAACTCATTACAATTGTACTATCCAGAATTTTGTAGTTTGTGAAGTGAAGAAATTTGTTTTTGTGTGTGTGTGTGTGTATATATATATATATATATATATATATATATATATATATATATATGTGTATGAAGTAAAAGGTTTGTCACTGAGCTGATTGATATTACCTTCACCATCCAGACTTCAGAGTTTGGTAGACGGACCAGTTGGAGGGGGGTCAGCAATTGACTGCTTATACTTCTCTATTTTTCTTTTTTATAGCGCTTATCATTGGTGCAATTTTTTTGTTCCATATGTCATGTATCTGATATGATTTTAAAAACAAGAATTTTTTTTTTTTATGTTTGATATCCTTGGGGAGACCTGCATAAAAATTTGAAACATTGTGCGGGGCAGTCCAGACATCAGAAAAAAAAGAAAAGGCAAAAAAAAAAAAACCTTTATCACACTGAATAAGCTGGATTGAATGAATGTAACTAATTCAGGCTTCTAAGCATATTTTTTAAATTTTGGAAATAATGACTCCTGATGTTAGTTCAGATTGGATACATTCAAATTATTTGTCCTTTATTTGGGTCTGTGTATTTGATCATTTTCAGATAAAGTATCATTTTCTTTATTCATGAATAGCTTTACTGATGTCTCATGGGGCTACTATTACATTAAGTTTTCTTAGTGATAAAAGAGAACAAATAACAATTGCTTTGGTTGGCTATATATATATATATATATATATATATATATATATATATATATATATAATCTTGTGCTTATCCACATACTTATTGTTCTGATATTGTTGACTGTTTACCATTGTCTTTTACTGCTTTGGGCATTTTTGGCATTCTGATGAAAGATACTGAAAATGCTTGTCCTCAAGAATTTAACAAAGCAAAAATTGTCTGTTGCATCTTCATAGGCAATTTGCTGTTATATTGATAAATATTGTCCATTATAAATGGCTACCTTTTTCATTATACATTTGAAGGAAGTGCTGTGGGAGAAGAAAGGTGCTATTCATATTCTCCTGCTGCAATAAAAATAGCCTGTTGATGACAGTATCCTTTGTTGCTACTAAATAACAACAGTGCTGTTAGACATCTGTCTTAGGATTATATCTCTAGACAGATACTTTGGAATTCAAATTGCTTAACATCCACCATGTTACTACATTTCTTCTGGTCTTTTATGTAGTTAGAAATCAACTGTTTGATAGTTGTGTGGTTAATGTATGAAGTTGCTTTTCTGTGAAAAGTATCTTGCCTCTCAGACAATTTTAAAACTTAAAGTATGAAAGTGACTTTAAACATGCTTGTATGTAATCAATATTAAATTATCAAGAAAAGCAAACTGTGGTTGATATTTTTTTTTTTTTGTGTGAATATTTACGTTTATTCAGAACTATATACATGTACATAGAATAAATATTATTTTTTACTGATAATCACTTTTCAATTAACAATAAATAAATATTTTTCTTCAAACTGAATATACTCTGTATATATAAAATTATGTGGCTTCCATCAGACTCTCCATTAGACTAGATTTTGAGAAATGAGTTGGGCTGAGAACTTTTCAGCGCCCAGTCATCATCACTACATATTAAAGGTATCTACACTTCAAGGTATCTGTTAGTATATAAGAATCAATAAGCTGATTTGTTTGGAAAAAGATGTTGACAAAAACCCTACTCCAGTTTTTATGAACCCTAGTAAAACCAACTTGTTCCCATTTGCACTTCTCCCCAAAATAGTTGGTTTTACTAGGGTGCATAAAAACCATGAAGTAGGGTTTTTGTCTATGTATTTTTCCAAACAAGTCAGCTTATTCAGATTTCATTGATTGGTTTACAAAATGAAATGAAATGTAGAGGTTGAAAATCTCAACAAAAAATGTCAGCGATAACTTCAGCAATCCTAAATACTGTGAGGATTTCAACAAAATTTAATGTTCTGAAAATTCATATTAAAATTAGCTCTACTTTCTTGCATGTTAATCACATTAATTACATGTTTTTCAAAATTACTTTGATTCTTATATACTAACAGATACTTTGAAGAGCTATGTAATCATTATGATTGGGTGCTGAAAAGTTCTCAGCTCAACCCATTTCTCAAAATCTAGCTCAATGTCCAAATTTATTTGGGAATAAAGGCTTCAGATATAAAAATAACCTTCAAATTGTTCACTATTCTCCAATCAGAACTGTTTGCAAACAACTAGGATGGTCAGAGATTATGCCACTTTTCTCACTTTCTCCCATGCTCTAGGTCATTTCAACATCAAATATTTTCTTGGTGTATTCTTTAAAAAAATCTTTTACAGACTTAAAATACATAAATTGTGACCTGGTATTTGACTCTTTAAGATTGTAATATTCATTGATCATAACTAAATACTGGGACAGAAAAAGGTTTGTATAGTCTTGCTTGTTTTTTTAAAATGAATTTCAAAGACAATATTTAAATTCTTATATATAGATTTATTCAAGTACATATGTGCCGTTTTGTTCCATTACGTTTCAAAATCTTGGAGACAGCTTCATGATTCCATCCTCTCAGAACTTGGCATTTTTCTGGGTGATGAATTAGTCTAATTGGTTTAATTAGGCTGCCATGGAATTTAAGTTCTTCTTGGTAAGAGAATTTTGTAGAGACTGAAATGTTAATCTGAAGGTGAAAGGTCATGTGAGTACAAGTGTAGTATGGGCATTTAAATTTGGTCTATTACATTTTTTTCTGTTAAATTGTGAGGCACCCAAACATTGTAATGATTCCTGTATCCAAGTTTTATTCAAATTCCTTACAATGCTCATATGAAATATATGGAGTATATCTTGTCTTTTGTCACCTAGATTATTTACTAATTAACTGGTCATCATCAACAGGAATGCCGGAATGTTTTTCAGTCTTCCAGATCAAAATTTCTACTTTTGAACCATTTACAAAGAGTATTGTCAGCTTTGGCATCATCTCCATAAATGGCACACTTTTTTTTTTAAAACTCTTTGTACAGTTTTGTTTTTCTGGAAATAAAAGATCATTAAATGATCATTTTTCTTCATTTTCACTTTTAAAATATTTCAGTCCACACACAAATGATATAGGAAAACGTATTGAAATGTCACTTTTCAGAATATGTATATTGGTCATAGATTTGTCACATGTGAGACAAAATCAGGTGTTTAATGAAAAATGCCATGAACTTCCGACACATTGCCACATTGTTTTTTACAAGACATTCAAATTTTGAGTGGGCTAAATGACTGTCAAAATGGAGTATGATTTAACAATTATCTGCCAATACCACACTTTTACTATATATGTGCTTGATATACAATATTTATTATATCACACTTGAAATATAGTGGATTTCATTTACCTATTATTACCCCAATTAGATTACTGGAAATATTTTAACCCCTTTCAGCATGAAGATTGACACCCTTACAAATCACCAACAGTTGGCACTTTTTATTACCTGTTGTGTTACCGCAACCTAAAACTGCCATATTGTCTTTTAACTCCTTAATGCCGAAGGTGGGTATCTGTGCTGATCTAACACTTTCGCCCCAGCTCCTCAACCTCCAGTGTCTTACTCTCTGGGTTGAGGTGTCTACTCGGTCCTAATCGAACTTAAGGGAGTGGCCATAGGTCACCTGAGCATCCGCAGATTATTTGACTGGTTCGCTGGTTTAATCCTGCTTCCTGCCCACGTTGTGATTTGTTTCATCCAGAAAGCAGAAGTGATGTCCGTCCATTCACGGTCGACTGAAGATGTAGACACAGAGAGAGAGAGAGAGAGAGAGAAATTGATTAACTTGTTAAATCGTCTCAGGACGATATATGACTCTTGCAATGGAGGGATAAAGATTTCTGTGCGGGGATTAAAGTTACAGTGGCGATCCTCCTCCCAACGCTTGCCTGGGCCAATTCTTCTCTCTCCAAGAATTTTCTCCAGTCTTCTTTTTCAGCATAAGTACGCGTTTATATAGAAAAACCCGGCTGGTTATAACTGACCCTAGCCCCTATTACTTCGCACACAATTATCACGGGTTCTGGCTGCTTCAAACAAAATCATGTGAATTCCAAAGTTCTTTCTAGCTTACTCAGCTCCATTTCAATTTTTAATCGATAAAAATTATTTCGACCATTTCCATTGTCTTCTGATGCCCCAGATTCCATTGGGTACAACTTCTGCCCTAGATCAGATTTCCTCATCAGTAAACAAAATGCTCTGATTTAATTTTGCTATTCAAATCTACTCCAATTTCAATAAAAAAAATGTGTGTGTGTGTTCCCCAGACTCTCTCTCTCTGTCACACCTAATGCCTTTCAAGGCTTTGTTTTTTAATATTAAATTTCTAATGTTATGATTATGTAATAGTCCCTTACACCTGTGTTTACTTTCTTTTAATGTCTCTATTTTTGATAACTTTCTTTTTGGTTGCAGTAAATTCTCAACATCATAAACCATCAATTCATTTACTCTTTATTCTGCACATAAGGATCCTACTGTTGCACCACACACACTGTAATTTTGTTTTTGTATTGAAATCTTTTATGTCAGTTAATGTCACATTGTGTCTTTGCTGCATTTTCACTATTTGTATGACTTACTGGTCTCATTTTAAGAGCTAAATATCCATAAATGTAGTATCTGTACTTGTATAGTGGTAACAACCCCCATTAAGTGTTTGGAAACAATAGCGGCTGCTGATGTTGAAAAAATAGTAACCCCCCAATCTCTGATTCAAATTGCAATCAAGAGCTATATAAATCTGTCAAATTGGTAACTACTGGATGATTAGTGAGGTTCGATATGGCTAAATATAATCTCTTACAATTTTTTTATTAAAAAATTCTGGAAAAAGTTTAAATTTTGTCCACTGTTTGCTTAACTTTATGAATATTCACGTTATTTGCAACTATCAGTAAAACATTTGTGCATTTGTGTTATTTTGTATGAAAATTCCCTATAATAGTTTTAACCAGTTTTAAAGGCATTTACTTTAATAAAGATAATCTTTCTGCTACATTTTTATGAAGCCATTTCTTCCTTACTTCCAAAGGAATTTGTTTTAGTTTGTTACATTTTTACAGGTGAGTAAATTGTTATTTAAAGGGCACATGACTCGGTGATTAGAATATTCCCTTTCTGTCTATGAGAACCTAGTTTAAAACTTGCATGGTTGATTTGTAAAGAAGGTGACTTCTTCATGTTATCGGCCTGTGTGCAGCACTTTTTGGAAAGTATTTAAAAAACATACCATAGGTTGACCCAAACCTTGTGAATGAAATTGGGTAGATAGAATCATTTGGGAGCCTTTGATGGTTGTGCTAGCATGAATTCACAAGTCATTGTTACTGAGGTTTTGAGTGTATTGTTCTTGTTCAGTGTTGATTACACCATATAATGCACCCTCTCCCAGAAACTGTGACTAAGGCCTATTCAGCATAGTTGCAGTATAAACTTCAGGTGGGCTCTGTGTGTGTTGAACAAACAAATGTGCCTGAGCAGGTGTCTGCAATAGGGATTGGCTAGCTGCCCTAGTAGACAGGATACAAGTAGTCAGCAAATATAAATTTTTATTAAGCTTAGCTTAATTTGGCATAAGGCCACAGTTATGGGACACTCAGAAATAGAAAACTGGAATAAATATTAGTATGAGTATAGTTACATATTTTCTTTTTGTTTTTGTCTTAATATTTTTGGAATTATGAAAATGTGTCCAAACCTGCGATTATGAGCAATGATTTTTTTATTTTATTTTTGTTTTTTCTTTGGAATAAAATTTTAATATTACTCTTTTTATTACAGTTTTTCTCATCAGATTGTTTCTCTTCTGATAGAACTTTTTTTAAAAGAATAGCATCTACATTATAGAACTGATTTTATGACTTTAATTTAGATTTTTTTTTCTTTAGCAACACCTTGAAGCATGATTTTACTATCTTAATTTTACTGCACTTTATAGTCTCATTATCACCTCTGTTAGATAAGTTGTGTGTGTCGTATTTTTTTTTTGTTTTTTTTTTTTTTTTAGATTAAATTACTGATTAGGATAGTTTTAATATATTTGATCATCAGTTAAACAGTTTCTGTATGTCAAGTTTTCTGTAAAGATTTTCGATTAAAGAAAACTGATCAATAACAAAACCTGATTTTTTTTTTTTTTTACACACACACATCACTTAAACATTATTTTTAGTAGATACTCCTATTTGAGTAGATGCTCTAATTATTTATTAAATAATATATTTATTTTCAATTACTGGCCTGAATACTCTAGTTATTAGAGAAAAATATGCTCTCTCTCTCTCTCTCTCTATATATATATATATATATATATATATATATATATATATATGATGAAAATGTGGAAAAGACAAAGCAAAATCCGAATATATGAGTTTACTGTTTTTATTATGTTTTTGTTTTTGTTATTCTGTCGACGTCAGACGTTTCGGTCAAATAGACCTTCTTCGGGACATGGTTAATGGAGACATAATTATATTGGATTTAAGTTTGATGGAGATACGATATATACAGGACTGGTCAGAAACAGAAAAACTGAAATTCTAAAGTCAAGTATTCTTTCTTAGAGTCGGATATGCTGGCGTCGCGTGGGCGGCAACTACGAAGACCTGCGCACAGGGAAGAAGATTGTGTCCTAAGTGGAGGGTGAGGGGGACTATTTAAAACTATAGCTTATCGGTACGTTTGTCACGCATTAATCTCGCCACCGAGGTCGCGATCTGAAAGAAACCAGGTCTATTATTTACTGTATGTGAGGTGGCTATCATGCCAGCCTCATAAATCTGTCTAAGGTTCTTATTGTGGATATATTTTAAGATCTTCACAGAGTCGAAATCAAAATTGTGATCAGATTTGGCTATGTGTATAACTAAAGCACTGCTTAGATTACCGAGGCGAATGTCACGTTTATGTTCGGAAATGCGAGATTTCAATGATCTACCTGTCTCGCCTATATAACTCAGGTTGCAGTCTCTGCAGGGCACCTGATAGACGCAAGCATCGGATGCTTATTCATATTTATATATATATATATACATACACACACTATTTACATTGTTCAGATGGTTGTCCTTAACTTTGTTGTCATATTCAAAATGTTTTTCTGGGGGTAGATTGTTCTAGTTCCACATGCCACACCTCTTTCTGATATCTGTTTCAGTTATTTCTGGTTAGTAACTCAACTCTCTAAGTTTTTGTGTGGCCAGGTACTGAACTCACAACTCTTTGGTTCAAGTCACTGGATTACTTCAACCAACGCTTTTATCCACTGGGCCATGTGCAATTTTAATTTATTGGGATTTGATGAAAATAAATCAAAAAATTTCAAAATATACCAATATTATAAAAATATATCAAAATATTTAAAGAGACGACTTTTAAAAGTTTTCAGTGTGTAAGATTTTTCTTCTTGTTTTTCCAACTGCAATCAATTATAGTACAGGTTATTTTGTATTGGCTGATTTCTCTTGAGGCTTTTTGCGATGATTTGATAGAAATACTGTTATTGAAATAGTCTAGAGTACTGTTCTTTCTCTGCTTTGCAGCTGATTTAATTTCCTGGTGTATCATGTCTAGACATTTTGAACTTGTTTGCTATTGGAGACTTGTATTGGCTGTGATGGATATTTATTAAATCTATACAATTTGACATTGTGGAATGGAGTCAGTTTTGTTATTTATCAATTTGCTTGCAAGTAGACATTTTATGTTTTATGGTTTCTCTCTTTATAAATATGTATCTTACATATAACATAGGTATTTGCAGTTTTACAAGTACCTAATATGCTGACCATTAGAATAAGATTGTGTAACAGAAATCAGGTCAGCTCGATATAAGACACAGAGTTGGTTGTATGTGGTGTTGTAAGTACCAGGAGTTGTGTCCTCTTCCACAATGGGCTGTTGAGAGAAGACCTTCTACTTAGAGTAGGTGACACAGACTATTTACATATGAACAATATTGGGCAATAGTCAGCGTTGGACTGGGAGAGCTATATAACACTGGTGTTCTTCTCAGTTGAGATAGTCACTCTGAACATGCGAATGTACAAAAATCAGACAAGACAAACACGAGCTATTTCTGCGATTGACAGATGATGGCAGACATCAAATTCAATTTAAAGTTGCTCGAACTTGATAGATTGGCGTCCAGTCTTCCAGTGGTTGAATGGAGAGAGAGGAGCTGGAACTCATTTGCAGGCTATGTGGTGTGTAGTCTTTGGACTACATGATCCCTTTGCAACTTACAAGTGGAGCATATACAGTTTACCAACAACTGGATGACAAAGCAAGAAAACATAAGAGATATGTCAGTGCAAATCCCCTCTTCAGCCCAGCACGACCTGTGATCCGGGTCCTGGTTGATGGCAGAACTGTCATCGCACTAGTCAATACTGGTTGTTCGCTGTCTATACCCATCAGGGAGATGTGCCAGTCATCAACAACAGGGCCTGTATGCATAGCAATGATAGAAGGGGAGACCAGAGGATGTAATGGTGGCATGAGAAAAGCCACTTGGTTTCAACCTTCTGCTCGGGATGAATACAATTACAGAACGAGGGGGAGTAGGTATCACTCCTTTGGGTGCAGTGGAGTTTTTCAACAAAAAGCCATCCCTGTGTGCAGCTCTCACCATAGAGGAACCAAACTTTAGCATAGAGTTCAACCAAAAAAGAAAATGCAGACGATCACTGGGATCGTTAGTCCACAATCTGTCCTGAGTGATGGCATGCTGCTACATGTTAAAGACCTCCAGCCTGCAAGCGAAACTGATGATCCATCCACAAGCGATGGGGAGTTGGAAATAGATTCCTGGATTTTTGATGCATCTCATACTGCAGTAGAGATGGATAGCAACAATGCTGAGGATAAATTACCTCCCTTACAAAAGAGCACTGGAAGGAAATGCCTGCCCCTGCATGTTGGTGCTGTGATCAGGAGAATAGGCGCAGACTATTTGCATATGAATGATACTGGGCAGGTATTAACCAATAGTCAACGTGGACTGGGAAAGCTATATAACACTATTGTTTTTCTCAGTCAAGAAAGTCGCTCTGAATGCACAGATGTGCAAAAACCCAGACAAGATGAACACAGATTGTGTTGCACCAATTCTTCTAACTGGTAAGTGTTTGTCTATCTTAGAAATTTGTATTTAATTTCCTGGTGTTGAATGCAAACTGTAGGTGTTGGATTAAATATGCAGCTGTTGTTTACCAAGAAAAACAGACCAACATAATAGATTCAGAAATTAGTTTGTACCTGTCTTATAAATTGTGTTCCTGTTGCTGAGGAGGTTTCTTTTTCTAGTTTTAGCAACCAGAATCTTTGTAGATAGATTAAGCTGTTGATATACATGCATCTGTTTTTAACATTAAACCGGTTACTTCTATAATTAAAATCTTTCAGTGTTAGAATTTAAAATAAATCACAATGCTTTTTATGCTTAAACTATTTAAGCACTAGCTAAATAATTTTTCTGGTTGACAAACTTTTGAAAATTTTCTTTATTTTCTTGTATAGTAAGCATTAGTAATTTAATAAATTCAGTCCTCAATGGTTGCTCTACATTTGTGGTACTCTTATGCCATACTAAGTTAAATATAATTTATTAGACAAGCTACATGGACAGGAGTGAGATATGTATGAAATCATTGCTCAAGAATGATTTTTAAAAAAAAAAATGTATAGATGTAGAGACTATTACCCCGACTCTCCTGAGTCATGGTTGTGAAGTTTAATTTATGTATATACTTGTTTTTGCAAGAGTAAATTTAAAGATTTTATTTCCAAAATATGTTTACATGTTGATGCATATTTGAAATCCTCCATTGGGAATAATGAAAAGGATTTAAAATATGTTTCAACATGGACAAACATGTATGAATACTTCAGAAATAAAGACAGTTTCCACCCACACACTTTTGTGGCAAAGAAGAAAGTAGTAGCTTACTTTGCTAAACAAAACACCCACGTGTTGCATGTACTGTCAAGAGAAACAAGTAACTCGGACAAGCTCTCTTTCATAAAGCCTAGCAGATCATGCAAATTTTGTTTGACCAGTTGTCTAGAGGTCATATAAACATTTGCTTTTTGATGTGCAAGTATTTTTCTTTTTTGTTTTTCTTGTTTTTTTGTTTTTTTCCCTAGGTAGTGTTCTGTTGTATTCAAGAATTGTCTGATGCATACTGATCTTGACTTGTGGAATTTAACTCTCAAATTTTGACTAGTGGCTTTGGACTCTTGTGGGCCATGAATTTCAGTAATTTACGATTTAATTTGTATTTTGTTTCCACCCAATATTTCATTGTATATAGACCACCTTTTTGACACATAATTATACTAAAATAATGTTTGTTTTTATATGGATACTTTTAAAAATTAGTCACATGTATCCTAATAAAATTGTTAAAAAAATAATAATAAAGATTTCAAATATGCATCATCGTGAACAAACATGTAAGCACATTTTGGAAATGGTCAAACCCCACCCACACACTATAAAATGTTCAAATTTACTCTTGCAAAGACAAATACATAAATAAATTTCACAGTCTTGACTCCAGGCAGGGAGTTGATAGTCCCTATACCTGTACTTCATTTTAGTTTTTCCATTTTTACAAAATATTCTTGAACAATGATTTTATATATATATCTCATTCCTGTCCATGTATCTTGTCTAATAAATAATATTTGCTTAATTTAGTCTGGCATCAGACCACAAGATTAGAGCACCCAGTGAGGAATGAATTCATTACAATACTAATACTTGCTAATTATCCTTTCGCAAGAAGGCTACCAAATCATTTTTATTTTCAAGAGTTTGTCAACCATGAAGAAATGTGATTAAAGTAATTATTTAACTAATGCTAAATAGTTTAAACATAACCAGCATTGAATTAGGATTAAATATAGATTGGAATCCAAGAAAATGATTTGTTCCTTATCCTATCATAACAAGCATTGTAGATTTAATTTAAATTCTACCCAAATGCTGATAGATTTTAATTCTATAAATAACATGTTTAATGTTAAAACATTTTTAACAACTTTTTCATTAAGGAGGGTTAATGGATATCAGCATGGAAAATGAAATCGATGAACCAAATTCAAATTCTGGCCTAGTCTGTTTTATATATTTTTACATTAATGCCCTTGGGAGAGACATGAATCCAGCTCTTCTTCCCTCAGCTATGGGTTAAATGACAGCATGTAGTGGGCTCTCCAGCCTTGGCAACTAGTCTAAAAGATAGAATATTTTGAATTCTTAATTGTAGGGAAGGTAATGGGGAAACCACTCCATTTATCTTTCCAAGAATACATGGCAATTAATTTAAGACATGACATGAGAAAAAATATAAGATGCAAAATTTACTCAGATTTTAAAAGTATAAACTTAAAATTCATTTTAATATAATTATCTATAAAATACTTGTTTGAAAATAAGTTTAATTAAGATTTCGAATGAAATTATTCTACTATTATTGAATTGAAAGTATATTTTGTTGACCATAACAAATATGGAAATAATACTTTACACATTTTAATTATAGTGGATGGAAAAGTTTTATTTTGACTATATTTATCACAAATGTTATTTAGTTTTAACTATTTTATTTTTATAGCCAGTAAACTACATAATAGTTAACTAAGCAGAATATTATTTTCTTTATAAAATTAACAATTAAGAATACTATTTTTTTTCTTGTATAATTTTATAAATAAATGAGCTATTGTTCAGGAAGTATAATTTTTTGTTCATGATTAATCATATGAATTTGAGTTCATTTTAAAAACTGCACTCTTATAAATTCATAGTTAAGTTTCATTTTGCCTGTCCCATGATGTATGTTTGGTCCGTGAATGAGTCTGGTTCCAGTTTTTGAAATCATGTGATGTAAATGCTCTTACTCTACTTATAACTTTTTGCCTAATACACTTCATTCAGTAGGTGATAAGAATTTTTTTTCTATGGTAGACATAATTTAAATAGTAACAACTTTTATTAAAAAGCTTTTAATAAATTTTCTGTTTCTTTTCTACAACCTAAAAGAAAGTATTCTGTTGTTTGTAAAGAATTACCTTTAATATGAGATAGGTTGAAATAGTCACAATAAAACATAATTTTGCAACAAATAGGAAACTTGCTTTATTTTGCTAGTGTTAAAAATATAAAGTAAGAAAATTGTTAGTAAATAATTAGATTAGACATTGTTGTAATTTTTGTGCCTGAATCCGTGCCATTTCTTATCACACAAGAAATTGTTTCTTGTTCATTAATTCCTTCTTTTTTTTTCCATTTTTCCCATTGATTGTCAGTTAAAGGTTATTCCAAGATATCGTTCTTTCCCCACTTTCTTTCCATCCTGATTTTTAGCCATTACTATTTCTCTCACAGCTTTTTTGAGAAATAGATGTTTGATAAATAAGTATAGAATCTAGCAGAGTTGATGGTTTTCTTACATATGCATTTTATAAATGAGCATAAATATTTTTTATTAGTTTAGAAATTTGGAATGATGTTTTAACTAAATCATAGATTATGAAACATTTGTAGGAGTTGGTAAGTGCATAATATTTTGATATTGATCACAAGTAGCACTTATTAAAAAGGGATTCTTATAAAGAAATCCTAGCCTGTCATATTTGATTAACTGTTTAAAAGAATCTGCTGTAAAAATATTCAGCTCAATCGAAATACAGCACGAGGCAGATGCTTTAACAACTGTCATCAGGTAGAGACTGATATTCTTTATGGAACTGTTTTAGCTAACACACTCACAACCACCACCTTACAGTTTAATGTGATATATAGGTGTCAGGTTACTGAGTCAAGGGATGTTAACTGCTCATGACTTGAATAATTTTGCTTATTGTGCATTACTACAAAGTTATCCTAGAAGGTTATAGTAATTGGAAAGAGAGTATAACAATAGGTAAACCAGTGCATGAAAAAGTGCCTGCCTCCTTAAATTTTTTAGCTGGAATAAAAGTTACTTAAATCTGGCATCACTCTTAGCCTAATGTTATTAGAATTATTTCTTTTTCAGAATACATATGAGATTTATTAGTTTGTTTTATTCTTTATTTTCATAACGGGATATCTGTTTATCTATGTTAGACTCTAGTTTACTTTTATGCAATATACACTTGTGCATTTTGTCATTCTGATATATATTATATAAATTTTACTTGCTTTAAAAATATACTGAAAAAGAAAGGAAAAAAAGCACTAATTTGGCCATATTATCAATTTTGTTTTGATAATCTAATATTTTAGTTTTAGATATAAGTATGCCTATAAATCCCAGCTATAAGTTAAATAGAAGAGCAGACTGAAATCTCTAGCCATGACTGGAAACCAGTTTAAGAGAATAAAAACTCTGAATTCCAAAATATGGAGATGTCAATGGGAAACCGCTCCACCATCTTTGCTAAGAATGCATGGCAATTTACAGATAATAAAGAAACTGTAGTGTATTGATTGCCCATGTCCCATCAGGACATGGCATTAAAAACATTTTTAAGTAATTCCAAACAAACTTTTTTCTAATCAGTATTTGCTTCAACTATTAGAAAAAAAGTAATTAAAAAAATGAATGTTGGTATTTGAAGTGTTATATGAATCCCCTCCCCCTTGCTAGATATTTAAAGTAAATGTGACCCAAGAGTTAATGATAGTAATGATTTTCACACAAAGCATGATCAATAGATATATAGTTTAAATTCATGAACCCTTCTTAGTTATAAAAGATCTATTTAAGCCTTCTACAGGAAGTAACTTAAAATATTTTTTTAGATTTTTAATAATTTCCTGTAAATCTCAATACACCAATTTATAAAAAAAAATAACCAAGTAGCTTCTTGGCTTTTGGAAATGATAAGGAACTGATAATCTAATCGAGCTGGGTGTTGGGGTGCATGCTAGTAATTTAATAGTAAAAAGCCCTTATTTCTCCTGATATGACAGGTCAACTGGATGAGTGGGTAGGAAAGTTGTACTAATTCTTCAAAGAGAGCAGGTTTGTCTTGAAAGATCAACTTTTGAAATTTTGATTTCACTTAGATGCACAAAAAGATTAGGATTATCAGAAATTATATTGTTTTTTGTTTCTTTCTATTTCTCTGATATTTTTATCAAACACTATATTTACTGTACACAATTTTTCAATGTTGTTTTATCCTAATAACTATAATTCCTAGTAAAAAAAAGCAAAACAAAAAATACACTATCCATATTAAAACCATGAATGAAATAGGCAACAAGATATCAACCAAAATTGTGTTAATTACTGAACTTTAACCTCACTAATTTTTCTCAGAAAATCATTAGTTTTGTTTAAAGCATAGAACTAAAAAAACTTCAAATTTATTCTTCCATTTCAGAAGTGATTTGTTAAAGTTTGTCACCTCGTATTCTTGAATTGGAAAAGGAATTAAGTTAAAATTGGAATATTCCAGAACAAGAACTAAATTGTTTAGATTTTTTTTTTGTAGCTGGCTTACTTCTTTAAGGAAAAAATCGATACCAAGTGAAACCAAAACCTTCTTGGTTCACTCCTATAGCCCACAGAAATCACTTGTTCCAGCTATACTAACATGACAGTTTAGATCATAAAAGTTACCTCTTTGTATCTGCTTATGTGTGGAAGTGTGTCCTCAACAATGCAATGTCATTATTTGCTTATAGAATCAGACCCCATATATCCTCTCACAAGTTTGACTCTGTATTGAATAAGAGTAAATCCTCAATTCCTTATCTCTTTAATCAGTTTGAACTTTGAAGTATTGACAACTAGTGATGATAAAGCAGAATGCTTTACTTAGAAATTCTCTTCCAACTCTACTATCAAATTTTCATGAGAATATTTGCGTGATTTTCCCCCCTACAATGGAATCTCTACTGAGTGATATGCACATAACTTCGTCAATGGTTTCTGCTACAATCTCCAAAGTAGATTTCGATAAGGATTTTGGACTTGACAGTATCCCTGCACTTGTCCCAAGGAAGTGTTCTCCTGAACTGGCTCCTGTTCTCTCAAAACTCTACAATATATGCCTTGCTGCATCTTACTTTCTAGCTTCTTTGAAGGCCTCCTCTATAGTTTCTTTCTTTTAAGAACTCTGGTAAACCTGGTCCCTCAAATTATTGCTTTATTACCTCTGTCTTTTACCTCTTTTTGGCAAAGTACTAGAGGCGAGGCTCTAATCAACTTCAAATTGGTTAATCATCTCACTTCACATGGCATTCTTTCAGATAAACAATATGGCTTTTGTTTCTCTAGGTTTACTGTTAATGTGTTAATGGTTATCATTGAATTTGTCTCAGGCTTTAGATCAGAATGGCATGGTTTGAGAAGTGGCTTTAGATATCTCGAAGGCATTTTTGTCTGGGTTTGGCGTTGAAGTTGTTTTTCTACTGCCAGAACACAAACAAGGAGGGACAGAACAAACAACAGCACCTAACAGCAAATAAAACATGTGCATGGTATACTGGTCTTCTCCACAACTTATGAAGGGCTATGGTCATTCTGGACAAATATTTGGCTCAATCCAATTGTTTTTAACAAATTGTGTAATGATGGTAGTGTTTGAACAGACATGCTTGTAGATCATTTCACATTAGTGTGAGTGTCTCCCAGGACTCTATCCTTGAAACTTCCCGATGTCATATGTTCCTAACTAGATATTTATACTGATGTCACAACTATTTACTCTGGTCTTAATCGTAAGTCTGATATATCCGACAAAGTAAAACTGGCAGCTGCTCCTGAAAGTGATTTCCAATTAGTTGTTAACTGAGGCAAGAAATGACTTCTAAATTTCTTCCTTCCAAAACAAAACTGCTATCTTTTAATCACCATAGATAAACTTTCCTTTTATCAGCATGGCTGATGCTAATCTCCAGAAGAATGACTTGTTGCATCTTCTTGGTCTCACATTTTCCATTGACATTAAGTGGAACAATTATATTGAATCAGTTACTAAAGTCGGCTGTTAGGAAAATTGATTCACTTTGTTGTGGCAGACAGTTTTTCTTGCCAAACTCTCTTATACATTTATAAATCTACCATTTGTCTGTGCATTAAATATTACTGCCATATCTGGTCTGGTACTCTTGTTAAATATCTCAAAATTCACAACAAAATCCAAAGAAGGGTCTGTAATATAATCAGTCCTAACCTGGCATCTCAACTTCATTCACATCATTGTGATGTGGCTTCCCTCTGGCTTTTCTAGAAATAATTTTATGGCAATTGTTATAATGAGCTTTCCTCCTTGGTACCATGACTGCATGAATTTAAGTGTTCTACTAGATTGGCAACTAGGTCTCATCATTTTGCTGTTGAAATAGCTTGATGTAACTGTAAGTTCTATTCTTATAGTTTCTTTTCTCGCACTTCTTGCTTGTGGAGTTCTCTTCTGATTTCTTGCTTGTACAACTGTTCAAAAATTTAAAAGCAACATCAATCACCACCTATCTTCTTGAATCCTGTTCTTTTATTGTCTTTTCTCCTCAGTAAAATCTTTTCATTTTCTTTCACTCCCACTAACTGCTTGCATCTTAGTGACATTCACACCTTGTTTGAGATAAATGCTTTTAAAACAAAATAAAAAAAAATATTGTGTTTTGCTTGCCAGATGTTGTATTGAGAATTTTTCATGGCATTAAGAAATTGTAAGTAGCTAAAAGTTAAATTGTAAATTTGGTGGCAATTCAAAGGCATGAATCTTTTCCTTCCACAACTGTAAATAGTAGTTCCTTTAATCCTTTTTAAGGTAGTCTATCTTGGACATCAGGTTAGTACCCCAGCTGTAAAAAATGACTGGGCCTTCAGGAATTGTTTGCAAAATGGTAACTAAAATCATTGCCTCGTGTGTTGCATGTCATGGGAAGTGACTTTGCTTTACTTTGATGATTTAAACATTTTTCCTTCAAATCAAACAAAAAAAAAACATTATGTTTTTAGCAGATATAAATCTTTTCTATTGGAATAAGATGCTTCCTATATAGCTTATTCACTATAAAGGTTATGGCTCTCTATAAGATGTCTTTTGTGAAATATTGCTTTACTCTTTTATCAAAGTTATTCAATCAGATAACACTCACTAACATATTTGCATTGTTTTGTATACTCTGTTTTTACAGTAATAGTAAACTTTTGAAAGACGTGACACTATCCAGTTAAGATCTAGGCAAAAATTAAGACTATTGAAAATACTATTATGTTATTCCATTGTATTTGGATCAAATGGAACTTTAGGTTTGTTATAATGAGGGGGTGCTGAAAAGTTCTTAGTCTTTCCCACATACAAATCTTTGTGCAAGCAATGTAAACAATTTATATATAACATATTTTATTTGGCATTAGACACAAATTCAATTATCCATTAGATTTAATATCTGAGTCAAGAGGGCATCAACTCTTAGCTTCTTGTACTGAATATAGTATTAGTTTTTTTTCTTTTTTTTTTTTTAAGTATATATAGGATTTAGACACATTAAAAAGTAAAGGAGACACGTTTTTATAAAAACATACATATTTCACTTGTCTCAATTATTAAACTTCATGATAGATGTCTTACAAAATATTAGAAATGAAAATTGATTCAATCCATATTAACTCTTAGATATATTGTATTTTGTTTTCAAAATATTTTAGACAAACATTAAATATTTGATTTTCTTTTTAAAGTAGAAGATATATACAACCATTTATTCCCTGCTGCCCATTATCATCCTATATTCTTGTCGGACAGGAGAAAGTCTTATAAATTTAGCTAAGAGTTAAAGTTAGCTATTCCTATATAACTCATGTGAATTTAATTGATAATTCCTACAACAAATCTGTAGAGTTGCCTTCTTACTCTTTTAAAAGATGCTGCTGGTTCTCTAATGGCATGAACCTATATTTTTAATATATGAAAATGTTCAAACTCTCTATTATCTACTAATAAGATGTTGCTTAACGTTGCTTTAACTTATCATAGAAAATGTCTGAAGTGTCCAAAAGGGCCCAGTGAATGGACATCTGTTCATTATGATTTCGTATATGCCTTTGATTTGGGGAGATAATTATTAGCAGGCAATACAATGTTTTTAGAATAGCTTCATTATGAATCATTGATATTTTAAAATAACTGGTGAAAGCATTTAATGAGTCTTATTTATCATAGAAAATGCAGATGGCAGTAGGCTTTCAGAAGATGTATTGTTGAACTGACATGATAAACAAGCATTTTATTTATCCTTAAAACTGTTTTAATAACCCAAGAACCTTGAGAAATATTTGGTACAATCAGTGCTTTAATTACAACCTCAGTATAATTTCCTAATATTCTGACCATATGACATGTATCATTTTGACATTAAGAAAGCTGGAGAAAATAAATCAGCTGCTGTTTTGTGATAAAAGCAACAAACATAAAGGTACTAATCAGAAAAGTTTTATTTATTTTGAACAATATCTTAAAATCATGTCTGAAATCATAAAATTATTATGAAATAATCATGTACACAAAGGGAACATAAATGAGACCTTTTTATTTTAAATCTTAACAACCTTCCCTCTGTAAGCAGAAGAAATGGTTGCTGAGTTTAAATGTAATCTGGCAGTGATTTATATGATTGACTCTCTGATAATCCTTTTTCCTTCACTTGTGCACGTTTTTTTTTCTCCTCAATTGAGTTTTGAAGATTGAGGAGTGATAACTGGGTAACCCATTTGTTTTTAGTTTCTTTTATTATATTTTTTGATTCACCACTTAACAGTGAATAATAATTTTTTCTTTCTTTTTGCTTATCCTTATTTTTCCTCTCCTTTTGTTTTTAATAGATTTGTATATATTAACATATACTTTTAAAATGTGTTTAAAGTTGTAAGGAGCATAAATGATCTGATATCTTAATTGGATATGTGCTGCTCTAACCAGCTAAAACTTTTGTTATAAACTCTAATCAGTGATAAATATGGTGTTTCTATTACCAACTTCTCATGACTTTACCCAACTAGTAGTTAAGAAATCAAAATGAAATTTTATTTACACTGAGCTCTACGTTTGTTCTCTGCATTTAGCAAAACTGACTTACCATATCAAATTTTACTTCAGAATTAGTGTTAAAATTAATAAGTTTTGTTTTTGCCTAATAACCTGATCTGTACAATGTTATTTTGTTGAAAGCCAGCTGTATTTGTTTAGTAGCTATTTATGGATATTTGGCACACAAATAAATTTTTTTCTAATTAACCTTTGGTTCTTTTTTTACTAATGGAGAAACAATTTTGTATTTGTTTGTAGAGATAGTATTTTTATGAGAAATTAGTCATTTAACTGTAAGAAAAATTGGTATACCTTGCATTCATTTCTGTTTGAATATACTGCCTCTCTCACTTTTTTTTTTTTTTACTAAAAGCCACTTTATATTGATATTTTTTTATGTATATATACATAGGCAGGTAGATTGATTTATAGGTTGGCATGTTCACAACCACCACCACCGCCAACAACAACAAAAAAATGGAATTCCTTGAAAGGCTTCAGATTACATTTAAAATCATTAAAAGATTTTACTATTTTAAAAATTGTAAAACTAAAAGGTTCATTTTTTCCTGTCTGTAGTTTTGGTTCTTTATATTATTACATGATGTATACATAAAAAGTTGCAATTACATAAATCTATTAAAGAGACCTATGAAAATAACATTGTGCATTTTTACAGTTTGATTATTACACTTTCATATTAATACAGAATAATACAGAAAAAGTAATCTTGTTACTTCCTCTTTTCAAAATTGTCCTTTATGACAAAGAAATACTATTTTCAACAATTTCACTAAATGATATAGCATTTGTTAAAATGATTTTGCTGTTATTGTTTTGATTGTATTAACACTTTCATTTTGTAATATGATTGAAAAATATCACCAGTTGTCAGTAGTTAAAAATACTAGTTGTAGCAAGTATATTATTGACAATATTTTCATGCCTGATTGTATGACATAAATAGTTCTTCCATACCAGTAGAATTATTTAATGGCTTTATGTATATTTAATGTGATGATAGCTTTGAAAGTTGTTGTAGGTATGTTTTTCTAAAAAAAAAACATTTTAATATGTTAGTGATCCCAGTACGATCAGATTTTAGCTTTTTCTTCTGCATACTCATGAGTAAATGTAATAAATACAAGATTGAAGAGGCTTTTGCAGTTAAGTCCTTAATATAATACTATGTATTACTGCTTGTTATGTGGGTGATTCTTTACTAAAGAGGCGCAATTAATGTTTTACACCTAATTTTTTTTTTTAACTTTCTATCTACATGTATGAAATATAAACAGTGATAACACTTTCATACTGACATGACATGGCTTCCCTCTGTCTTTTCTACAAATATTTTCATGGTAATTGTTCTGATGAGCTCTTCTCTTTAGTACTGCAGATATGTAAGAATGCGACTAGATTGGCAACTAGGTTTCACCATTTTACTGTTGAACTAAGAATTAGAAGTGATGGTTGCATCGAGCATTTTTTTTTCTCACCTGTGGAACTTTCTTTTGATGTTTCCCTACCACGTGCAATTTTCAAAAATATAAATGCAATGTCAATCACCATATTTTGTCTTCCTGAATCATGTTCCTTTATTATTGTTCTCCTTTTTCACTCCCTGTAACCCTCTGTGTCTTAGTGGCATTATCACCTTGCTTTGGGTGAAAGGATTAAAAAAATTAGAATTAAACTAATAGTGTACCTAGTGAATTTTTCTTAGAAATATTTTTCTGTCTGTATGCAAAAAGGTTTGGACTTTGAACATGATTCTCATATTTCTTGAATTCTGTTTTGTCTTTTCTAATTATGGCATTGATGCTAATTGGTCATATCATTAGAGATATTTTATTGATTCTAAGATCAATTTCTGCTGCAAAGACACTTCGCAGAAGATGAAAAAAAATATTGTCTGTTTCTTTGCTCTTGTCTTTTTGATTAGATTAAAATATTATTTTCATGATTAATTTGCTGCTTCTTTTTTTTTTTTTATATATAAGTATATTTTACAAGGTGTTGAAAAGTTCTCAGCCCAGCCATGAAGACTTTTCCATAGAATTTTGATATTTGGTCAGATTGACCTTGTTGGGGTGAGGACTTTAGTGCCCCCCTCATATATATAACTTCAATTGTAATAATTATTTGCACTCAATTAACTATTATGTAATGTGACTTAAGGAAGAGTTCACAAGAATCTCTTTCAAACATATGCATATTTGAACTGTCACTCAATACATAAAAAGTGCTTAAGAGGCAAGTGGTAGTGAGCAGGAGACATGCTCTTGGAGTGGCTGGCTTACACTTGAATTAAGGAACTTTATTGCAAGCCAAAAGAAACTGACTACAGTGACAAAATATATAATTTATGAAATCTGTTTTGACTTACAGCAAGATCTAGTAATTTTAAAGCTTACACATAGAATATATTTCTTGTCTCTATGGTTTTTTTCTTTTTCATGTACAAATAAAACTCATCAAAATCTGTCATTTTGTACAAAACTAGTCATCACCTTTTCTTATGTCTTCTTATTTCTGTTGACTTGTTATTGATTCCAGTATATGAGACATACAAAATCATTATATAACTGTTAATGCCAAATTCTACAAGTAGCTCTTACTGTATGTTTCTTTTACTCACTTTCTTTATTCTGTATATGATTTTTTTAAAAATCAGCAGTCCTTGAGTTGCATGTATCTGTTGACCACACCCAATCTGGCTTAGAAATTGTAACCTCTTAAATTGATATAGCATTTTTGTTATTTACCCTGCTTTATTTTGTTGACAGAAAAATATTTAACTATCATTGGTGGTGAGTGGAATACTTTGCTTGATGGTAGCCCCACTTACACTTCCTGTGACATTTAAATTTCTTCATCAGCTTGGAAGAATTTGACTGGTTATAGCAGAAATAAGTTAGTGACTTTGTATGAAGTCATGTTATTTTCTAACTAAACATATTTTGGAAATTTGGGGAAATTGCCAATTTTGAATATCTTGAACCTTTCTAAGCAACATTCTTTTGTATAGGATAGTTATACCAAGCTTCAAGATATAAGATATTTGGTTAATAACATGTTTGTTACTTATATATGGAAAGACCTATTGGAATACTGGCAAGAATATGCATCTTGTTACACACAAAGGTAGTTGGTGTTATCAAGGTTAAAATGGTTTCTAATTTGATTTGTAAAAAGTTAGTTTTGCTACAGTAGGTAGTACTAATAGTATTCTTTCAAAATACTACTTTAAAACAAAAATAAACATTTTTGCTTGCTGCACTACTTTATCACATTTAAGTATATTTAGATATTTACGCATAGTTGTTGAATTGTGTACTGAATGCTGAGAGAATTAATTACATAACATTGATGGCTTCTTATATATATTTTTATTTTTTGTTGTTGGCCAGTGTTGGTTTCAATCTTTTACAGGAAACATCTCAATCTGCTGCAAATTTATAGACAAAACATACAGATGCATGCTGGGATTTCTTCTTAGTGTATCAGATAGATCACTTCTCAGTCTCATTTCTGTTTTTGCCTTGAAGTCATAATGCTATGGTCACTTATCTGTACCCCTTTTGCATGTTAACATCATGCTTAATTTGTGAATTTTTTGCCCAGTTACTGTTGCTTTGCCTACTTTTGTCTTGCATATAGTGTTTGCTTAGTATTAATTTTGCCCTGTTCTTTTCTTTCTTTTGTTATTGTTTATTTCAAACTATGACAAATTCTGTTTGTTGGGTATTTCTGCCAATTACATTTAACCATGGCCAATTACTCTACAGATTACGAGCCCAGGACTAGACTCCGTTTCAATGGAGACAAATCCAAATATGAACTATGGGAAGTAAAATTTTTAGGATACATAAGAATCCAAAAATTACACAAAATGATCTTGGCATCATACAATTATCACATTATGAAGAAAAATATTAAAAAAAACAGATTTTTGATGGGAAAAAATATTACTGCCAATAAAAATTGTTGGCATTATTGTGGTTGATATGCTGTCAGCCAAACGAAACCACGTCTTGGCAATAAATTACATCTATGTCCAGGGTAAGACAATAAACTACATCCAACAGCAAGACCTCTAATCAGGAGATGTTGAGGAGCATGGAGCCACCTCTTAATTGCTGGTGTTCCCAGGTCTACCCTGACCTGGGGTGGTAGCACCTGTTAGGGTCCCAGCTATGGGTAAATAGTTAACCCCCAAACTGAGATCAAAACACTATGAAAGTGTGAAAATAAGTTTTAATACCAGAAATAAATTGTAAAAAATTATTACCAGCAATAAATTTTTGAAGAAAAATTATTCCAGCAATACATTTTTGAAAAAAAAAAAAATTACCAGCATTACTCTTTTGAGAGAAAAAAAAAAATTCCAGCAATTGTCAGCATTAAATAACCCATTGAGGTTGATAGGCCAGTTTAGTTTGGTTTGTTTTCTGGCATATCAACTTTCTAATATAAAACAAACTTGTTAATAGCTAAAGTGAATATTAGATTATTTCTTAAGTAGTTTGAAAAACAAATTGCATTTTTATTATTGTTATATTTAAAGATGGCTGCTGGAGCCATAGCATTTCTGAATTCTAGCTTCATAAAGAGTTGAATAGATAATGAAGGCAAATAAAGTATATTAGTATTAGGCTTTATTTACATTATTCGGACTATTGTCCTCATCATTGTCACCATATTTATTACAACGTTTTCGGCCATTGTACACTCCGGCCTTCTTCAGGTGGTTAGAAATTTCGAACTGAACCCTTTATTTCGCTCACTGGAGTAGACTGTTCTAGTTCCATGTGCCATGTTTAATGGATGTCAGTTATCAGTTATCTCTTGTTAATTTCCCTCTGAAAGTTCTCCACTGCCTTAATTTGGTATTGAACTCGCACTCTTTGGGTCCTGTCACTGAATCTAACCAAGGACACATGGCACAGTGGATAAAGGCATTGGTTAGATCCAGTGACAGGACACTAAGAGTGTGAGTTCAATACCCGGTTAATGCAGTAGAGAACTTTCAGAGGGATAACTGACATCCATTAAACATGGCACATGGAACTAGAACAGTCTACCCCAGTGAGCGAAATAAAGGGTTCAGTTTGACATTCCAACCACCTGAAGAAAGCCGGAGTTTACACCGGCCGAAACGTAATAAATATGGCCACAAAGATGAGGACAATAGTCCGAATAATGTAAATAATGTACATAATACCTCATCTCAGAAATATAGACAGATAGTATTAGGCTGATAGCCAAGAATGGTCTTTATTTGGAAGTCAGTTTGCAAGTGTTGAAATCTTGGACCAATGCCAATGACCATAGGATAAACATATTTCAAATAAATCTGAAATTTTTGTTTAGCAATGTTAATCTTGAATCCTATCTCAAAATAATTATATTTAGATGACTGAAGTCTTTTTAGTCACTTTCAAGTGAACAGGAATGGAAAATAATTTGTTTTATGTAAAAATATTTACTAAGATACATTTTTATTGCATTGTAATATTCTATGGAAACATTGAGTTCTATACAAACTTTGGATTTTGAAGTTTCTTCAACTTTTCAGTGACTGTCTCAAGAGTTCTATATTTTTGAATTGAAAATGTTTTCTACTAACAAATAGAAAATTACATAAAGAACTAATTACTTATTACTGGTAGAACTGCATATGTTAATTGAGCTGGACACTTATATTTGAATGCTCTTTATTTATGATAAAAAACAGTGATTGGTTTTTCATTATAATAATAGCATAACAAACAAACTATTGTATTGATGTACTGTAATGTACAAGTATTCACATAAATTACATGCATACATAATAGAAATACATAATAGAAATAACATCCACTGGAGTAACTTTGTCACCAATATTGAAGTCCTTGAAAAGGTAAAGATCACCAGCATTAAGGCCATGCTGCTGAAGTCCCAGTCCCAGTTTCCATGATGGAGAATCATCACCTGCCCTAAATTTTATTGTACGGCAAACTCTCCACTAGTTATCGTTGCAGAGGGGCACCAAAGAAGTGATTCAAAGATTGCTTGAAAAAGTCCTTTGGTGCCTGTCACATCACCCATTGCCAATGGTCAACCCTAGCTGAGAACTGTGATGCCTGGCATCTCACCATCAAACATGCTGTCTCCTTCTTTGAAAATACCAGTGGGGCTGCTCTCGGGGACAAGAGGTAGAGGAGAAAGTACTGCAATGCTATGCCATCAAGCCCAGGCTGGACTTTCAGATGTAACTGCTGCGACCATGTATGCCTGTCCTGCATTGGACTTATCCGTCACAAACGTTCCTGCAAGCGATGTGAACAGACTCCCTCTTGATTTTTGTTTTGCGAAGCCAAGCCATGAGATATATATATTTATTATGAGGAATGACACGCTTTTTGGTGAATTTCTTCTGGTGTTATATAAGCAGTTTTTATGTCCAGTGAAAACTTGTAAAGGAACTCACCAAAATTGTGTTTTAAATACATTTAAGAGTCATTGTTCATTTTCAAAGAAAGAAAGCAGAAATTTAAGAAATAGCCAATATAGCAGTGATGTTGTTAACATCAAATACTTGAAATGAACATGGGTTCATCTCTGTGTAGACTGCAGCATCACATAAAAGTAGCCTTACAGTTCATAGGCATTTTAACACTGTGCCTAAATTGAAGCAAATTTTATTGATTGTATCTTGCTTTCTTATATAAAGGACATCCAAGATATGTAATTGTTTTTACAGTTGGAGTGGCAGAATACTTTTGTATTGTCAACTAAAATCTAACTGAAATTAATATGTCTAAATGAAAGAATGTTACCTAAATATATTGTGTTTAATATGTGTGTATGCAAATTATTTTATTTTATTTTTTTTGACAAAGAACTCTTTTAATCACTGAGAATAATAGATTTTGAAATGTTTAATTTTCAGTAAGTTAATCAAAGAATTTTGAATGTACTCTATTCACATGTTGCACATCAATGTTTTTAAAAGAATTTATAAGAGTTTTGAAAGTTAAAGGCTCCTTCCTTAGAGTGGTGGTTAGAATAGTTGTCATGTAAGTTTGGAGTGAGTATAAAATAGACCCAAATCCCCATAGGCCCACTTTTGGAATAATGATTTTCATTTTACCAATGTTTCCAGCATTTATGCTTTCATTCTCCAAATCTTGTACTATTATTGATACCAGGTTTTTGATGATGAGTCACCCTCAAGTTGATGAAAGATGTCGATCTCTATCTGACCACATTTTGCTGACATATCATATTTTCCACTAACATATTTGTTATATAAATTTATAAATGTGAAATGATCTAACAAATTCATTAACTATGCTTTGTAAATGAAGTTTTGTCATTAATTGTACTCTCAGAAAATGCAATAGAATGGATTTACATTTTGTTTCACAACCATTTCATATTTTAACACTATAAAATAAATACTTACTTGAATGTAAGTTTATTTGCTAAATGATGCCAACATCTTTTGGCATAGTTAGGATAACATTTAGTTCATTCTACACATAATCAAAAGGCAGCCATTACTATGAAATGTACGGAATTTCAGTCTCAAATTAATAGCCATGTTGCAAGTTTGAAGCTTTAAAGTGAGTCATGATATTGATTTGGCAGATAAAGAGAAATTTTCAATAACTTCAGAGCTTGCAAAAAGTAAAATGGTGCTGAAAATTGTGAAATGATTGGCAGGTAACTGAATTAGTTCAGGTTTTGCTCAGGTCCAAAAAATTAAGGAGAATTAGTAATTATATATAGGCTATATGAGATTAGTAATGTAGATAATTACTTTTTATTTTGTACTTGCAAGTACAAAATAAAACTTTAGGTGATGCTGAAAAGTCATTGGCCTAATCAAGGATTTAAAAAAAAAATTGTTTTAGTCAAATTTTGGGAAGTGGGTTGTGTCAAGAACTTTTCATCACCATTAGTATAAAAATATATATTATTGGAACATTAGGAATTTATAGCTACTAAATAAATGTTAAATTCCATAAAATGCAAATTTATTTATTAAATTGAAATCTTATCAATAGCATCCTTAAGAGATTTGAATACAAGAGATACAACACCTCCCTTGCATAATCCTCCATATAGTAATGCTTAAGCGATGTATTGTAATACATTATAATGAATTGTTGAGATAATTTGTCATCTCATGATTTGCTCTCTGACAAGCAATATGGTTTCCACTTTGCCCGGTCAACTGCTGACGTGCTCACAGCCATAACTTAATTTGTATATCAAGCACTTGACAATAACGGTTAAGCTCGAGCTATGGTTCTAGATATCGCTAAAGCATTTGATAGGGTTTGGCATGCCAGCCTTCTTTATAAGCTTCAGGGTTACAGCATTATAGGACGATTATTTGACTTAATACAATCATTCCTGTCAAACCATGACATGAAGGAAGTTCTAAATAGGTTCTCCTCCAGTCCCTTTCATATGAATGCCAGTGTTCCCCAAGGCTCTATCCTGGGTCCTACACTGTTTCTGATCTTCATCAATGATCTTCCTGATGTCATCACTTTCCAAATAGGCATCAACACTGTCTCCTGCCTCAATAGTAAATCTGGCATTACTGACAAAACTGACCTGGCCATTGGTCTCGAAAAGGACCTCCAATCTGTGGTTGACTACTGGCAGGAAATGGCTTGTAAATTTTATGCCACCAAAATGAATCTGCTCTCATTTAACCAACATAGGGAACCCTTCCTGCCTTCCATCAACTCCAAGAGTGTCTCTTTGTGCTTGCTTGGTCTCACGCTTTCCACTGACCTGAGGTGGAACAACTACATTGAATCAATAACTTCATCTACTGCAAGGAAAGTTGGTTCTCTGCCATGCCAGAAGGTTTTTCTCACCGGAGTTCATTCTTCAAATCAACCATTCGTCCTTGCATTAATACTGCTGCCATATATGGTACCCCTGCTGTTCATCTCAAGGTCCTTGACAAAATCCAGAGACAGATATACAGTGTGATAGGTACTGATCTGGCCTTTCATCTATGGTCATTTTTCTCAGACGTGCTGTGGCTTCCCTCTGTCTTTTCTAAAAGTATTTTCATGGCAACTGCTCTGACAAGTTACTTTCAATCGTTCCCAAAATGGATGAATTTAAGTGTGCTACTAGATTTGCATCTTGGTCCCACCCATTCACTGTCAAAATGGTTAAATGTAGCCATGTAGCTGTCTCTTCTACTCCAACAGCTTCT
>OZ038503.1:53829450-53959450 GCA_964036315.1 Acanthosepion esculentum | reverse complement strand
ACATTTAATTTTTCAACCTTTGAAAAATTCTGCTGTTATCACCTCCCTATCATTCAAAAATTGGTAATTATGATTTAGTGGTACAAGCCTTATTAATTAATCTTAGGGGAGAAGAGGTGGATTCATACCTTTCCCAATGGTATTCGCATGCAAGTGAATGTAATGGACCCAAATGGAATTCCAATCAATAATAACGAATCCAACTTGACATTCCAGTTAACAATTCTGAGCCATTATCCATTATACCACCTGTACATCAAAGCTTACAGCACATGGTATTCCCAAGTGGTCACCCATCTGCGTACTGACCAGGCACGATGTTGCTTAATTTTGGTTATCTCATTGTGATGTGACCACATTGCAGCATTTGGAATAAATATAGTACAAGAGATAAAAGTATTTATTTTCTTTTTTTTTTTCTTTTTAAACTATTCCTGCCATGAGTATGAAAATTTTTCTTCTGAATTATTCTCACTTTATCTATTGATCATTTCTCTTGATTATTCTGTCAATGTTTGTAAGAACTCATGAAAAATAAGTGAAGTGTAGGTTTCTGATGGGCTGTCAGAGCTGCGAAAACCTTTTGGTTTTATCATTCCAGTATATAGCGCCAGTCAATATACCGGGTGTCACAGCAAAATGTCCAAATTAAGTAACAGCATAATTGTCCATCCACAAAAATGTTTAATATCTAAAAATCCACTAAACTAATTGAATTTCTTTTTTCCAGGTTTTTAGGTAAGACATTTAGCCATCTTGATACCATTTGTCATAAGAATCACAGAAAAAAACCTTTTTGTTATTCAGCTAGAAGGAGAACAAGTTAAAATCATTTTGTGTCAGCCCCACTGTCTTCTCAATTGAGCAATGGTGTGAGGAAAAAATCATGCAAGCCTTCACTAATGGTACCAACATCCATACTCTGGCTTCCATCTTCAAAGTCCATTCAAGAACCATTAAAAAGGACAGTGAATAAGTTTAAAAAAGAAGGACCAGTAGAGAGGAAAACTGGATCAGGAGGTCACAACAGGAAGAGGGATCATCATTTCAACTTAGAGCTAAAGAGATCAATTAGAAAAAGATCCAACTCAATCCATAAAACATCTGGCACATGTAAGAAGAGTTTCAGGTATGACAGTCCAAAGAGCAGTGAAACCTGTGTGGTACCTTGTTACTCCAGGAAAGAAGATTAGAAGGGTAGAGAGTGAAGATTATGTTGAAGTAGTTGGAAAATATATTTGAACTTTATTTCAATCCTTCATGAGCTTCTGATCCTTACCTATGATTAATTAATGATGAACATGTCATTTTCGTTTATGATCAATTTCATCATGATTTTTCTGTTAAGCTTGTAATGTAATTATACATGCTTATTGCTCAAAGTAGAGTTCAATAGTGTTATAAAAACCTCAGAGGATTCCAGTAAGATATCTTTAATCATTTCTAAGATACAACGGTGCAAAGCTTAATCTAACAATTGGACAATTCTGCTGTTACACCCAGTATATGAATTGTAATTCTATTTTCAATTTAATCATGTAACATGATAATATATAGCATTTCAATATCAAACTTTAAATCATCATTTATGTCATGTCCTTTTAGGAGGTGAGTAATCATGTCTCTTTGATTTTGATTTTTACCAATATTTAGCTGACATTATGGTTGACTCTTTTACTGAAAATCATGCATTCTGTTTTCTTACACTTAATAATTAGTCCTTTCTTCTTACTTTCATTTACTACTTTGTCTGAGGACTCCTTTCAGTTTTGTTTCTCTGTTTGCAATCAACACAGTATCATTTGTATATCTTATGTTGTTAAGATTATATCCACCAATAATAAATCTTGGTATGTTTTCCTAGGGTCATCTTGCTATATACATAAAATAACTTTAATGAAAAAATGTATCTTTGTCTTGATCCATTTTCTATTTTTGCATATTCACTAAAACCTTTCTCTATCTACATGTAGGCTGTTTTGTCCCAGTAGAAGTTACAGATTACTCAAATGTAAATCAAGCTCTTCTAGTATTCAAAGTTGCTCTGAAATGCATTTGTATAATCTATGAAACATAGTTATAGGTCTTTCTGACTCTGTATTTCTTGCTCCGATAGCAATCTGATAAGAAAAATCACATTTTCTGTTTTCATCTTAAACAAAGCCATACTGTTTTTTCCCTATTTCTGGTTTAATTCATTAGTTTTCTAATAAATTTATTTATATGGCTCATCCACCTGATTGTCTGATAGTGTTCAGATTTATTTGCACCTAGTTTCTTCGGACTTATAAAGATAGGTCTACTGTAGTCTGGTATTTTGTTATTGTCATATATTTTGCTAGAATTGTTTTGCAACACGGTGAGGTGTATTGAAATCCTCACAGTATTTAGTACTTTTGAAGTTATCAACATTTTCTGTTATGATCCACAAACTCTGTTTCAGTCAATTTAGCAAACCAGTTGATGAAATTTTAATAAGCTGATTTGTTTGGAAAAATACTTTGACAAAAACCCTATTTCGTAGTTTAATAATTTCTTTAATTTAATTTTATAGGACTTCATGCTAAACAATATTTTTTAAGAAAATGTCTTTTTTTTCCTTTTTAACAGCAAAAAATAAACTCTTAGGATTTCTTACTCTTGATCATGTAGCATACTACTGACCACGTGTAAATATTTCTTTTTGGAGCCAAATTCCAACTTTTTAAAGCTTTTAAGCCTTGTGATTTATTTATAGTTCTTGCGAACACTGGATGTACTGGAAATGATTCTTGTATATATAAAAACTTAAAAAATATGGAAAAACAATATTGCATTTTTATTAAATAAGTATTTTAATCATTAAATTGTTTTTAAAATAGTGGGAGTATTTTGTATGTTAAATAATAACTTTAATTTTTCCCCCCAAAATTAATGAAAATTTATTGTACTAAGCTACACACCCTAATAAAACCAACTGTACTTTGTACCCCCTTACCTGTTTGCACTTCTCCCCAAACTTTGGTTTTGATCAGTCAGTGTCTGGCTATTTTAGAGGGTGTAATGGATAGATTAATGAAAGTCACAGAATTTTATTTATAGATTTGTGAATTTGGTAACATTTATTGATTTTAAAATTGTCAAAGGGTGAGTGTTTCTATTGAAATCTCATCTTGGTCCTACTGTTTTGTTTCATTTTATCTTGGTCTGTGGTGATCTCAGGTTTTAAAACTATGAGTCTTTCCTTGTTTTTATGTCTTATAGGTCTTATGTCTTCTGTTATGTAAGGTGCACTCTGATATAATTACCCCCTATCCTTTTATGAGTGTTCCTTTTTTAGACTTCATGTATCCTAAAAGCATGTTTTTATCTTCTTTTTCTTTTTAACCTGCCTGCTAGGTTTATCTTTTGTAGTTTTTCTATCTCTACACACACTTCTTAGTAAGCTATTCATATTTTGCTTAACATCCTATATTCTGTGCTATTTCTCTTTCATAAGCTTGGCTCTGTCACACACTTCTTTTTCTTGTCTTTCTTCCTTTGTAATGATCTGCTGTTGTCACTTGTACTTTCCTTAAGGTATTCCTCTTTGAGCTACTGACCTTTTCTAAGCTATTGTTTTTAACTATATCTACATGTGTTTGCAGATTTGAGTAATTGTGAAGTTTGCAGTACCATAATTCAATTGTTGCTTAAAATTTCTTTAATTTTTGTAATTTTATCCTTATTTTGCATATGTCTAAGAGGTAATCACTCTCCTAGCCAGTACTAGGATATGAATATAGTATATTTTTAACTCTTTTACTGATTATTAAGTAGTCTATCCAGTCTTTTATCTTCTCCTGGGGATTTCTATGTTCATTGCATAGTCCAGGTCTTGCTGACTATTTCACTATCTTCTTACTTTTCTACTTTTGTATTTAGTGCCCCCTCCCATAATAATAACTTGAAATTCGCACTGGCTTTTTAATTCTCTTTGTGAAATTTATCTATTTCTTCGTCTATGCTTTGTGATGTGGTTGAATATACTACTATGATGGTAACACTGAATGACTTCTATTTGAATTTCGCTAGAAGATCTCTGGCAATTATCAGAGTATCCCAGATCACATTTTCTCTTTATCGAATATTAGTCCTCCTATTCCTTTTTCATTTCTCTCTTCACCTATGTATATGATTCTCTGGTTAGGGCTTGTGCATTTTTTATAAATTTTTTATTTGCTTTATATCAGTGTTTTTTTGGCTTCTAATAAAAAATGCTAATAATACTCAGCAAATATCAAGTTTGATTTCTTGCATGCAATTTCAGCAGTTAAGACAAATTCTTATTTTTATATTTAAAATTATATGGAATCGTTTTTTAAAATGTTTTAAGAGAAATTAATAACTGATTAATCAACAAATTTCAATTTAGAAAGGAAAATTATGTTTCTCTAAGAAATATGAAATCCAGAAAAATAATTAGATCTGAACTTTTTCTTTTCATTTTCCAGATTTGAGTCTTTAAGAGTGCTGCTTGTATATTTCCTAATACAAAGAAAAATAGGTACTTTTTCTTAGTTTGTGATAATCAGTTAGTGCTTTAAGTAAATGGTTCCATTAAAATAACATTTAATAGAACCCCCCTCCCCAAATAAACTTTAGTTGAATATACTATGAATGTAAGATGGATTATAACAACTTTATCTCAAACTTTTACCCTTCAATAAATATATATATATATTATTTATATATTCTTTTTCTTATAAATAAGAGCACTCTATTTTAAAATGTTCCTTAAAAAAAAAAAAAGCAGTACCTAAATTTAAAATGCATTTTAAAAATGAAAAATATTTCTTGAAGTTTTTATTTTAGGTTTAATTCCAAGCTAATAGATTAAATTTAATATTCCCAATAAGCAAAATACTTGGGTGTATTTCAAACTGAATTTAAATTGATTGGAATCTTTTTATTTATTTTTTTCCTTATCAGTAAATCTTTAAATTTGTTCATATTGACAGATCTATCAATACATAATACTTAACATGTAATTATTCAAAAATAAAATATTTTTCTGAAACTTTGAGGAACATTAAACAATTTAAAGTTCAATTAACCTAAATTGAAACAAATATTACTTTTATTTTTAAATATTCCAGAATACCTCATTTTTTTTAAGATGGAGGGTTTTTTATGTGTTGAGTGATTTACTGGCAGCCTGATGTTTGAGAAATTTAAATAAGGGATCATAATTGAAAAAAATATAACATGATGAATACAACATTGAACACCTTATTCTTTAATATTATTTTTTTTAACTGCCCAGTAATGTTAAATATTTTAAGCATTCTAATATTGAATTTTAGGTACTTTGGCATTAACATTATTTATGAAGATGCTTGCTGAGGAAATTTTAGAAAATTACCAATAAATTTTTAATTTATTATAGGTATCTTTCTTATTTTCTTGTGTCTTGTATTGAGGACCATACTTATAAAAATTGACATTTTCTTTGCACACAAAGAAAATTCAAAATTCTTTTTAAAATACTATATATATTTTGAATTTTAGTGAGATTTTACATTTATGATCGCTAAATACAGTTTCAAGTTAATAACAATATCACTTGATCACTGCAAGTTAATATAAAATTTTAAAAGATTTAGAATTTTATTATTCTAATTAATATTTAAAAAATAATGAAAATAATTCTTGTAAAACTTCATTATTCATAAAAAAAAATTTTTTTAAGACAATAGTGACTATAATATATTTTATTCAAAAAATAATTAGTAGCTTTTCTAAATAATTAACACTTTAGTTTTATTGCATTCATTATTTTATGATTCAGAGCAGATTTTTCTGTATCAGGGGTCCTGTTTGGGCCCTCAAAAAATTTGTTTTAAATTCTCCAAGGACTTACCCTTATAATAAATATAAACAAAGTCATACAAAAGAGAATTTCTTGAATTTCATTTAAAAAAAAAAATTTACAAAAGTTTTTTTCATTCCTTTGTGAATAAGTCCTGAAAGTTTAATTAGAATTCAACAATTATCTGATTTTTGCATGAATTTCCAATTCAGTGTGTTTTTCAGTTCAAAAAAGTGCTCAAATTTACCATACAGATTTAAGGTCCTATCTCACTTTCAATAATTTTTACATAAAAAACAAAAGTTTTAAAGATTTTGATAATTTTTGTTTTTAATCTTTTAATGTATAACAAATTTTTTATTAGCATATACCTAAGGTAAGTCTATTTAGCTACATTTTATTGTGATAAAAACATCATGTTTTTATATAAGCTTTGTAATAAATGTCAGACAGGTGTGTAAATCCATAGACCTCAAAGAATCCTCTGACTCTTCTCTTGTTGAAGTGCATTTGATGAATTCTCTACAAGATACTTATCTTTGCTTCTCTCACTGTTATTTATTTCTTAACACTATATGTATGCTTGGTGGATGTTACTGGATTTTGAGTTAGCACACTATTTTATACTAACATATTGTATACTAAGGTTATATACTTCATGTATTTTTAACTATTTTAGTCAGAATATATTCTTTTTAGTTAGCATATTAGCTTGATCTGATAGTTTTTTTTTTGTTTTTTGGGGGTTTTTTTTTATCATTTCACCCCAAACAAGGTAGTAAAGCTACTAAGACACAAGGGGTTACTCACTGTGGAAGTAAAATGAGAAACTTTTATTAAGGAGTGAGAACAATAAAAGAGGAATCAAGAAGATGGTAGATAACAATTGCCATTGCATTTATATTTTTGAAGATCAAATTTGGCTGGAAAGCATGGAGCCACATGAGAATTCCACAAGTGAGAGCGAGAGAAGAAACTGTTAGCATAGAACTAGCCAATTCAGCTGTAAATTATGAGACCTTGTTGCCAATCAGGTACTGTGCTTAAATTCATAAATTTTAGGTCCCATCACGGAAAAATTACCATGAAAGTATTTCTAGAAAAGGCATAGTGAAGCTACATTACGGTGGTGGGAAAATGACTGAAGCAGAGAGGCCAGGTCAGGACCAATAACATTACAGATTCTTCTTTGGATTTTATCAAGAATCTCTAAAAATATAGCTTGAACACTGGATTGTCAGAATTATTTTGATATTCCAGAGTTTGAGAGATCAAAATTTAAATTAGTATATCAATAAAGTTTATCTGATATTTTCTGTTCATTCTTGTAATTGTTCTGAGAATTTTTGTTTTCAGATCCAACAAGTTATCTAGCAGGTGTATAGTGTTAGTCTTCTCTTTAAGTTTTTTGCAATGATTATTTTGTTACTACCAAGCAGACAGTACAGTAACAAAATGAGATGTAGATGAGATCACCAAGTACTGCAAAATGAATAACTAATAATGCCAGACAATCTGGAGGATGTGCAGAAAATTCTGATTTTAAAAATATCAACATATACACTTGATGTTATAGAAACAAAACACAATACTATACATCTTCTGTTTCTGAAAAAGAAAGAATTTTATTAACATTGTTCTTTGAACTTTTTGGGATACTTTTTAAGTCTTTTGTTCTCTGTTATTTCTCTTGAATAATTATTCATAGAATTTTATTTGATTATCATTTTTAAGGAAAGCCTTTATGACAATTTTATATCTTATATTTATTTTCAATAAATATAACATATAAAGGGACATATCAAAGAAGGTGAATAGAAATCCACCAAATTTGGAAACTAAGGAAGATCAGTAAACTAGAGTTTGGGGTGGATAGTTTATTTAATGAATGCCTCCATCAATACTTAGCCAATGCTTCCTTAGCATTCTTGAGTGCTGTTGGTCTGTCAGGCTTGGAAGTGATATGATTTTCAATCTTCAACTGAAGGATTTCTCTCCAACTTGAGTGCAGAAGTTTAATTAATTGTCATGGGAAGCAGGTTTCACCTGTTACTCACAATCTGTCTAATGAGGCCCAAACATGATCAATAGTGTTCATTAACAGTGACTGACCTGCACAGTGGGCTTAAATGGGGGTCAAGCGGACATATGACAATAACATACGGTAAGCACCTGCTTCAGGTGCTTAAGTACATTTTAGACAAATTCTAGGGTATGGTATGCAAAAAAATTGATTTTCAAGAACTGAGATATGATTTTTTATGAGTTTTTGGCTCAAAAATCCAGGTTGGGGCCAAAAGATAGAAGGGTAGAAATTTTGCGGAAATCTGACATTTACGAACGAACTTCAAACAGGCATATCTTGAGAAACATTTTGAGTTAGAAGACAAATTAGACCATTTTTTTGACACTACAGACAATGAGCGTTTCAAATATTCAAGTTTAAAAATGAACAATAAATCATATACAGCTACAACTTATCACAAAGATTACTGAAAAAAAGTTAATAGTTATTCATCTGTGAGGAAGCACAACAAAGATTCATAATGACTGTTACAACAATACATAGCAGCCTTCAACTCCTCACAGCTGTGAATGGTGTGCCCTGTCCCTTTGCAATGCTTGCAAGACAAGCGTTCCATGGTCTTCATGACGATGGGATCACTTTTATCCCACAGTCTGTTAATGCATGAGCATGGTGCAGTTTTATGGTGTTCTGATGCCAGATTTGGATTCAGCACCCCAAAAAACATGGGAAAAGTGGGCTGGATCATGAAATTTGAGTGAGAATTACATAAATTATCCGGATTTTGGATTCAAAGGGAATTGAAGGTTGTCCCAAATGACGGGAAATTTAGGCTAGCCCAAATTTTTTCAATATAAAAGAATTAAAATGGTTCCCCAGAGTGAATTTTTTCACCCAAATGGATTATGATAGCCCTACATGTCTAGATTCTTATATGTGAAGCATGAAAAATTTCATCTCGGGGCTTTTCTGCAATTTTTCATCACAATTTATCAGCGGGGGCCAATTTTGGGGCTTTTTTGATGGAAAAAATGCCCATTTTTACAGTAAATTTTGTGGAAAACTCATAAAAATGTCAAAAACCTGTCCATATACCCAATTTTTTATATTGAATCAAATTTTGGGCATTTGGCCTTATCTTAGGGGCTTATGGGACATATTTAGAAAAAAAACTTATGTTTCCAGGATGTATCGAAAACTTGAAATTCACGAGCTTCAAATGGGCATATCTTGAGAAATAATTGGAGTTAGAAGACAAATAAGACCATTTTTTGATACTACAGAAACTGAACTTTTCATTTTTCCATGTCCTAAAGTCATTTGAGGAAGTTGTCAAAATTCGATATGTCCACTTGGGAACCCACTGTGACCTGGCCATGGTAGAACTTGAACACCATTTTGCTCTAGCCATGCTTGGGTTACTTTTGTAGCATAACTTGGAATGCACTCTTGTATGAAATATATGGTGTCCTTGACCATCTGAAAAAGATGGAGGGAAGTCCTTCCTGAAGGATCAAAATATATTTTGCAGCATTAATATTGCTAGGGCATTCTACCAAAGCTTGAGGGGTCAATACTCCAAATTGCTCATGACTGAAAACCCACTGCAGGTATTTCTTAGAAAACTCCTGACAAAGCTTTCTCCAAATATATACACTGGCAAGAAGATCATAACTTGCCAAAAGACGCTTCTTAGATATTCCAATCCTTTTCTTAATGATGGCTGAGGTGATTAAAGTCTTGTGTCTCAGTTTTGTACAGAATCCTTCTAATTGTTCATTATTTCTACCCCTTAAAAACCTTGATAATTCTACTGACCCCCTTGCGGTAGGCATTGCTATATAGAGTAAAACCAATTCTGAAAAGAAACACTATTTGTTAAATACTGTTGAACATTGGTGCCTCATGAAGTGGAAAGGGGGAAATGGAGATGTCTATTTATTTTTGACATGTTTCTATACTTTAGAAAACACACCGTGGAAATAATTTGTAATAGAAATTTATTTGCAAAATTCTTTTCACAGTAATGGATAAAAAATTTAAATATAAAGATAATCCTTTAATCAAAATAGAGGTTAACAACTTTCTTTGAAGTGTCCTGGATATTGGCTACATTGATCTAAAAGCGTAGATATGTTATGCAATCCAGCTACATCTATTCATAGCTATATTATTGTTGATTCCCAACTGACTTTGGAGTCTTTCATTGTTGGCTGTTAAAGTGTAAACAAGTAATACTCTTCTTTTAAGAGATAGTCCCATTGTCCTTTGGTAATTAGTTTGTTAAATATTCAAGCTGCTAAGTATTTGAAATAACGTAATGAATTGTCTAATGTTGAAGCTTTTGTATATTTTCTTCATATGAATCTGGCTTGTTCTTTTCTGATATTATTGATCAGCTGTACTTAATGTTTCATCCATGTCTTTTTAAGCTTGGTAGTCTCGAATAACAACCACATTAATGAGTCATAAATGATTGCACATTTTATTTTTAGCCAATATTTGCATGCTGTCAGGATAATATGAAGGTTCACCTTCCCCACACCATTATATTCTCATAACTTTCATTGCAAATTATGATTCAATAGAATAACCAAAAGAAAAATTAGAAAAACACTTTTCCAAAATATTCTCTTCAGAGAATAAACTTTACAGCACTAAAGTTACTATATTATACTAACTGTATAATATATACCCCTTATAGATACAATATTGAAAAAATAGTACATTAGAATACTTTCATATAAACCCTTTGTTCAATCACTTTAATTTTGGGTTAATTTTAGGTGGGAACTATAATATTTTAGAAGTAATATAGTTACAAGAATCCATATGCTATTAGTTAAATTTTCTGAATATTTTTGAAAGTTAAAGATTGTTTATAGTAGAAATCCTTTTCCTGCATTGCAATAATAAAGGAATACATTTTAACACCCTAGTAATATTAAGCAGACTTGTTGCAAGTGTTTTCAGGGCGGGGGTAAGCTTTAAGTCAGAAGGGCCAAAAGATTTGCACATTAAAATTAGTTCCCATCATTTTCACACAGAGAAGGGTTAAATGACTGGAGGGATAAAATCTAATACCCCCCCCCCCCCGGCGCCAATCTGCCTCTTGATGTTAAGGTAGATGTAGCATTGATCAGAAGGTCCTAAGTTGCATTTGACAACATAAAGCCTGTATTAATATATATATATATATATATATATATATATATATATATATACACACACACACATATTTGGTGATGATGCTTCATTAAAAGAAAAGGAAGTATGTCAGACAGATTACTTAATGTTGCTAAACCAAAATCTCCAAACATAGCCACTTCTGTAACACTAACAGCCTGAATTCTTATTGCATGGATGATAACTAATTTCTTGAATTGATGATTTTTTTTTTTTTTTTTCAAGATGACTGGGCATTTGGGAAGGAGAAAAATGAATGAAAGTGACTTTGAAAGCAGGGCATATTATTAAAGAATACAGTTAAGATTATGTAAACGGTTTTTCACTTGCACATCTGCTGTATGGTAACCTGATAAGGTCATTTAATTTCTTAGCTTTCACTTGTATTTTTTAATGTTAGAAAACAGGACACTACTGGTGGGTAATAGATTTAAATTATGGTCAGTATTTGTTTGAGTTTCTTTGGATAGGTTTTTTCTATATAGTGATAGTGCTTGTGTGTCTTTTATATATATATATATATATATATATATATATATATATATATATATATATAAGGTATGCTATATTTATGGGATAAAGTGCTCAATATCTGAGATAGAGCATATGTAAATATAAGAGTGAACATTGAAGTCAACACTCAGAGGCGACAGACTGTTTCATGCTAAACAATCATTAGGCCTGACAATTGCATTTAGCATGTAATAGTCTGTCACCTCTAAGTGTTGATTTCAATGTTCACTCTTTTATATATATATATATATATATATATATATATATATATATACACACACACACACATGTAGTGCCTAAAAAATGAATATGCAGTTTACTAATTCAATAATGTGATTTTGATTTTAGGATATTTTATCTGATCTTAACACTTCTATTTTTCTAGTTTTCAAACAGATGTTTACTTGACATCATAAACCATTACTTCTTGCTAGGTAGATTAAAAATACATATTTAATTAACCATTAGAAAGTCGGTTGTGTTTGTCTTGCTGAAATAACTCTGAAAACCCTTAGATCACAGTTAATGGGTGAGAAAGAAGTTTGTAGCAGCTGTGAATTATTTTTGTCTACATAATTTTTTAAAAGCCCCTAACATAGTTTCAATATCATCTAAAGTCCTTCCATACTATTATTAACAGTTGATTCTTCAGCTTTTGTTATATTTTTATTTAGAAAGTAAACCTGAAAAAAATATAAATAACTGAAAACAGCCTTGATTTGTACCCTCATTTTCATTTACTATATTTTTTCTTATTCTTTGAGGGAAATATACTGTCATTTTATTTGTATGAATACAGACTTGCCAATCAAATGAATGTTTTAGAAAAAGTTGATGTTTTTGTTATATTATTATTTTATTAGTCAAGATTACCATATATACTTGCATATAATGCGACTTTTGAAGACCTAATTTTGATGCAAATTTGAAGGAGGTTGCATCATACACAAGATATAAAATTAGCATATGTACTTCTGGCTATGCCATTGACCAAACTATATATTCATTTACTGTAGTCAAATTAGATAAATATTAGGTATTCGAAAGTTACATGATTCACGAGTATATACAGTATATATTTTATGAATATATTTATTTGGCTTACATGAACTTCTTATTTTTCATTGTTGTTTGCTTTACTTATAAAGTTTAGGAGAGGAACACATTTTCAACTATGAATTATTTTAGTACTATTTAATGATAAATTTGCAGTTAAAATTAATAGATTTTAAAAACTTAGTTTTTATCATTATAGAATTTAATTTGATTGATTTGATTTCTATGGCTTATCAATCCTTTGTAGGTTATTTAAAGCCAGAAAATATTTTTAAATTGTAAGAATTTTTTTTTCTTTTTGGGATAATGATTTAGTAATACAAGTCTTACTAATTAAGCCATAGCTGGAGGAAGAAGTGGATTCATACTTGTCCCAAGGATATTTACGCTTAAGTTAATATAACAAACCCAACTGGAATTGAAACTTTGTTCTCCAATTAAAAATTTCAAGCCATTATCCATTACACCACCCATGCACCCAAGCTTACAGTACCTGGTATTCTCTAACTATAAAACAAGTGTTTAGTTTAATATTACTGGACTAAACTTGTCTTCTAAACTAACATGAAAAACTATTGTTCTCATTTTTTGTGATATTTTGATAATTTGACTTCTATCAGATGTCATTTCAATTCCTTTGCCTATGAAAAATGCAGTTCCTGAAACTTATTTATATACTGATTATTCTCTTAATAACTTCCCTTCCTATTACTTGTTTCCCCTGATAGCTATAATCTCCAACTATTCAAATGTAATGTCAATCGACATCTCCAGATGCCCCGACCTACTCCCTGTCTTTCTCTTCATCCTTTCCTCCATCACGCCTCTTTACTCTTGCTCCCACTCTGTAACCCCTTGCATACTAGTGACATCCCACCTTGCTTGGGGTGAAAAGATTTTTAAAAAATAAAAAAATTCCCATGATGACTGGAAATGGTAATACTTATATTGTAACAAAATACAGGTTTTGAAATTGGTGAGTGATGCCACATGGCTTTAATCTTAGTTATTTCAAACAAGGGCTCTTTGAAAAAGTATAAAACTCAGGATTCTATGAATGCAAATACATTACTGCAGATATGTCTGGGTTTTGAAAAAACTGAATTCAGGATAAAAATGATGTATTATTTCTTTCTAAGAAGTGGACAGAATAATAATGCATAAATTAACAAGTATATGTAGTTAGGTATAACCTTTAAAAAGATTTTGAGGTTATACTGAATATAAAAATTTGTTTACACTTAGGAAAGAAAATAGTGGGATGTAGAAAGTAAACTGATAATTGATAACTTGAAAAAGATTTATCTTAAATCTCGGATTATTATTTGTTACATTTATTAATTTCTATGTGCAGCAAAAACAATTGTAATTAAACTTTATTTTAAATGAATCTATAATTAAAAAATAATTGAGCTTGGATTAACAAAATCAAATTGGATTAGTCTTTCACTTGCTGACAATGTCAGAAAAAGTTGTGTCAGTAATTAAAATATCTTTGATTCTTTACTTTAACAGTGGTAGGAGAGCAAAAAATATGACAGAAAGTATTAAAACATTTTAAAATAGAATTATCATTGCTTATCTTATTGGTTGAGTAAGAAAAGGAAACTAGATTACTTTAGTCTGCCATGAATTTGCTGCATAACATGTACAAGATGTTTAAATTGTAACTTGTATATAAAAATGAAGTGTTAAACTATACATCAGTACTATGGATTGTTTTGCCCTCCCCACTTGAAGAAATTAGCTTAGCCATATGACATGTTTGATATAATAGGTAGTGTAGCTGTGAACAAGAACTGTGGAATTACTGTTGTAGCCAAAAACAGGGAAGCAATTTCAACATTGCATGAAATCATATTCCAATTCAACACTGGTACCACACAACCCATCAGTCAGTACACTGTATAGTATACAATGCATTCCATGGAGTATTTTGTAGTCATTGATAAACAAGATTATCCTTATTGATACCATGAAATCAGTTACTGCACCATGCAACTGGACCATTTAAGAAAGTACCTGACATCATCTGCTATCCTCTACCTTTTAAGAGTCAGATCAAGCTGAAAATGGAGTACTGCTGTCATATATCAGATGGAGCTTTCCAGTCTCTGCATTGTTGTGGATGGATTATTTCCCACCCTACAGCCCCTTTCCCACAGACAAAACATCACAAGCCTCTTGCTGCTCTATCGCTATTTCTATGGAAAATGTTCAGATTAACCACATTCCTTAGTTCCATCAGTTCTAATCTTCACAGCTAAGACCTGCCATGCTATACACATTGTAGTGAACCACTTCATTCTCTTTGTGTTCCATTTGTGAGATGTAAATTCCACTTGAGCAGCTTCTTCCCATAAACTGCTGTTTTGTGGAATGTACTCCCAATCACTACAATTTTAAACTGTTCTAGCGTTAACTGTTATCTTCCCCACATATCCCCATAAATTGTGTCTCTTACTCTGTAATCCTCTATCTCAATTGGCTCTTGGGTCTCGTACAGGGTGAATGTCATTGTAAAAAATTTAAAAAAATGGAAGATGAGTTTTCTGCTCTTTTGGCAAATGGTTGAGTTTATGTGGAGACTGCATGATCCTATTGATCCAGCCTATCACTAGTATTATGCAAGCTGATGGCTGCCCTGTTATAGTGTAGGGGTGTGTTTTGTTGGAGTTTGCCAGGGCCACGAGTGAAACTAGTTGTGATATACACTGATCTTGTTGCAGACTATTTGCATCGCTTTCACCATGCTAATGTGTGAAAAAGATGATATAAGTAAAAGTTTGTATTAGTATTTTATTATTATTTACACCTTACAGTATTTTTCCTAATGAATATCAGTATTATCAAATGATGGGAATCCAGACACATGGTTGGTAGGAATGGGAGGAGACTAAAAACTTCACTAACACCAGATGGTGCAATGTCTTGACACCATCACTTTTTTATGTTTAATGAGGTGGTGCTACCCAGGGAACAAGTTCTTATTGTTTTGGCATATCACACTTTAGCAGTTCTCACTAGAGAGCAGGTGTTCAGATAACTTGTTCTGTGTGAGTTTATTGGGAAATAAACGAAAGCATTCTGAACCTATATTAAGATATATATTCAAATACTGAAATGGTAGTCTGTTCTCTGAAAAATTCTTCACATCAAATATACATTGTCCTGTTAAATCTTTTTTCTCATATCCCAAAAGAAAACAAGTTTTATATTTCAACATGCCGACAAAGAGAAGATGACATAGATTTGGGCCTGTTCATTTATTTTTTTTTTCCTTGGAGAATATTGTGTCTGTTGTAATTGTTAGTTGAAATATGACCTTCCCTTAAATCTTGTGAAGTAAGTATGTAGCCTAAATGGGCAAAAGAATGGGGTCACATGCTCACTTTTTGAATTCTGTCTGGATTTTTAATCTGGTTTCTTGCCTTTTCAGAAACTGATCCTTTACTCTCTGGCTCACCCGCTGTTGTATTTATGGTGACATCATTTTCTGCTGAATTGTAAAATAATAACCACTTGAATAAATGCACATGTATATATATATATATATATATATGTGTGTGTGTGTGTGTGTATATATATATATATATATATATATATATATATATATAATGTGTGTGTTGTATATTCCTTTCATTGGTATCAACATTTGCAGAACCTGTGAAAATGCTGTTTTACGAATTAAACACAGCAGTACATATCATTTTGTATAAGATAAATTTCAAACTTTTTTATACAACTTATGAAAAACTATTTTAATTTTCAAGATTTCCATGATTGATCATATTCTTGGGAAAGTCAATGTTACTTTTTTTGCTTTATTTTTTTCTTTATACTTTGACTTTTGTGGTTGGGAGAAGGAAAAACAAGTATGCTTAAAAATTATACTAAATATATTTTAACTTCAGTCTGAATTTCTGGGATGAGGAGTTATCCTTATTTACATATAGCCTATTGTCTTCATCTTTGTTTTTGTGCCATCTAGCTTTCATCAGATGTATATCAATCTGGGTAATCTACAGTGGTAAACTGTCACCAAATTTACGAACACTAGGACAATAGCCTAGTGAATTAAAACATTGGTTCATGAAATTGGTGATATAATAATTTAAGAATTGTGAGTTCAATCCCTGGGCTGGCGTTAGGTACTTGGACTCGGTGGAAACGATTGAGCAATAAATAAGCAGTACTAAAACACATGAACTAGATGATATACCTAAACATGGGCAGTGGAACAAGAACAGTCTACCCACATTGGTTTAATAAAGGGTTCAGTTTAGAATTCCCTGTAGGTTACCCAGATCAATATACATCTGAAGACCAGAGGATACAAAGGCTGAAATATTGTGATAACAACAACAACAACAATGATGAAGACAAGAGTCTGAATGTAAATAGTGTAAATAATATATTCTAGCCTTGTAATATTATTATAATTTTTCAGGTGAAGTGTTGATGTTTATTAATTCTTCACTGTTATTTCTTTTATTTGTTACTTCAGGTTAAATAACATGCTAGTTGAGAGATCATGTTAGGTGGTAGCTAGTTTAGGACTATTCTGAATTCAGATGGGTGGAAAAGGCAATGGAAAACCACTCCCCTTTTCTGAGGCAACTGGCAATTAATACTTCTTAAAGGAAATTGTGGAAAACTATAATGGTCTACATCCTGAAGGGACATGGCATCTTTTTAAAAAAATTCTATCATAATTTCAATTGCTTTTTATTGCAACTCAAATCATCGGTACACAATTTGTTAGTTTTGTTGGATGTTTATTCTTTATATCCTATCTACATGCCTTACTTAAAATTGGTGAATGATGTTGCAGTTGCAATAAAAAGCAACTGAAATTATGATGAAAGAAATACTAATCCCAAGTTAACAATTTACAGTAGGTCATCTAAGAAATTGAAATAGAATTATTAATATTACAAGTTTATGTAAACAAAAATGTTGTCAGTTGTTGGTTGGGAGAGGAGCAATAAGAAATATATGGTTAAAATTGAATGTCTGCAGCCAGTAGTCTTCATAGTCTAATCAATAAGGTGATTGTCATAATAAAACAAACTCCTGGTGATAAAAGATGTAAATTAGTCTTGTAGAGACTTGTTCTTTATTTCTGATGTTGCTTAGTGCTAACTATTGGAGAAAGACAAATATAGGATTTCTGACAAGAAACAACTGGAATTGAAAGAAATTCTCATAAAAGATATAAAGTTAAAACACACACACACACACACACATTCTTTTTTTTTACCTGGAGATGGGTGGGTGGAGATTGTGAGAAGGGTTTTTTTTTTTTTTTTTTCCTAATGAATTATACACCTGACAAGGACTGAAGTGAGAAATGAATAAGCCAAAACTTTGGTTACAACAGATACATGAAGAGGTTCAATTGTCTAAAAAAAATGTTCTTGTTCAAATTGTTTGAAATACAGTTTTCAAATAATTATATACTTGTTAGTGAAATTTTAAAATAATTATATACTTGTTAGTATTCATTGATGGGATAAGTCAATATTTTGCATTCATTAAAAAAAGGTCACAGCTACAAATAACATCCAATATTTTTAAAATCTTAATTATACATTTTTGGGAAGACAAAGAAAAGTGACTGGAAAATATTTTCTCTTAAATTTTACTGATATTTTGTTTAAGTGTGGCAGGGACGATATCACCCCTGAAATAATAAGGAGAATATGCTGTAAAACAGAAAACACCAAGTGAAAGAGGCATTTATGAATAACCAAGATGTTGTTATGCTGTAAAGACGTTGAAATGTAAATGTTACAGAAAGTTAATTTAGAACACGAAATACAATCTTTTTGTAAGTGTACAAAAGATATCAGATTACTAATAGAAAATTACTGGAACAATAATAATTTAGAACTTTTAAAAAAAGAAATAGATTTTGACACTATAAGAATCAAAGTTAAAATTAAGGATAGTTTGATCTAGAATTTATTTTTAAAACAAGAATCTCTGTAGTTTACAAAGAGCAGCAGAATAATTAATAGCGAGGTGATAAATAATAGTGTCTTGTGAATCTTGGAAACCAATTGATGAAAAAGTAAATTGTTTGTTCTTGGAGGAGTGCAGTTGTACTTTGGTAGTATGTCAGTATGTTTGCACTAGAAAAATATATATCACCAGTCTGGGACACATTAGGCTTGTTCTTTTAATAAAGAGGTGAGCCAACAGGAAGAGAGAGAGTTTTGGATTTGTCTGTTTTTGAATGCAGTCCAACTGAGTGGAGAGATGTCAGATATTGAAAAGGAAGCATCCACTGTAGGTTACTGAAGCTGAGGACGAAGAAGCAAAATACCGCCACAAACATCTAATTACCGCTACTCCTGCTGCTACTACTATTACTGAGAATGGGAACATCAAAGGTTGCAGTAGTTGTGCTAAGAACAGACCATAAAGGGTTAAAATGAAGGCCACATCTCTCCCTACTGAAATTATTCGAAGTATTGTGTTTGTTTAGTTATTGCTCACATACAAGAAACATTCAACCTTGTGCAACAAGAATTATATTTTTGTGTGTTTGCTTTTATATATATATATATATATATATATATATATATATATATATATATATAAAAACAAACTTTTCTCCTTTCAAAATCGAATCAACTTGGTTATATTTATTTTTTCTGTTAACCCATTTCTCACCCGATGAAGAAATTCCAGATTTCTACGGTCTGATGACCACTCTCCAGGATCAAAACAATCACAACGTGGCTGGAGGGTGGCTTCGAATTGACATTGGTAACCAGAGACTTGTGTATAATCTGTAATGTACTGGACCATACCGGACCAACAGCCAGTATGGTGTTACATAAGGACTAAAACTTAGTTTTTTTTTGTTTTTTTTTATATAAACTGCTTCTCATGACTTATTAAATAGATTATAATCAGAACAGAAACAAATATTAATTTGAACAAACTGAAGCAAAATTTGTTTTAAATCTAAAGGAAATGTTGAAATAATCTCAAATTTCTGTATGATTAGGAAAATTATATTTTTCGCTCTGCTGAAATGAGATTATGAACAATTATCATTGGGTCTGTTTTATCTTCTACCAAATTCCAGATGGGGTCATTACATTTAATTACATCCAAATAGCTTTTGGAAATGTAAGAATCCATCTCCTCCCCCAGTTATGGGTTAAGTAGTAGGACTTGTATCTGTAAAAATTGTTATTCTAAAAAAACAAACATTATTATTATATTTACTTGCACAAAAGGAAATTCTTATAATCCAAAATATATTTTGGTTTTAAAATAATCCACAGAGCGTTGATAAGCCTTAAAAAAAACAATGTCTTCTACAATTCTCAGAAAAAATAATCTTGTCAGCAAAGAGATGAAATATCCTCTCCTCCCAATAAACAATTCTTTCTTTTGCAATATATTTTAAAGGGTTTTAAACTAATATCATCACTATAACAGTTCTCAGCATGGTTTATTATTAATTTTCTTTTTCTGAGTGGTTATGATAAAAATAATTTTTCTTGAAATATAGATTCTTATAAAGCACCATAAAATCCTTTTGTAGAAATTTAGTTTAGACAAGTTTTACATAATTTCAAGAGTATGCATTAGTACCTCATTTTATATTCTAAGCCAGTTAAAAATAGGCTATATTTATATATTTATAATGTAATATATTGTATATGTATTTTTTTTTTTTAAGCAAAAGATGAAAAGTACTTCAAATAAACAATTGACTCACTAATGTCAATTAGTAATTTCATGTTTCATGCTGATATAAGTTAGGATTAATGTTCTTATCTAGAATGCAAAGTACTATTTTGCCTTGCTTGATCAGAACTGCCCCTTGTGACAAAGTCTGTCTAAAATACTTTGGATGTAACCACTGTTTTTGTTCGAAAGGAAAAACACAGGTCCTAATTCTACTAGAGGGCACAACTTTTCTTTAATAAGATTTCTCGAATATTCAGGGCAGTAGATGAAAATAAATATACTGTTTAAAAAATAGACTGTCTACTCAAACATGGGACTGTCCACTAAAAATGTTTAAAGTAATAAAATCTGTTGGATTATAAATTTAAAAAAATCTATTACTTTAGAAATTGTTTTATTTACATTTGAATACAAAACTGAGCAGATATGAATTACAAGTCTGGAAAGAATTGCACTTATAACACACAGGCTTGCTTGATGGGTGATGTCCATATGAGTGAGTCAAGCTAAAGCACATCAGATCTAATGAAGGTTTCTCCTGCAAAGTGGAATGCAGATATATAATGTGTGTGAAATATGTACAAATTTTGACTTGTTAATGGAGTCTTAAGGGCGGGGGATGAGATGGTGGGTTTTCAGATTAGGAGATTCTAGGATTATAATTTTTTTGTAATTTCTCTCTTCCTCTTCAGGTTGACAATGATGCCTGATAGATTTTCTGAATATTAATAGCATCCAGATTCTTGAAATTTCATAATGCAATTGGAATTCTAGGTATGGAATCTATTGATCCAGTTTGTCCCTGCATCTCCCTATCCTGTCTTGAAGCCAGGAGCATGAGTCATGCTGGACCTAATTGTTGGCATTATCTTGGCTGAGTCTTCAGCTTTTTGATGGTATGAATATTGTGGACAATACATTGGACAGAGAATATGGCAAGAAGAAAACAATTATTTGCTTATCATTGTTTTTTAAAAACAAAAAAATTTTGAATTCAACTATTTTTTTAACTTTTTCCAAACATTCATTTCAAGCAAAGCTCTTTCAATTTTCTTGTGTGTGTATATACAGAATCTTTATTTTTTAGAATTTTTGCATTTAATTTTCTTCAGTAAGAAAACAGTTTAACAATATCTTGGGAGTGTGTGACAAAAACTATAGCACTCAATTCTGTTAAGTTGTTAAAAACTCCAGTAAGACGCCATCATTTTCCTTGATAATGTTTAATGAGATTGTGGAACACAATTCTTGTTTAATTGTAGTATTCTTGTTGAACTGATGAAAGAAAGTAAAAAATAAAAGTAGTGTGATTTATAAATATCACCACATATACTTGAGGAAGGCTGTAGAACCTGCTGACCAAAATAACATTACTAAGAGTAACAAAAATGATACTGATCCAAAAGAAATGGGTGGAATAATGAAAATACATTCTCAAGAATTCAAAAATTCATTGTAAAAGACACCTTGTTGCATTATCTGGACTTGAGTTGTTTTTGCTGTTTACTTTAACAGAAACATTTCTCAGTGAATACAAATTCAGGTCTAATAACATTCTTTTTTAATTTTTTTCTATATTAAGCTTTTCTTTTAAAGTTTGTTTTATGCAGTATTTTTTATGGACTGCATTTCACTTTTAGCCATATTATTGTAAACTGATAATTCTCTTGCTAAATTTTCAAATTTTTCTCTTTTTACATTTTGTCTATTAGTCTTTGTGAACTCACTCATTGACAGTTTCCTGATGGCTCAAAGTTTGAATACTCATGATTGATGGCCTTTTGTAATAAAATTCTTTGTATTTTCCATATTACTAATGTCATATCTATAGGAAAAATGGTTCTTGTATAAACTTGCTTTTTTAATGTTTTCAAAAAGGAAAAAAAAGTGCAATTTTAAGTGTTGAAGTTACATAGACTCCCCACCCAAATCTTGCCCCAATATCTGTGAGCAGGACACACTCAGTAAGAGCATACAGTTAATATATATAATAAACCAACCAAAATTTGGCAACATGCAGATATCACTCAGTTGTAGTGGCCAAGAGAAAGGGGAGACAGTATCAATATACTGATAAAATACTCCACTTTCGATCAAAATTTTGAGTTCTACTCCTCTTTGCACAAAAACTCTCTCATCTACGGCATCACTTCCTGTTTTTCTCTCTCTCTTATGTCCCATATTCAGTAATGATTTTCCTTGAGTATTTACTAATTATTTGAAAGACTGACTCTATGAAATAAGGTCTATTGGGGAAAATATATCAGTAGGTGAAATGGCTATATTTTTCTGGTGTTGAAGATAATTTCTTTAAAAAGATATACATATTAAAATAAAATCAATGCTGTTTAGTTTCACTTACCAAAATTTATGTTAATCTCATTTTGGTTTGGATCAAATACCAGTTTCTTTTTATACAACACTATGATTGAAAAACACTTCTAATCTTGTCAGATTCTAACTCATGTTTACCGGATTTTAGCTCTTTTTCTAAAGGGTGCTTTAGTTGTTTTTTTCTTGACTGAAATGATTTCAAGCTTACAGTGGTGTGCATTTATTTTATCATAGAAGCTATTTGTAAGTAAACATTTCAGTGCCAAGAAGAGATTTGGTTTAAAAATAAAATAAAAAAGAAAGTCCTTATTCAATATTCTATTTTCATAATCCTGTAATATTTCCTCTCTCACTTTATTTATTTATTCCTGCTGACATCAATATTCAGTATTCTCTTTCTTTCAGTAACTGGCATTTACAGCTTCTCTTCCCTTATAATTCTTCACTTGACAGTTCCTTATTATAGATTAAATTCTTTTAATCTCATATTGTTATTGAGCATATTTAGTTTTTGATTTGTCTGTTATGGCATTGCCATTCTCTTTTATTCTTTTTATATGTGAAAGTGCCTGCTAATTGTTTGGCCAGACTTTTGTGACCATTCTAGATTCACTTCTCTTTATTGTTTCACTGCCTTAGAAGTGTTCAAATGCAATGCATGAATTATCTAAAATCTATTTTCTTTTCTTCAAAGGTTATAAGAATGAATAATAAGAGAAAATATGGCTTTGTTGCCTGCTTAAGTGACTGAGAAGAGAAAGAAGATCAAGTAGTATAATGGCAAATACAATACTAATCTCTAAAAAGAACTTAACGTATATTATAATTTAAAAGTAGTCAGCTGTAGAGAAAAATAAATTTGTGGCTGAAACTTTTCTCACCTTTCATCCTGTGAATATTTCAAGATCTTCTAGTAAGGGTCTTTATTTTTTTATTTTTTTTTTCAAGATATCTTTATTTTGGTTTTCTAGTGTATTGTAAATTATTTTTATGAATCAGTTAATCTCGACCATAAAATCTGGTATTAAATATAAGTTTCTACATTTAACCCATGCATGTCCACTATCCCAAGTTTGGAACTAAAATGTATAGGTATTTATTTATACATAAAATAAATATATTTGATTGCTGCCATGTACAGTGGGGAAAATAGGTATTTCATCCTCTACTGATTTTCTGACAAAAATTACAAAAATGGGAACAGTCTATAATTTTCAGGGTAGGTTTGTCTTGAAAGTGAACGATAGAATATAAAAATGTTTTTTAGATTATATTAAGTTTTGAACATTTCTTTTTTATTGAAAAAATAAGTATTTCATTCCCTACCAACCAGCAATGATTCAGACCCCACAGACCAGTTATGTGACCAGGAGGCATATAGACTAGTCCTATTACTCAATTATTACTCCTAATCAAGTACTCATTACCTGTATAAAAGACAATAGTTCACAGAATCCTTCAATGAATCAGAATCTAATCTCTCCACAATGAACAAGACGAAAGAATTGTCTAAGGACATCCAGGACAAAATTGTATCCCTGCACAAAACTGGAATGGGCTACAAGACAATTGGTAAGCAGGTGAGAAGGAATCAACTGTTGGTGTGATAATAAGAAAATCAAAGAAACACCAAAAGGCTATCAATCTTCCTCAGTCTGGAGCTCCATACAAAAACTCCCAACATGGAGTGAACCTGATGATGAGAAAGGTGAGGAAACAACTCAGAATTATGCAGCAAGAGCATGTTGATGATCTCAAGGCAGCTGGGACCGCAGTCACCAAGATGACCATTAGTAACACACTACGTCATAGTAGACTGAAATCATGTAGTGCCTGCAAGGTCCCCCTACTCAAGAAGTCACATGTACAAGCCTGTCAGAAGTTTGCAAATGAGCACCTGGGTGATTCAGAGGAGGGTTGGGAGAAAGTGCTGTGCTCAGACGAGACTAAAATTGAGCTTTTTGGCATCAACTTGATTCGCCATGTTTGGAGGGAAAAAAAGCTGACTTGGACCCCAAGAACACCATCCCAACCATTGAGCATGATGGTAGAAACATTATGCTTTGTGCCTGTTTCTCTGCTAAGGGGACAGGACATTAGGTCGAGGGAAAGATGGATGGGGCCAAGTACAGGGAAATCTTGAATGAAAACCTCCTTGTCAGGGCACTGAAGATGGGTTGTGGATGGGTGTTTTAGCATGACAGTGACTCAAAGCATATGGCTAAGGCAACAAAGGAGTGACTCAAGAAGCAACACATTAAGGTAATGGAGTGACCTAGTCAGTCTCTGGACCTTAATCCTTTAGAGAATCTGCAGAGGAAGCTGAAGCTTCAAGTTGCCCAACGATTACCTACAAACCTTAAGGAGTTGGAGAGGATCTGCAAAGAGGAGTGGGCCAAAATACCCCCCCACCCGGGATTTGTAAAAACTTGGTAACTAACTACAGGAAATGTCTGGCTGCTGTGCTTTCCAGCAAGGGTTTCTTCACCAATTACTGAGTTATGTTTTACTATGGGGTGAAATACTTATTTTTTCAATAAAAAAGAAATAAATGTTCAAAAATTAATATAATGTAATTTTCTGGAATTTTGTTTTTTTTATATTCCACCTCTCACTTTCAAGACAGACCTACCCTGAAAATTATAGACTGTTTCTATTTTTGTAAAATTAGCAGGGGATGAAATACTTATTTTCTCCACTGTATGGTCTGGGGCTCCTGCTATATATCTAGAGCTCCTTGATAAAATCCAAAGAATCATCTGCAATATTCTTGGCTCTGATCTGATGTCTTGGGTTTCTGTCATTATCTCATTATTACTGCAGTAAGGTTGCTTCCCTTTGCCTTTTCTATAAATACTTACATGGTAATAGTTCGTATGAGCTCTTTGCTATGGTACTTTTTGAATTTAAGCACAGTACTAGACTGGCATCAAGATCTCATCAATTTACAGTTGAGCTGGCTAAATGTAACTAAATTCTATGCTAACAGTTTCTTGCTCTTCTTGCTTGTGGAACTCCCTTCTGGCTCCATGCTTTCCAGCCAACTTTAATCTGCAAAACTTTAAATGCAATGTCAATCACTATATGCTGTCCTTTTGATTACCCTTCCTCTGTTCCCACTCCTTAGCAATGATCTTGTTTTTGACTCTTCCACACCCATTAACTCCATGCATCTCGGTGGTTTTATTGCCTTACTTGGGGTGAACTTAATAAAAAAAAAAAAAATAAAGATTTTTAAAAACAAATTATCTGAGTCTTTCAAGTATTGTTGACTGAAGATAGTCCAGTGACCTAACATAACAGATCACTATTATTTATATGGAGTCTTCTTTTTAGTCCACTATATTTAGGTTTTTATTCAGAATAAATTAGTATATAAGTGATTTTTGCAGAAAAAATTGTTTACGGTTATGCAAAATGACCAAAAAATAACTCCAAGACCTTAATCAATGAACACATTTAGAGCATGTAAAAAAAATTTATTGATTTTGCTGCAAATTTTAAGAGGGAGACATAACCAACCTTTCAACAATCTGATTAATCTTGAAATACATTGACTTGTTTAACAACAATAATAAAGCATCATCTGTAAGAAACCATTCCAGCGTACGTAACGACATCATTGTTGACACCAGCAACTTTTTAAAAAATTAGTCCAAAATCCTAACAGGAGAGGTTTTTGGGAATGATCCCTGTATTAACATTTTGAAGTCATAATTTGGATGCTTGTATTAAAACAGTGGTTCTCAAATGGTGCATCGTGCCTCATAAGTGCAGTGGAAGAGGATAGCAAGTGAAGCACAATGATTGAATGACAATCAAAAATTTAGAAACAGTTTAAAAAATTCATATGCCAAAAATAAATATGATTTCAAAATTTAAAATATTATTATGGATTACTTGTAATTTCATGCAAGAGTCCCAATATAAATAGTTATCGACTGATTTTTATCATTGCGATATTTTTGCATTATATCAAGTATTAAGAATATAGTAACTAGGATCTGCAAATTGGAGGAGAGAGTTATCAATGATAATGTTCTAACTTCAAATCTGCAGTTATCTTCCTTTAAACCTCTCTGGGTTTTTTTAAATTTACTTTTTATTACATAAAATTTGGTGAGGCACAAGCAAATTTTCATTCTGAAAATGGAGCCCAAAGAAAAAAGTTTGAACAACTGGATTAAAGCTTATGATTTGAGAAATGACTCTGTATATTTTGAAATATTAAGTATCAAATAAAATGTTCAATATGAGCAAGTTCATTAAAAAGATTCCTGTTGCCATGCCCAGTGCAACTAATCTCAATGTGACATCCATTAAGAAGAAAATACTTTGTGAGTGATTTTCCAAACTACTCTTCATTGGAAAGAAACATATGTTGGGTTTTATATTTTGTTAACTCGTTTAATGGAGGCATTCTCTGCAGATATACCCACTCGTGTTTCCTAGATTTTGTTTCAGCTTCATTGCAATTGCTGCTTTCATTAGAAATGGTTAATCTAGTTGAAAGGGATTTCAGCTGAAACAGATCAGCATTGAAAGGCTTGCATTGGCAAAACCAATCTTTGATCTTCTGAAGATCTTCAGCATCTCCAGAGCACCAGTTGTTGCCTATCTTCACATGTCTTTCACTTGTTTCATGACTTGTACCAATTACTGATGTCATTGCATGATGTCTCTCTGTGCATACCGTAAATCCAGAGAAACCTTGTACGCAGATTCTGTAATGCCCCAGCCTCCTGTTAAACCTACTCTGTTCTTTAAGAATATCTTAAGAATTTGTATGTTAAAAGGTTTGTCCAAAGCCTGGCCTATTTATGATTGTTTCTTTGTATGGTGAAAAATTTCTTTACAGCTAGCTGTTCATACAAGGATAGCCTTCTGTCAACTTGAGCTTTGAAAGTATAATTTGGCACTTTTTGTATAGTGAATATAGACTATTGCAGCAAACAAATTTAGCATCTTACTAATAGCATTAAGATGAAGCTCCCAGTTACTTATGCACACTGCACATATAAACTGCTTTGCTACATTAATGCAATAGCAGTACAGTAGCCAAAGTTTTGCCTTTCTAGTGGCCAAAGAATGTTGACTCTTCTGAGATTCTAGAGCTTGATTTGACTTGGCCATTGCTTCCGATTCTCCAATATTACTTCCTGTTTCTCCATCAATAATGACTGTGTCAAAAATTTTACTAAGCTCCTCAAAGTGTTCTTCATTCAGTGTGCTTTTGTTTACTTTTTTACTTTCTGTATTTTGCAGTGGTGTTAATTCAGATTCTAGGAGTAAAACCACTTTAGTTCTTTTGTCATCAACTTTTGGTTGTTTGTTGACTATTTCAGCAGGAAATATTTCTTCCATCAGTATTGTATTGCATTTAACGCATTGTCAACTAATGTATGTCCACACAAATCTCTTGCTACTGTCTTTCCACTCATCATCATATAAGCAACTGTATTTTTTCTACTTTGAGCTAAAAATAATATCCATTTCTATTTGCCAATCCAAACATCAATGAAGGAAGTTCAGAACATTCTCTTGCAGCCTTCAATAGATACTGTCCAATCCTAGCTTGTTTTACCAGAGATGAGACTAAAAGATTTATCAATATTTGGAGACTTTTAGGCAAGTAGTCAACACTAAGTGACCTAATTTCAGTTGCATTTGGATAACTGCTGGAATCATAGGAACATTGCCATAAATCAGACAAGATTAACTTTGCTGCAGTTGATATTCAGTGTTCCATTTCATCATGAATGTTTACTTTCTTGTCTGCATACCATTTTTCATTTGATATAACTAACCATGTCTTTGAATCCTATCATATTGGGTTTTCCATTGATCTCTGTGAAAAATGTTTGTCATATTTTTTCTACAATTTCTGTTTTGTCCATTTAGCATTGTGGACTTGGTCAATGGAACTGCCAGCAATCTCTTTTGACTATAGAGATTGTGTAAACTCACAATTTCTGCAACATTCTTTAAGTAAGAACAGGCTTCCTTAAAATAAAATTTAACATCAACATCAGGCCCTTGGTTTCAGTTCTTGCCATTTTTAGGTGTAAGAGCTTTTAATTGAAAACTGGTTTACATTCACCATATTATCTAGCTTCAGCTGGAACAAGATCAATGCAGTTGAGAGGTCAGGCTTGTACTTGCTGCACACTTGTCTGCATGCATCTCAAGCTTTTTTTTATATATTTCCAGAATTTTGTTCCTAGTGTGAAATAGTAATGCTTTAAAAACTTTCTCTCTTGATGTTTAATATAGTCTGGAGCTTCCAAGCCACATTACAAGCAGTGATGTTTCCAATCAAAGAAAGAGACTGATGATCTTGCCCGTATACTAGGAACTAGTTCAATGTTCTTCTTGACTGTTTCTTGCTTCAAAATTTTAACATAATCATGTCTGCAGCTCTTATGAACAAAACCCTCTGCAGATTTCCTGCAAATGTTCAGTCAAATATCCAAAAAGAGGTCTTTTTTTTTTCTTTTACTGAACGCAATGCATGAAAAAAATGTCTAGTTTCAGTAATTTGACTTATGAATCTGGAAAAATTATCTCTGGTGTAAAGAAAGCATAAGTTTAAATGGTTTTGTTAACCTTATAGTCAACTGCTAAAAGAACAGAACATATTACAAGCTTTTATATTCATTACATGACAATAAAATAGAGAATTAAAATCATTGTAAAATATGCAGATATCAGCGTCTATTATCTGTTTTCATGAGAAAGTTCTTTAAGATCAGGCATAGTAAGAAAGGTATGAAAAACATCAGAAAAACATAATTTTCATTCTTATGATACCAAATTCATTAATATACTATTTACTTTCTAATAAATTCACTGGATTGTTTTATTTGATTGAAAAATAAAATGATTTTATTACTTTCCTTTTTTTAAAAAATTTTATATATGGGACTTGTTTGAATGTATGCTTAAACCTTTTCTAATGAAAGAGAATAGCATTTTGAAATAATTTTCTCTTCTCTCTCTTTCTTCCAAAGAATGACCTCCACCACACCTTAAGTTTAAAAAAACAAAACAAACTGTTCTACTGATTGTGGTGCATTATCTGCTGTCAGCATGCATAATTTAACATGGCTTTATGCTATTTTGCTTCTGATTTTTATATAATATATAGAATGTTATATGGTGAAAGAGGGAATCCATGGAGAGAAATCAGGCGCTCAATTGTGGCTCGCTTATTAAAGATATACATAATTTAGTGACAGTGAAATGAGAAAAAGTATGTTTAGAGATGAGGATGGAGGTTATAAAATATGAATTTACATATATTGTAGGCATATTTTGCTCCAAGCATGAGAAGCCTATTTTAGTAATTATTGCATGTAAACAGTAGGAAAAAAATTGGAAATTTCTTTCCCTAATTAATTTTACTTGCTAATTTTGAATTTAGACAGCTGTCTTCAAATTATACTAAAAGTTGTTTTACTAGATGAGTGCTAACAAGTAACATGAGTCTTTAGGTGTAACTGTTAACTTTGGCAAGCTTGACAGTACATTTATTGTTATAGATTATTTAACGGAAACATTAACAAAGTCAAGAGTTCACTCTTGATAACAAGACCATACTAATAGAATGTTCAGTAACAATTAACTTGCAAGAGTAGTTTGGCTCTTCTTCTACAACGTCATTTAATAGATATTTAATATTGCAGGTATTTGCATCATTTTCACAAGTACTAATAATATAGGCTGTATGACACATTTATCTATGATTTATAGATGTTGCCATTGATTGGGTAAAGGCAATGTGCAAAACATTAATATTTGTAGAGTGTTGTATTCAGCGCAGATTTAGCAAATCATACATCTTTCCCACGATTTAACTTAAGTGCTTTGTTTCACATAATGTTGTAGATCATTTGTTTTTTTGTATGTCATTTCCTTGTTTAATTAACTTGTAGACTGTTCACAGAATAGTGAAACCTTTTTAAAAGATTGACTTACATCTTCAGCATATGACATGCCAAACATGGATGTATCGTAGCCTCCATACTTGTGATTTTTTTCCAATTTCTAGGAATTGTCAAAATCTCGTTGTTGTTCATGTGTTCGGTCCATAGGCAATGACGAGGATTTGGAGAAAATGGAAACAAAAAGAAAACTTATACTTAACATCAGGAAGAGGCAGTTGAAATTTCTGGGGCATGTTAATGAGGAAGGAAGGCTTGGAAAATCTGATACTCACAGGACCGATTGAGGGACAGAGGAAAGCAGTGTGTAATGTATTTGATGAGCTTGAGCAAATGGATTGTAGAACAGGCTTTGGGAGAAATAACAAAGAGACAAAACTTAAGATCTACAAGAAACAGGAAGATGTAGAGGGCCATGATCTCCTACGTCCTGGCAGGACATGGCACGTAAAAGAAGTTAGTTTTGAAGTCAGGTCATTAGACACTGAAACTAGTACTGAGAGAATACCAATAGAAACATTGAAATAGGCATTGGTAGATGATCTGTGATTCCGCATTCTAAAGGAGAGTGGTCAGAACAGGCAGAGCTTTTCTTTTCTGATTTTTTTTTTTTTTGAAGGATTTTATTTCTGTAGATACTAAAGTCTTTGTTTGCCTATTATCTTATTTATTTTGTTGTTAGAATAAATGACACACCCTAGGTAGATAACCTCCTGGTCTCTCCTCAGTTTTGACAGGCTGATGGAGATAAAGGTGGGCATTACTCCTGCTGGGGTTGTTGATGGATTAATACAGTTTTCAAACTGATTTCAAGACTGTAGATATTATATACTCTTGGGCTGACATGGTGTGAGCAGTTAAGTTTGCATCATCAGCAACCAGCAGCTACATAAATTTGTGTAGGTCTAAAGGGGCTTCAGCTTAAACTGACTACAATTTATACAAACACCAATGTACACATTATCCTGATCTCCAGGCTCTTCAGTAGCCTATTTCAGTGTCATATAAAAAGAATTAAAATAGTATTGGAGTAAGGATACAATCTCAGTTCATATTATGATAGCATTATAACAATTAGTAGGTAATTCCAGAGCTCTTTGAAATAATTTAAAATGTATTGTAATAATTGAAATATTTTCTTCAAATTATATTTTTCAAATTATATTTTTTTTCTATTTTCTTCAAGTTTTGGTTTTAATTGCAAGAAAATAGCACAGAATTAGTTACAAAAATAGAAAAAGTACATCAGTAGTGCTATAATCAACTTATGAAAGTTGTCTTTAACAACAGTAGACATCAGTCATTTTAGAACTTTTATGTGTATTTTTACCTGTAATTGAAGACTAGGTATTTTCTGGTCATTTGTGCAGTTTGATTTATCTTAATTTTTATCAAGTTATTTATGTACTGTATTATTGATACTGAAAGTGTAAAGTGCTGAGACCAGCATTTCTCGAAAACATCATACTTATATACCTGTAGCCACAACCACAGATTTGTTATGTTTCATTGACATCCAAACACCATCATTTTTATGCAAATTAGCACAACAACAGCTATGCAAATTTAGCAGTAATGCCATCTTTGTTGAGAGACTGTCTTCCCCAAACAGCCAATTATTCATAACAATACTCTTATCTACATCAGATCCAGCCTAGTTGAGATCCTTTTTCATGCTAGTCTAGTTCTTTTATACAGAATACTATTCTCAAACTGAGAATAGTAAAATCTGTATTTTTTTAAAATTCCAACTTGGAGGAATACCTGAAAACATTATGTATGTAGAAGTCATGATTAGATCCTTTTCAAATAAGGTTATTTGTTTTATTTTGGGTGTCCATTAATATTTTAATTTTGTCAGTATTCAATGTAATGGGTTCACAGTTTAATAGCCAAGCATGTAACTGAACTGTAATTCATGAAGCCTTTTGAGAACTTTTTTGATTTCACTTGGTTTTTATTACCTTGCTTTTATTATGCATACAATTAATAGAAGAATATGAACCATTTCATTACATAATTAGAATTGTTCAAAAGGTATCACCACGATTCAAACAATTTTACCATCCAAAACTGTGAGTAATATTTAAATTTAAAAAATATTTTTCCTCCACAATAACAACATTGATAATATTAATAGTTCCATTTTACTTGTCTTTTTTTGTTATATGAAACACGTTATTTGGTACAAAATTACTTAAAAAAATTAATAACACACTGCAGAATTTTTAATATTTATTTTTGTGATATTAGTAAAAAAAGTAAGGTTTATTATGTTTGGTGTATTATCTAATTTATAAACATTTGTTCATGTGAATTAAGAATTAAAGTTTAGTTTATTAAATGTAAATAGATATCATGCAAGTTTTATTTGCATAAACTCTAATGAAATAATTAAAAATAACACTTGTAAATGAAACTAACTATAAATAGGCTTACTACTTGTTTATGGACAAAAAGGCAGTATTGATTAACCTGTATCATTTTACTCAACTGGCATTTTTATCTTATAATTAGTGTTGAACAATATCCTATGATTGTAATCTTGTTAAAGGAATGTAAAGTCTCTTTAATTGCTATGACCTTATTTACCAGAGATTAGTTTACATATATAAACATGGTATTTTACTCTCTACTGTGAATTTTTAATAATCATGAAATAAAAATGGTTAATGTTTATATGGTATAGATAAGTAAAATATACTTGCTGTGTGAACCACAAAATGGATGTAGAAAGATAAAATTAGAATTTTCTGAAATTAACTTAATTTAGACTTTTTGTGCTTTACTTTGTTTCATTCTTAAAATTATCATTATAAATGACTGATAATAATTCAAATTACCTTGGGTATTGCCTGATTCATGATTTTTAAATTGTTTAAGTCATTTTTTAACTTTGAAAACATCTACAGGCAGCTTTCCAAAAAGTGGAATTAACAAGCTGGTTCAAATTCTGGCCTCATATGTTGCATTCACTTTGCACTCATACTCTTCAGAAAGGCATAAATCCATTTCTTCTCTTAACTATGGGTTAAATAACAAGTAGATTGGGCTTTCTAACCTTAGGTAGTTAGCATTAGTCTAGAAGGACAACTGTATTTAAAACTGTAGAGAAAGCAATAGGAAACCAATCCATTATCTTTCTCAAGAAGTTATAGCAATTCACATATTAAAGAAAAGGATGCTATAGAGAGCTACAACCACCTATGTCCTGAATGGATACACAGATAGAGGGGAAAAACTTCTTTTTTTTTTTTTAAATAGCTTGGTGTTCATAGTTTTGAATGTCATATTAAGAAGAGAGTATCTTATTTTTGATAATCATTTTGCAGAAACCATTGTCTTTTATGATAAGACTTCTAGTATTTGTAGTTTTTTTTTTTTTTTTTTAATCATACAGTTTACTTGAAGGACAAGACAAGATACTCAAAAATACTATTAACTCACCAAAAATTCTGAAATCACTCAGATGACATTGGACAATTTATATTCAAATTCTTTTGAGAAACAAAAGAAAATGTAGAGCAACTGAATAAACCTTTTCTAGGATTGTAAAATGTTGACCTCTACCCCCCCTAGTACCTTACTTTCAAATTTGATTTTGATTTAAAAAAAAAAAAAAAAAATACTTTTGATGGAATGACCATGTTTGTACTCCTCTTCAAAAGATTACCTTTCCCATGATACTTTGTTGTTGCTTTGTTTTTGTTGAAAGTTTTAAGATTTGGTATACTTTTTCTTTTCCTTTTCCTTTTGTTAATAATGCAACATATATCTGACTTTAGTAAAATCCTATGGATCATCATAGTTAATCAATTAAGCAGTATGGCCAAAAAAAATGATCTTTTTATTTGATTAACTGTTTGGATTGTCACAATATGTCTAGAATTTGTTCCCTTCCAGTATATCCCATTAACTCTTGTCTTTTAAGCAAATTTTTCTCTGGTTAGGAAAACACCTTAAAGTTTATTGACCAGTGATTTAATGTCATTTGATCTACTGGTTCAGTTTTGTGAAATATTGCTTCTGTCTTCGGATGTAACCAAAGAAAAAAAACTACTGAAATATCATGTGGCTTTCTTATAAAAATTAATATTGAACACAATTTATCAAAGGCTATTTATATTAGTGCTTTGTTTTTACAAAGGTGCCTAGGATAATTAGTAATGTGAAATATGATCATTTTTAGTACTTATTAAGCATTTGGCCAGTTAAGAAGTAAGGTAGGAATTAGTGCTACTTAACAATACTCAAAATTCTTTTTCAAAAACTTTTTTTTTTTTTTTTTTTAACTATTTCCGGATATTTTTAGTACAGATGTTCTTGAGAAAACTGGTTAAGAACGAGTTAATATTTTACTACTATTTTTACAAAAAAAAAGTCACTTTTTTATTATACTTAATCAATATGTTTATATGGAAAGACACTCTTTAAGAAATACTTCAGTAATACTTTGTTTTGTAAGAACTGGTACTTATTTTTTCTGAAGAAAGTTGCTGTTTTAAGTGTAAATATCTATTCTTCATACCTAAAATACTTAAAAATTGAAAACTTAACACTTTTGCTTATAAAATTACAATCTTTAAACACGTCATCAAGCAGTTGTCAATAATTTTGGTTGTTTCTGAATGGTTTATAGTTTTAAACAGACATGTTAGTTTGTCTTTATTTTTTCATTGTACAAAAAGAAAAAGGAGAAAATGTAAAAGGAATTTGTACTTGCTGAATGTTAGCATATACATACGGGTTTCTTCTTTTTTTCTTTTTTTTATTGGTTGATTTTTAGTTTGAAGTATAGGACTGCTCTTTGCAATTGCAAAGAGCTCCAAAATTAGAATGAGAGAAATATGCATAGGACAAGAAGGATCTTGAACAGAAAATCTGCATCCTCTATCATTCCAAGAAGTGAGACTCAAGATAAACCTTTCCAAAACAGAAATTATGATCTAGAATTGGAATGAAAGCAGTGATAGTATTTATCCTGAATCCATTGTAAAAATTCAGGATGTGGAATTAGTAAATACTAAATATTTCAGATATGGATCAGTTATAAAAAATTAAGAAATTGAACATAGAATAAACTGTGTCAGAGGTAGCTTCACCCAACACTGCAAATTGCTATGAAATCAACCTGAAAACTCAAATGTTCTTAAAAACCTTGTCAGACTGAGATTTTCATATGGATGTCATGCATGGCAGGCCTTGACAAAGGGTCATCCTTCTTTGAACATTGTGAACTGGCAATACAGAATCACAAAGAACTGTTCTAAATAATAGAGCCCATATCACTTGAGGAATACCAACAGCTGCTTGTGAAACCTGTTTTCCTAAGAAATTGTTTTAATAGAAAGATTTTATAAATTTCAACAGAAAACAGTACTGGCTGCTTGATCAATGAATACCGAATATTTTCTTGTAGGGAAACAGCTAATATTACTGTTACTATTATAAAACCCTGTCAAAGTAAGAGTTGCTAAAAGTGAAGACAAGAGTCAAAATTTAAAGAAAGTAATTAATTCAAATGAGCCAATTAAAAAGAAAAACATTCAGAAATGTTATTTTATACTAATAAAAACCAGTTTCTAAAGGGAACCTCTAAAAACACTTGAATGATGGAAGCAAAGTTATGCAGTGTTTATGTTTTCACAGGAATTAGCATCACACTATGCATGGTGATCTTGCAACTATGACAGTCAGAATCTTTGATAAACTACAAGATAAAGTAGTAAGTACAATTGTGCCTACTGAACTAAAAGCCTTTCTCAATTTCTCTCTCAGGATAATTCGCTTGCTTCTCAAAACACAATTTCTCACACTTTGAAAAAGAATCTTAATGACATTTTATCATCTTTTCTACAAATACATAAAATATTTTAACTTATCATTCATTTCTGTACATGAAATAGGCTTATTCAGATTCATCAATTTCAATTCACTAAAATACTTTGTTTAAAAATAAAAGTAAATATAAAACATTTTCTGCATTCAAAAACTGTCTTTTCTTTTTCCAAATTTTTCACTGAAATTGATAAGTCTCAACATTTTTATACTTTTAAGTTGGAAGTAGAGGACAAAAGTGAAAGTAACTGTTTATTCTCTAGATTATAAATAAAATTATTGTTTTGATACCAGGACTCATATTCACGATCATATTTGTTTTGTTTTTTTAACCATGCTTCCACAGCACTAGTTAGTAAGGAAACAAGTAGTAAGCATGGTGTACTGACAGGCACATGATCTATTTGTTTGGCATAGTTTATGAGAGATGTATTGAGTCATGTTAATGTTTTTTTTTGTTTTTTGTTTTATAAAAAAAAAACACAAGTAGGTTTTAGAACTTCCTAGTTTTCACAATTTGGTATAAGATTGTGTACCTGTACCAAATGACTAATGAAAGAACCGGCTCTACTAGAATCACTTACTCACTTTTACTTGAAAATAAAGAAATCATTGAAAAACTCAAAAATAAATTCTTTCTTATCACCAAGCTGTATATTTTATGATTTCTACTTTAACCACAAAAATATTCTAAAACAAAGTCTGCTTCATTATTTGAAGTCGACTCATCTAGAATCTTTGATTTATTTGGCATGAGATATGCAGCTTTGTGTGAATTAATTTATTTGGCTTAGATCTATTCTTAACAAAAGCTTTTCCAAGTGATTTTGCTTTAGTTTTTCTTCTTCAAAACAGGCTAAAATCTTCTTAAATCTTCTTCATATGCCAGCCTCTATTTTTTCCTTAATTATTTCTTCTCCTCAGTTTAAAAGAAATTTGCTTTACTTATTTCTGCTTTTGTTTTTTCATCCTAATCCCTTTCTAGTTTGAATTTCAGGTGACTCATCCTTGAACACGACATTAGTCATCTTCACTAAACTGCTTTTGTTATTTAGGTTAAGTTCTTCAGTTTGGGGAATACCTTTTTACTTTTGCTTTTATAACATATTGCCTTTATTTGTATATCTTGGTGGTAACAATTGTTTGTGTAACCATTGTGTGGGATTATTACAAAATCCTTGAAGTTTTTTATTTATTTTATTTTTTATATATTTTGCCCTGACCCTCCCCTTCAAAAATAAAAAAAGGATCAACTATCAATTATTTTCCAGTTTGTTCTAAAAATGATAGTAATTGAATATTTTGCATCTTAAAAACTGGAAATGACTTTGTTCTCTCAACATTTCATATGAAGATGTATGCTATAGAATAAAGGATCTTGGACATGTTGGAAGCTGGCAGTTTAAAGTAAATATTCTTTTATATTATAATGATATTACAGTTTAATGTTTGAACATGTTTCTTTAGATAAGATGGGCCAAGGTTTTTGATTGTAGGAACTTCATTTTTATCTTTCTATATTTCTGAGATGAGATATTTTAACTATTTACACTATTTACATTGTTCGGACTGTTGTCCTCATTTTAATTACCATATTCACAATGTTTTGGCCATTGTACACTTTGGTCATCTTCAGGTGATATACATTGAAATTTCAAACCAAGTCCATGGTTGGTAGATTGTTCTAATTCCACATGCCATACCTTTTGGATATCTCAGTTTTAGTTAATTCCCCTTGATAACTCTCCAAGTTTTTGTTCTATCTGCTGTGTCCAGAGAGTGAACTCACAACACTTTGTGTTGAGTCACTTTTGGGTCACTCAACCACTGGGCCATGTGGGTAAAAGTGTTGTTTGAATTCAGAGTTGTCCTTCTCTTAGATCAGTTGCCAGTCAAAGCTAATAGGAGAAGAGATGGATTCGTACCTTTCCAAGGGTATTTGTACAGAAGTGAATGTAACAAATTCAACTGGAATGCAGACTTGGCTCTCCAATTCCTCAATCCGAGCTGCAATACATTACTCCTTCATGCTTTGCTACTATGTAAATATAAAAATAGTATTAGTTGGCAATAATATAAGTGACTATAAAAAGGCACTGTTGATTATTTATGGCTAATTTGTTTAAATAATGCCCTGACTATTGTTTGTATCACATGGCTCTAATTGTAAGTAAAATTATGTGCTAAAATAAGTAACCGAGTAATCGTTTTAAGTTCTCTGAATATCAGTGCCATTTTTTTCTTAAGAGTGCTCTATAATTATTTGCTTTTTAATAGACTTGTTTAATTTGTCTACTTGATGTAGTGTCTTGCTATAGTTCAAGGTTGAAATATTCATTAATATTGGGGGAGATCTTTTGTGTTAATAGGCATACAGCCTCATTACATTGAAGCACTAGTTCCTGTACAATCACCAAAGTTAAGCAACATTGAATCTGATCAGTGTGTAGGTGGTGTGATAGATAATGGCTTGAAATTGTTAATTGGAGAGCCAAATTCCAATTCCCATGGGGTTTATCATATTCGCTTATGCACAGATACCCTTGGGAAAGGTATTAATCCACTTTTCTCCCCCCAGCTATGGGTTAATTAGTAAGAGTTGTATCACTAAACCATTATTATCTCAAAAAAATTCTTACAATCTAAAAATATTTTTTGGCTTTAAATAACTTGCAAAGGTCTGATAAGCTGTAGAAAATGAATCAGTTTTGTATTAATACTAACTTCAGCAATATAATTATATAATTTGATAACAACATTTTATTATGTAATAAATGAAACCGCAATTATTTTTTACTTCAAACTAAATTTACATGCACTTGTAGAAATGTTATTGAGCAGCTATTGTTGCCTTGGGGACCTATAACTGTTGTATAGAAGAGTGTTATACTGTTAGTATAATTATTGCAATTACCTGTGAAACTTTGGAGGCAGACTAATCTGTGGACAATTAGGTGATTAATTTTCTGACCAGCAAGCATAAAGGTTAATAAGTCAGTTTCACTTTAGGAGTGTCTTCTTCTACTGAATTTTTATGACTCTTTGAAAAAAGAAGTTGAGATGAGTTTTTCTGAAATTGAATCCTGCTTTAACTTTGCTTTTTAACAATTGTCTCAAATGTCTTCCGATATTTTCCTAATGTTAAATTGTACTGATTTACTGTAAATAAATAACAAAAACACTGTCTGCAAGAAATAATAGTTTAAATTCCCATCTCTAGTCTTTATACAATTGTTACTGAATATCTAGCTATTATTTCACCTGTACTTATTTCTTGATTGTGTACATAAAACTGCTTGGAGCATTGTTACCATCACTATAGGCAACCACAGGAAATTCTCTCATGAGACATTTTTTTTTGTTCTGTTATATCTAAGCTTTGGTGTCATGTGCTTATATTTATATAGATGAACAGTCATATTAATGCCCTTGGAGAAAACATTAATATGAAATAACACTGTTGACTTGTAACCACAATTGAAGCTGTTTTCATGTTTACTGTTCATCATTTGCTGACTTTATTTTTATTATTTTTGCCGATTAAAAGCCATGATAGAATATTTAATCAATTTCAGCCTTTTTGTATGAAATCGGGAAATAATTTGCTTGAAATAATAGTTAAGCTATGTCATGGGTAAAAAAAAAAGGTGGGAAAACACTGAAGACGTTTTTCTTTTTGTATCTTCAATACTTTGTACAGAACATGGCTAGATAAAAACAAGAAATAGAGATTGAAAGACAATTATTGCCTACTTAGAAAATTAGTTTTGTCTATGACACTGGTAGGAAATATATTACTATTTCAGCTATAAAGGGAGTGTTGGAAATTTTTATGCAAGAATGGAATAAACTAGAGCCATTAAACTTAAATGCTGTTCAGCACATTTATTACATCTTCTCACAAAGGAATTCTTGCGTTTGGTCACAGAAATACTACTCTATCATCTCAGAAAATTTCCTCGCTTAAAAACTACTTTTATGCAGTAGAAATAAGAAATAGATGGAGCAAATTCTGGTGAGTAAGATGTATGGTCTCAAGCTTGCAAAATCTTTAAAACATCCATCATCTTGCCTGCTTTGCAATCAGGTGCATTGTCCTGCAGAAAGAGAACACTTTCCAACAGTTTCCCTTGCCTTTTTTCTTTCAATGCCCACATTTTGGTTTCTTCTGAAGATAGTCATCAAAATATCTTGACAAGATATCCATGACATTTCCTTATGACTTTTGGGTCTTTAATTTCTTCAACCATGAAGACCTTGAGTACTATCACTGTGTGTTCCTTTGTTACATCTCAGGATCATAATGATATAACCATGTTTCATCAACGATAAATCATTCCAAAAAAAAGATCACAAGATTTCTCAATTACAACTTGATTATTAAGCTGATGGCTTTTGTATGTTCAAATGCTCATGAATTATGAGCCCATCTTTGAACATCTCTTATGTCTCAGCATTTCTTTCAGTTAATGTTCGTCAATTGGCCCAAATGATCAACAATTTCAGAGGATGTTACTGTTGAAAGCCTCTTAGACCATTCTGTCACAGTTAAGCATAATGGTCACTTTTCACCAAATATTTGCATCATAACTCCATGAATGCTGTTTTTGCCAAGAACATCAATGTCTCACTTTAAAATTGCATTCTTCTATTCATATGACCCAGTCAATGATCAGAAACAAATTAAAAAATAGGGGTAAGAATCTTGCAAATGAGCATTTTACAATATAAAAGAACATTTTTTTTTCTACCTACAGTATAGGAAGTTTGCTGGGCCAATAAATTTTCAGCATTGTCTTATATATTTCTTATAATCTGCCCCAGTTACTGTGCAAGGGTTAATGCACTAGTTAATACAATGATAGTTCAATTTTTGCAGATATTTAAATAAAATGTTTTATTATGCATTCTTATAAGTTTTTTAATGCTTATACTTCTTCTTTATGTGCTGTGTTCACTCAGGATGTAGGAAATCATGGCTCTCCACAACTTCCTGTCACTTTTAGCACTTAATAAACTTTGTCTTTCTGTTATTTCTCCTAAGCCCTGTTCCACTATCTATTTACTCAAGTTCATTAAGTATGTTATATGTTGTCTTCCTCTGCCCCCCCCCCATCTGTCCTATGAGTATCAGATTTTCCAAGCCCTCCTAACTCATTATATGCCCTAGAAACCTCAGCTGTCTCTTCCTGATGTTAAGTATTAGTTTCTTTTTTGTTTCCATTTTCTCCCAGTGAACCAAATTCATTATGATACTCTTAAGAGTACTGGGAATGTTACCAAATTTGTTAAAACATGCTAAAAATATGAGATGATACCAGTCAATTGGGATGCTTCTTAGTAAAAATAAAAAAGGTTAAGATGCTGGCTGTTCAGTCTGAAGAATTCTATGTCAGTCAGTTCACATAACGCCTCATTTGTAAGGAATGTTTTCTACCATAGATTATATGGTTTCTGTTATACTTCCTTGAGATTTTTATAATTGTTATCAATATTTATTATCAATGATTCTAAAAATCATTATTCATACATTATTTTATCATATAGTATAGGGTTTCATTTCTAATGTTTCAGTATGGTATTTTATTTTACTCATTTGGTATTATTTTTAGTTATATTTTATAGATTTTTAAAAAATTATTTTTGAAATGTGCATTAACTTACATTTTAGTGTAGCACATTAAAATCAAGGTATTATTGTTACTGCTATTTCTCTGGATATATTTATAATAATCTTCCAAAAGGTGTCAGATTTTGATAGACTTAATAGTTATATATCTTGATAACCAAGTCTTAAATATAGTTTTTTCTCTGTTAAGTAACATACATACACTTATTTTGTTATACAATGATTCTTAAATAACAAGGTTTCCCTTTTTCTTAAATGTCCCTTCTTTTTATAACCGAATATTGTCATTGTGAAGCTGAAATTAGGGAAAAATTTACTAATTTGATGTGAGATTTCAACTACTATCCGATACATTAATCAGTTGCATATCTGCTATGAGTGTTTTGAATAGTTTTCTCATTAATTACTAAAGACAAAGGAAGAAAAATACATTATTAGGTTTTTTTTTCTAGCTATTAAATAGAAATTCTAGTTCTATTTTACTTCTGACTGATAGCTTAATTATTTGAATAGTTTATATGGTTCAGTCTTTATTCCAACAAAGATCTGTTAGGTATCCTGATCTTGAAACCAAAGTATTTTCCATTCAATTTAGATGTAACTTAAATGTTCAAAGTTAATTACTAACTAGAAATAGCTGTTAACATTGATTTCTTTTTCTCATTTTTACCAGTTTAGCTTTAAGCCCTTTTTAGCAGGCTATCCTATATAAGTTAGTTATTTTCTATTCAGCTGCAGTATGGGAGATATTTTGGAGCATGAATCATCATTACAGGTGATACTTTGTGATAAATAAAAGAAATACTGCTGATCATATATCAATAGCATTCAATCATAAAAAGGTGAAAATTAAATGTTTGTTGCAGAAAGCTTTTGTCAATGTTACTGGCATTTACAAAACATAAATAGCCAGAAATTTATAGTATTTATAGTTTGATTGCGATCAAAGCCAACAAATTTCATATACATTTTTTTCCCTGTCTCCTCATGTCTATCAGTGTGGGAGAGGGAATATTTACCAATGTAAATTACATTTTTATTGGTCTTAAATAAAACATATTGGTAACAATTTATTTCCAAACAATTCTAAACATTATTATTATTGTTTTTTAAATTCTAAGTAATTTCTTACCTTGACTCTTGAATCAATAGTGAGAGAGGAATATTCACCATTCAATTTTTGAGCCAAAAAGTTTCATAGCTGATAATCCAAAACTTAGATTTAAAAATAAAAATGTATATTTTTTTTTTCCCTAATCCTTCCTGGTGGTGGTAATGAATGTGAACTCCATTGAATAATCAACCTAATGAGCCATTTGACAAAACTTATCCAAATTCTGATGAATACAGTGCACAGCAGAATCAGACTGAAAATAGAACAAGAACAGTGCAGGTTCATTATACCAGAACAAGTCGGAATGATATCAGAAAGAACAATACAAATGCAGAAGGATGTGTACCTGAGTTTTATAGATTATGCAAAAGTGTTTGATAAAGTACGTCACAAAGAACCATTGGAATTGCTAGGTAACCATGACAAATTTGGGAAGGATATTAGAATAATCCAGAACCTATACTGGCAGCAAGCCGCCTGCATATGGATAGAAAATGAGTTTAGTAAATATACAAAAATAGAAGATATGCAGATAACAGTGCTGATAGCAGGTATAGAAAGAAAAAAAGAACTACTACAGAATGTAGTGAAAGAAAGTGAAAAGATGGAATGCATGGTTGTTAGCAAAATGAACAGACCAACATGGATATTACAAATTGGAGATACCAAAATCAACAAGTACAAAAATATCTGGGAAGCATTTTAACAAAGGATGGAAAATGTGATACTGAAATCTGAGATTGGGATAGTGAAAGATGCCTTCCAAAAGTTAAGCAAAATATTAAGAAACTGGAAGCAACAGAAATGTGGTTCTACGGAAAGATTTTGAGAATACCATGGACTGAATATGTGAGCAATGAGAAAATGGAAATGAAAAGGATGCTTATACTTAATATCCAAGAGAGATAGTTGAAATGTCTAGCGCACATAATCAGGAAAGCGAACTTGGAATATTTGACACTCACAGGATAGATTGGAAATAAGGGGGACAAAGGAAAACAATGCACAATGAGCTTGAGTAAATGGATTGTGGGGCAAGGTTTATGAGAGAAAACAAAATGAGAAAATATATTAAGAGCTATAAAGGACAGGAAATAGTGGAGAGCCATGATCACCTATGTCCTGAAAGGACATAGCATATGGAAGAAGAATTTGATTTACTGGTTAGTGGAGGGAAACTTTGTTTTTTAGTCTGTTATGCTAACATGAATAAAGAAACCTACATTGGAGAAAACTTTTCTCTTTATACAAAGTTGTCTATTTCCCCACTTATTGTTAATATAATTCATGGGAAATATACAACAACCATATCATATTGACTAAAGGCCACTGGGTATAATTTAAGTACTTGTTATTTAATGGTTTAAGTGTAGTATTACAATCTCAAGTGATCCCCATCTTAGGTTAGTGACACTCGTTTTTTATAGCTTCTGTCTAAAGTATGAAACCTTAATTCCAAGCCAGAACAATACTCCTTTGCCTTAGTGAGAAATATACATGACTTTTGAGAGATAAAAATTAGTAAGCTTGGAATGTGCATGGGTGGGGGAAATATAAGAATTTTATTTTGTTTCAACCTTTTTTCCTTTGTGTTTAGCTGTTCTTGTGTATTTTAAGCAATGTGATAAAACAAATAAGTTTGTGATATTCATTTTATTTTAAGGTCATATTCAGGTGAAAAAAAAATGGGGGTGGGCACTCATTAATTTATTTATTCTATTCTGAATAAGTGTATAAAATATATATATATGCACACACCTGAGGATGTGTGTGTTGCATAGTGGTTATTGGTGTGGAGAAAAGTGGATTTGGCATGTTCAGTTCAAATTTCATCTAATGTTGCATTTTTGCTTGGAAGGTTATAAATCTATCTATTCTCTCTCTAGCTGTGGGTTAATAGAAGGGCTCACTGGGATCACTAGCTTTGCTTGGCAACCTATCTAGGAGAAGGACAAATGTGAATTAAAAACTGGTTGGATATGGGGTTAGTAACTTACCTGGTAAAACCTTACTATAGAAACCACAGATGCTAGTGATGCTGTAGCCCTATACTCTCAAAGAGTTTACAGGTTTAACATGCATGCACGAGGTAATATATTGGAAAGTGGTTAGGGCCAAGAACTTTTCAGCATCTCTCATATATATATATATTATATAATTTTTGTTGGGTAAATGTATTTGAGTTGCTATTCCTGTTTCTTATTTTCTTAAACAGTGAAATTTATAATAACTGGTCTAGATTGAGAAATCCCATTTTAAAAACAAGAAAATGTACTGATCATCCCCCCCCCCCCAACAGGGATAGCGACTTAAACACATGTACCCACTAAAAATTATGTTTATATTAGTAAGAAATAATGTATTAAAAATCCATTTAAAAAAATATATACATAGGAGGTGATGGATAAATTGTCATCTAAATTACACAAAAATGGAAATAACACCAACATCTCGTTTTAACATATATTTACCAAAATTGCACAAAAATATCTTGAAATACTAAAGAGGAAATTCATTCAACAAAATCGCTATTGGCTTTAACTACGGCTCCTAGATGATTTTTGAATCTCCTGCAGCTCTTCTCCTTGTTTAAGTTGTTGAATGCTGCCATGATACTTGCCTCATTTGCTGTTACAAGGAGTTTTCTTGGTCTCTCACTCTACTGCACACCACACATAATAATCAAGGAGTTACAGTTTGGGGAGTTAGATGGCCAGATGTAAGGGGTGATGTGGTCTGGGTTCTCCTGCTTGTGTGGTATAGTGCAAAGTGCAGTTGCCAGATATAGGGTCTTCCAGCAGCCACCCTATTTTGAGCCAGGGCACCCCTTCAAGGCACAATGTAGGCCTTTGTGTTGAGTCTGAGAACCTCACCAACAAATTCAAGAGTTCATCTCTTATCAAAATGATCAGAGTGAGATTTCCTAGCTGTCATACCTTTGTAATCACCATTAGACTCATTCAACTCTTCCCAAATCCTCTGCACTGTCCTCAGATTGACACCCAAACACTCTGAAATGTTTGTATTGGAGCTTCCAGTGCAAATGCCAAGGCTGTACAGCATGCAGTTTCCAAATTTCTGTCGAAGTGAATTGCCTCATGGTGCATTTAGTCTTAGATGTGCCCAACTGACCCTACTATACTGTGCAGTCGGCAACATTAAAAACAAACAACACACAGGCATGAAATTAAAAATATGAAATGGCGACAATTTAGCCATCGCACCGTGTATATGAAGACAAAATGAAAAGTTATCTTAGCTGCCACGTTTCATCCTTTGAGGGAAAAATTCACTTTGATAAAGTCCCTCAGAAGAAAAAATGTATCGGCTAAGATAAGTTTTCACTTTGTCCTTTTGCAAATATGTTCTATCTGAAATACACACACACACACACACACACATATATATATAACTACATGTTATAAATAATATGAACTGCACTACTATATATATCAAAATTTAAATTATGTAACAGTCAGCCTTAACTCAGAACCTGAAGATTGTTGTGCTAGCAGTGGGATAATATATATAATGACACGCATAAGTATTGGATACATGTTATTTTCTGTTATAACTCTAGTTTATGTTCGCCATTTTGCCTGATATTTGGTAAGTAATATCTTGTAAAGTTGTTTTAGTTGTATGTGGAAGGAAAATTAAAAACTCATGGTTGAATCCATTTTTTTTATCAAAGTTCAAAATGACCCTATGCAAAAGTATTGGATACACCAATTTAATATTTTGTTGCATAGCCTATGTTTTATTTCACTGCTTCCAGTCGCTTTCTATAGTTGGCCACAAGATTTTCACACTGATCTACCGTTACTTTACCCCATTCTTCCTTGCATAATTCCTCTAATTGCTTGATATTTTGTGGATTCCGCTAATGAACTTTAACCTTCAATGTATTCCACAAATTCTCAATTGGATTCAAGTCAGGAGACTGACTTGGCCAATTGAGTGCACTCAAACCATTCCTTTGTAAATTTTGCGGTATGTTTGGAATCATTGTCATGTTGAAGCACGAAATTCCGACCATGTCCTAAAGAAGTTGCAGATTTCTGAAGATTCTTCTCTAGAATCTCCCTGTACATGCTACCATTCATTCTACCATGGATAACTTGTAACTCACCAGTGCCCTTGGATGAAAAGCATCCCCATATCATAATGGAACCACCCCCAAACTTAACTGTGGGGATGGTATTGTGCTTGTTGAAGGCAGTGCCATTTATTCGCCAAACACTTGTCACTGTGTTCTTTCCGAATAGTTCAACTTTCGTTTCATCCCACCAGATTACCTTTTTCCAAAACTGCATACCTTTCTTTTCATAAGTTTCGACAAACTTTAATCGGTCTTTGAAATGTTTGGTTTTCAGTAAAGGCACTTTTCTTGGTGATCTTGAATGAAAGCTTGTACGATATAGAGCTCTGCTAATGGTATCCTTACTTACATTAATTCCAGCACCCTCAAGATCAGTTTTAATTTCAGAACGAGTAATGAAGGGTTTTTTTTGCACATTTCTGCTGATCCACCTTGAAGTACTCTCATTTATTTTTTTCGGTCTTCCATTTCTTGGAAGGTTTGCTGTACCATCGCCATACTTCTTATATTTTCTGATATTTCCTACTGTACTTAGTGCTAGATTCATTTCTTTGCTAATTTTTCAGTAACCTTGTCCTCATTTGTGACGTTTAATGATTCTATCTCGCATATCTCTGGATAATTCTTTAGTTTTTGCCATTTTTAATCCTTGAATTTCAGAATGCACATCAGTCAGATGATTAGTAGCACTATCTTGTAAACAATTGTGTGCTTCTCTGATTGGTCAGAGATAACATTCCAATACTATCGAAAATTTGAATATTTAAAGTCTTTTAAAGTTTCGATTGGAAATTTGAAAAAGTGTCATGTATCCAATACTTTTGCATAGGGTAATTTTGAACTTTGATAAAAAAAATGGATTCAACCATGAGTTTTTAATTTTCCTTCCACATACAACTAAAACAACTTTACGAGATATTACTTACCAAATATCAGGTAAAATGGCAAACATAAACTAGAGTTATAACAGAAAATAACATGTATTCAATACTTATGCGTGTCACTATATATATATATATATATATATATATATATATATATATATATATATATATATATATATATATATATAAATATATTATTTAGTGGGTACATGTTTTTGAGTAGACATCACAATTTTTTTTTTTTTTTTTTTTTTAAAGTAAAATTCATATATATCCTTGATTGTCTCATTAAAGAATTGTGCCTCTCGACAGGAATTTGAATTTGCATTTCTTTTTTTTTTTAATATGAGAAATGGTAATAGAGGTTTGATTCCTGCCAAGAGGTATATTTTCTTTTATGAAACCTTTCATCTCTAGGTCAATAAATATTAATTTCACTTTTCAAAAAAAAAAAATAGCTACATGTAGGGATCTCTACTCAAACACTAAATATGATGCTTGTAGCAAAAAGAAATAATGTCGGATTAAAAAAGTTTATTGGTTGTTTAAAATATAGAAATATGGTTATAAATTTATATTGATTTTTTGAAAATAAGGTTTTGTTTGATTAGAAAGCAAACAAGATCTTATTTCAATTACATTTAATGCAAAATGATTGCCATAACCAGGAAATATTTTTCTTCCAATAAAATAATTTTTAAGATTAAATGTACTTTTCCATCAAATCCTGGCATGATTTTTTTTAAATCTCTTTAACATGTGGTTTGAATTTCATACAAGTTTATTTCCAATTATAAACTCTTGGTACCATTTAATCTTTTATCAATGTATTTTAATTTTTGAGATTATCTTTTTATGATCTTTCATCTCTGCTCCAAAAGTGACTGTCTGGTTACAGAAACTCAGAATGTGTTCTTTATCTTTATATGACATGTTTCTTCAGGACATGAGTGATTATGGCTCTCTACAACTTCCTATCATTTGTAAATCTTAGAAATATCTATTTCTTTACTATCCCTCCCAATTTCTGTTCACCATTTACATGAGTTCATTGTTTCCTTCTACCTTTCTTGCCTTCAATATATCCTGTGGGTGTCAAATTCTCCAAGTCTTCTTTCCTCATGTGTTCGAAAAGTTTCAACTGTATCTATCTGATTCTATATACAAGTGTCCTTTTTATTTCCATTTTCCTGAAAACTTCCGCATTACTCACATGCTCTGTCCATAGTATTCTAAGTATCCTTCTGTAGAACTACGTTGCCTGTGAGGAAGTTGCCCAGCATTCACTACCATATAGGAGGATTGATATTACACAGTAATTTAGCACTCTTTTCTCTGATTCTTATTAAATTTTCCTGTTTTTTTATACTTAGCCTTTTGGAAGGCATCTTTTGTTATTCCAATTTGTCCTCTGTTTGTCAAAAAACTTTACAGATACATAACTTTCTGTACTTGCTTGATTTTGACGTCTCTCGTGTTGATAAAGCTGAAAAATTCTACTTGTCTGTATTTCTATTATCAGCTGGGTCAGAAGTCTACTCTCATTATCTTTGCTATATTTCAATCATCACATTAGATATGATCATAATGTTGATCCCTATTAAAGTGATGCTGTTTTGAAAGAACTCTTAATTGATAATGGATAGGAAGATGTCATTTACTGCCTTTTTCTATGTTTCTTCTATTCAGATATATTTAGATGAAGAACACTCAACTTTTTCAGTTTATTTTCTATATAGCATTGTTAATTCTATTTTGAGAGTGTTTGTTAGTATTTGAATATGTTGATGCCCCCACCATGAAGAAAAGGCAATATCTTTCTATCTAGTTAGGAACAAGCAGTTCTTATCTACTCTCATTTAACTATAGTATAAAACGTAGCTCAAGTTATTGAGTTTTGCTTTTCTCCTATTAATATCTTGCCTTACTGGATGTGCAATGAAGAGGTACTGTTTAAATATGGATATAATAATATGCTTATTAGCCAAATGTCCATTAGAGAAATATAAGTAAAATAATAATGCAATAAAGTATAAATAAAATTATAGTTTGACTGACTGTGTGTGTATGATTTTAATTTCCACAATTTGCTATTTGGACTTATTTACTTGCTGTTGGGTAATTAAATGTTATAACATCTCTAATGCCACACACACAACACCTCGTAATATTGGTTACATTAATAATTATTTGTGACCTATGATGCTAGTAAAAAGTATAATAAAGCTTTTAATCATTGCCTTCAGAACCAAGATGCAGTGGGTGTGCGTGTGTGTTTATATATACACTGGGAAACTGTTGCTAGAGATTGATCTGGCTGGAGAAAGTTGATTGGGAATGCTGCAACAATTTTGAGTAGAAGCGAATTGAGCATTCCAACAAAAACATGCCATTAGGAAGGGAGAAACATCCCAGAGCTATTAGGACATCAAAACATTTGCAGGATTTGTGGAAAAATCAGCCTTTCAGTGGCTGGTTTAGCTAGTTATGTGAGATCACACCAGAAAGGTCAGGTGCAAACTCCCATGAATAGAACCCTACCAGAAAGACCTGCAGGTTATTTGTGCAAGGTTTGTAAGTCTATTGCAGGACTCAAACATCACATGATTGTACACAGGAACAGGCTAAGTTTCTAACATAGGTAATACAGACAAACTTTGTTTGTCCCGTGTGTAAGAAAGGTTGTAAAAGTGAAGCTGGCTTTAACCCTTTGAACCCTGACCACCATTTTACTGGTGGTAGAGAAAAATAACTTAATGCCCAGCCACTGGTTGAACGGTGGGTAAACACTATTTTTATATCTACCATGAAATATTACATACCAATTGTGAATTTTGACTTGGGAGCTGAGGTATAAGGATTAAAATTGTTCAAGAATGCAGGGCTCAAAGGGTTAAGAATTATCCATGGACCTATAGGAGTGTGTTAGCTTAGGTAAAAATGATGGAAATAATAAAATTCTGAGTGGAAAGCACAAAAAAGGTACAAAGTGAAGAGATGCTCTTCTGCAAAGTGACAATCATTGTGTGTGTGTGTGTGTGTGACATATATTACACTACAGTTCAAAAGTTTGAGGCCACCCTTCATAAGTTTTTAAATCAGCCCCAAAAGTAGTTATTTTGTAGTTTAAATAAGAGACAATTATTATACATAGAAAAAAAAAGTGAGACATTGTTCTTTTATTAGAAATTATATAATGACAAAAAGAAAAAAAAAATTTTATGATAAAATTTTGCTGTCATCAAAATATCCTCCTTTGGCCTTCATTATGGCAGCACAAATTTTTGTCATTTGTTGCAAAAGTTTCTCAAAGTATAACTTTGATAATTGATTTTTAATTTTTTCCAATGACTAAGAGCTCTTTATCATATTTTTTCCACTCTTCTGTCAAGTTCAACCCGTGCTAATTTTGGGAGTAGCTTCAAAATTTTGAGCTGTAATATATATATATATATATATATATATATATATATATATATATATATAAGAGAGAGTGGTGTGTGTACCCCAGGTTCTATCAATATGTGTGCAGTCATGATTTTTGACAGCTTGTCTTTGTTGCTTTAAGTAATTCTTTCTCTTTTATGATCCTCCATCTTTAACTCTGTGTTACTTGTTCTGCTATCCACTTATTCAAATTTGTAAAGTAGGTTACTCATGGATTCCTCTGCTGCTTCTACCTTCATCATGCTATGTGAGTGTTAAATTCTGAAAGCTTTCCCCAGAAAATTTCAGCTGTCTAGGATTGTTACCTACCCTCCTTAAAACTATCGTTTCTCACATGCTCTGTCCTTGATATTCTACAACATTCTTTAGTAAAATCACATATGCTGCTTTAAGTCTTCCATGCTCTTTTTTCAATCTGTGAAGAAATTGTTCAGCATTCACTGTCACATAGATCAGACATTACATTGGAGTCGAGCATTTCTTTTCCTTGTTTTTAAGGATGTTTTTTGAATCCTTTAATTCTTTGCTCACTTTCTGAAAAGTATGCTTCTCTATTCTTATACATTCTTGAATCTCTGGGTTATATTTTCTCTTGTCTGTTACTATACTATCCAGATATTTAAGTTTCTGCACCTGCTTGATTTTTGTTCCCCTTATATACATATATATATATACATACATATATAAATCAGAGAGAGGGAGGTTTGATTTTTGTAAATGGATATTTAGATTTTTTTTCCTCATTTTCTACAACTGATGCAATTCCTCCCACATTGGTTGCAAGAGATATGTAGATTAAACCATAAACCAGCATTACTGATAGTTTAATGTGTAGTATGGTATGCAGTTGGTTAACGTCAGTCTTTGGATCAGAGATTTTCTGTTTTGGCCCAATGAGGCGATACATTGTCAGTAAGATCCCAAGTTTGTAGGATTTCCCTTGAAGAGTTTCCTTTTCCTAGGCAGATGGCTGAGTTAACTGTGGATATCTACCATTTCATGGAAGAAATATTTCAATGGTATGGCTGACTGGGCAGATTGAAGTTTTGAGTTTTCGTTTACTTGCAAATTTTTTAGATTTATTTCATTTTATGCAAGTTTTAACTGACTATAAGTTTCTGTGGCCTCTCTTACAATCTTTGTCTTTCTTCCAATCTCTCACCATTTTAGTATTTAATGATGTTCATTTGATATTGTTTTTTTATTTTATTTTATTTTTGTTGCTGATTCCAACAATTTGAAGAATGGCTGCTGATATTGCTACTTACTGTATTAGTGTTATTCTGTCATTCATGGAAAGTTTTTAACTTGGTTGTTTAGCCACAGTAAGATTTGGGCTGAAAAATAAAAAGTAAATAAAAATTTAAAGGAAAATTTCAATCTAAATAAAAATTTAAAAAAAATGTAGTTTCAAACTGCAATTACAACAAGGATATATAAATATTTTCATGGCAACTGCTGTGACAAGCTTCTTTCCTTGGTGCCCTGACTACATGAATTTAAGTATGCTACTAGATTGGCAACGAGATCTGTGGAGTGAGGAGCCATGGTTAATTGCAAAATAAGTAACAGAACTCTCCAACAAACAGAATGACAAAGTTTGCAATAAGCAATAACAAGTAAAAGAAAAAAAACAGGGCAAAAAATAATATAAAGCAATATATACAAATAAAAATAATATAAAGCACAATATATACAAAGCAAATTATCAGAAATAAGGCAAAGCAACAGTAACATGGCAAAAATTTAACAAACTAAGAATTGGTGTTGGCACAAAAGCAAGTTTGGACAAGTGAATGTAATGTTCCAACTTCAATACAAGACAAACTGGGACTATTTTATTGGCTAGAAAAAAATCCCAGCAGGCTTTTGTGTGCTTCTGCCTATAAATTGGGGAGTGGCAAGTATTTTGCAGTGATTATCCACAAGATTGGAATCAACAAGGTCCCATAGTTTTACTGTTGAAATAGCTTAATGCAACTGCCAATTCTCTAACAGTTTCTTTTCATCGCACTTCCCACCTTTAGAACTCCCTTTCATTCTCTTGCTTTCTTGATAAGTACAGTCTTCAAAAATTTAAATGCAATATCAATCACCATCTTATGTCCTCTTAAACCCTCTTCATTTTTTGTTCTTTCCTCAATCCTCCCTCAATCTCATTCTTTTTCACTTTCACTCCCTGTAACTCCCTGCATACTAGTGGCATTACCACCTTGCTTGGGGGGAAATGATAAAAAAAAAGAAATACTCTTTAAATCTAAATTAATAGGGAATACTCATTCTATGCTTAGAAAAATGGAAATTCTTTGGAAAGTATTCAGCTTTTTACCTTAAAATCAACATTGGGATTTGCATCACCATTTCCTGCTCATGTTGGTTATAAGTCAACTGTGCATGTTTAATGCCTGTTTTTTCCCCCGCCTGATTCAAAACATTCAAGCTACCAACAAATATTTAAAAATCATAACTAGAAGATTACCTAACATAATGTTACGTGGCATGTGCCATTTTTAATATTCTCATTTCTCTTTCAGATGTATCAAGAGCATTAACATGGTAGTTTCCAATCTGATATATATATAAAATGAAAAGACATGCTGTATTTGTGATATGATTTGCCATCCATAGTGACTTGGAAATAATGATCTCCTTGAAAGAAACAGGTGGAATAGCAAGTAGCTGTACAATCCCCTTACTGTTAGTACCCACAGTTATACATCCAAAATTCACATCACCTCTGATGGTTCTGGGATTTGAGTAATGAGGGCCATGTCATAAAATCCTGTTTCTTTCCACAGAGCCTCAGGGTCCATGTCACCACCTACTTCAAGGTTCTAGACACAATGATCAAGCCCTGGATAAAAGTGGGTAACCGTATGTATGATAGATGGGTTCGCTCCTTCCCACATTTACAAGGGGAGGCTGACTTAGAAGTTTCATTATCATGTCAATCTCAAGACTACTATGTTTAGAGTATCGTTGAAAAGGAGGCTGACCATTAAAACCAACAATTCCAAATACTGTTGAAGGCTGACATTATGGACATAATGGTGAAGATGAATGAAAACCACCCTAATGTGAACACAATCACTAAGGCTTTTTTGAGGTTGAATGCAGTCTAACACTTTCGCCCCAGCCCCTCAATCTCCGATGTCTTACTCCTGCTTCCTGCCCATGTTGTGTTTGGTTTGATCCAGAAAGCAGAAGTGATGTTCATCTATTCAGAGTCTGTGCTAAGAAATTTAGAATGCACCAAAAACAAATATATATCCGCAGAAAGCCGGACAAACAACTATTCAATGGTTGAATTGTTAAGGCCTTTTATATAGCAGAAAAGTATAGTATAGAAAAGAAACGGGTTACAGAAAAGACAATAACTGACGTAAAAACTCATACACTGGATTCTAGACAGTGGGTTGTGATTAGCTTGTTGTGAAATCATCTCAGAACCATATACGACTCTTGCGATGGAGAGATAAAGATTTCTGTGCGCGTCTTAAAGTTTATAGTTGTGTTCCTCCTCGGCAGTAGTAACAGTAGTAGTAATAGTCGTGTTAGCAGAAGCATCGGTACTTATATTAACAGTACATGTTAGCGGGGTTTTGTTCCAAATCCCTGACGTCACTTCCAGTCTCCGATATCTCTCCACCTGACTCAACTGCACTCGACGACAGACGAGCCCAAAAACAACCTTTTGATTATTGTAGCTTGTTGAATGTTTCCGTTTCCAGTGGTAGTAATAATAGTAGCAGTAGCAGTCTTAGATTGTTGGAGGAGTAATTCACTTCTTCGTACTTATATCAACAAAATATGTTAGCGGGCGTTTGGTTCCAATCTCTGACGTCACATCCAGTCTCCGACCTCTCTCTACCCAGCTTGACTGCACTCGACAGCAGATGAGCAAACCACTCTGTCAACAGATTTCTGTGCGTATTTATATAGATAAACCTGGCTGATCATAAATCGACCCTTGGCCCACGCATGATTATCACGAGTGCTGCCTTCAACCCAAATCATGTGAATTTCAAAGTTCCTCATAGCCTTAGTAAGCTCTATTTCAAATTTTAACCAATAAAAATAATCTCGATCATCTTCCATTGTCTTCCTAATGACCCAATTCCAAATGGGCTAGATCAGATTCCCATCAGTAAACAAAATTGTTCTAATCTAATTTTGCTGTTCAAATCTACTCTAATTTCAATTTAAAAAAAATATATGTGTTTGTGTGTGGTTCCCAAACTCTCTCTGTTACAGCAGTTTTAATGAACCTGTTTTTTTGCTTATCTACATTATGTATGTTTTTTTTTACATTTTGTTTTTTTCTCTCTTTCTTATCAAGTAGTTGTTTTTTTACATTGTAATTTGTTCTCTCTTACCTGGTGCAACCTATATATTCTTCTTTCGCCCTTAACTCCAGAAAGAGTCATTGGGATACTGACATGCTGAGTTGTCTACCATTCTGCACCATCTGTTATGGTCATGTGCCAGAGCCACAGTTGCCGCAATTGGTTTCTTGGTGCGCTCATTTTGTGGTATGTCTTGGGCATTTTAACTTGGTGGAGCCTTGGAACAGGTAGGTTAGGGAGAGACGTTCCTGTTCATCGGCTGGGTCGAAATCCCTCTCAAGATATGCAGAGCTTAATAAGAAAACTTTTCACTTTAAACTCTTACTTACATTTGAATTAATGTCCTCCTCTTTGTTATCCCAATGTTCTGGCCATTGCACCCTTCAGGCATTTGCCAATCTGGATAATGTTCAGAGAATTTCAAACTGAACCCTTTATGTGTAGAGATTGTTCTTATTCTGCTGCACATGTCTAGGGATATCTTGTCTTGTTCTTAATTTAGTTATTGCTTGCCTTATTTTCACCAAGTCTAAGTCTGTACTACCCAGCCAAACTTGTTGCAAAGTCAGTTATATAAAGCTAACTTCTATTATTCTGAATGAATATGCACTATAGACAACTTAGAAATAAACTTGTATAAATTAGTATCAGTTTTAGCTCATGTCTGTCTGTCTGTCATATTCCAGAAAACCAATTTGTTGAGTAAAGATTCCTGGACAAGTAACTCTAGTTACTTTGTATAAATAGTTTTATTTGTGCATGTATATCTATATGTACATATTTCTTCCTCCAGGCAGAAGTAGTTTTTTGTTTGTTTTTTCTTCTGTACATAAATGCATTTTGTTTATTGTTGGAACAATCCATGATTATATTCTGATATCAAATTTTCTCAGTCAGTTTGCATTCAGTTTTGTATTATCTTTTGCTTGGTACAATGATTATAGACAAGTGGATTTTTAATAGTTGTTATAAGATCTAATCAAACTTTGATGCTCACCTAACAGAATGTGGTCTGTATAGGTTTCAAAGAATAGTTGAACAGCCTGCCAATTATGATTATATTCTTTCAGATGATAGTCAGGTCATTGTAATTTTTTATACTGCATAATATTGTCAAATATACTATAAAACATTAAACATCATTGTTTTCAAGACTCAATTAATATAGCTTTTAAATTTTAATTATCTATTGAGATTTTCTTATATTATTTTGAAACTATTATTTATTTATTTTTGTGGAGACTTTACAAACACAAACTTTGTGTTCATAGCTTGATTTTGTAGATGAAGACTTTGGAGAGAATTCCATATCTGTTGCAGGTCCACTGGTTGTTAGTAGATTCTGTAATAAACAGTAAAGTTCTTGTTTAGCATATACAGAAGAACTGACAAGAGAGGGCCTGTTTTTATAGTGTTGCTACTTGTGTGTGATTGGACACTATGGAAAGCCCTCAACCCCTTTTTTCTTTTTAATCTGTATCACTTCATGCAGTACAGCCACTAAGACATAAGGAGAGACAAGGTGTGGGAGAATTAGGAACAGAAACATTAATAATGAGTGGGAAGTAGAAAGAATAATCAGGAGGGGAGTAGATAGCGATTGACATTGCATTTAAAGTTTTGCAGCTGGAAAACATAGAGCCAAAAGGGAGTTCCACAAGCAAGAATGTGAGAAAAGAAACTGTTAGCACAGAACTTATGGCTACATCTAACCAGCTCAACTGTAAATTGATGAGATCTTGATGCCAATCTTGTGCTGCGCTTAAATTAAAAAGTATAGGTACCATAGTAAATAGCTCATCTGAACAATTACCATGAAAGTATTTATAGAAAAGGCAAAGAGAGGCAACCTTACAGCAGTGGGGAAAGTGACTAAAGCTGAGCCACCAGATCAGGACCAATAATATTGCTGATTCTTCTTTGGTTTTTATCAAGGAGCTCAAGGTAAATAGCAGGGGCCCTGGGCCATATGTGGCAGCAATATTCTCAGCATGGTCAAATGATAGACTTATAGATAGATTCTGGAGAGAAAAATTGTCTCGCATGACACATTGAACCAACTTTCTTAATAGCTAACCTAGCAATGGATTCAATATAAAAAAATACCTGCACAAATTAACCTTTAAGGTTTGATATGACATTAGTATTACCAATATCACCATCTATCAAAGGTATACTTTCATGGGCCAACATGAAGTTTCTCAAATTGTATATTCTGTTGGAGTTTTCTTCCAAGCAGTGAGGTAAGTGAGCTTTACAGACCTACCACCCTTTTAGTTAAACTTTAACCATATTAGTTTAGAATGATGTCATCTTGTCCAGTTACTCATATGGCTCTCTTAGTATTATAACTATTATCCAATGTCCTACAATTGTGATGTGCAAGAAGTAGTTTATTAACTGTAACGGATTATTTAATAGAATATATGTGGTCCTCATTTGAAGCAGATTGTATATGTAAACAGTATGGAGTATAGTCGCCTACACTAATAGTGATGTAAACCTTCTCTGGTTATAATGCACAGTCCTGTGTCCATCTCGAGTGATCTATTTTTCTGCCATTGGTATTTATGCCTAACATAAGACATATTTCTGCTTTAATTGCTGACAAATGATGTTGTATTAATGTGCTATTATTATTGGTTTGGGGCTAGAATGTGCCAATTGCTTTTCATTCTGCTATATTTAACATGCTACTTACAAAGCTGCTAGAATCTCTAGTAGTAGAAATAAACATTAAAAAAATCATGGATCTATGCTTATTCCAAGAAAATAATATTTGACTTACATTCATTATATCCAGAAATTTAATTTGGTTCATTTTTAGAATTGTTTGTAGTAATGTCAATTTCTATAATTTTAAAATTTTACTTGCAACCTGAAGTATAATGTTTAAATATTAATAACAAACTCTAAGTCATCGAATGCAGAAAGTTGACTCATTTCTTAGAAGATAAATGTTCCTTTCCTTTTTTTTAACATAACTGCAGAAGATGCATAGAAAATGTCTACATTCCATTGGATTCCTTTCGTTATCTCTGACGTAATTTAAAAATTATTTTTTGATATGATATTTGGATTCCTCTTTATCTTTAATGAGACTAAGTTTGAAAATAACAAGTGGGAATACAAATAGACATTTGAGATTTCAATTTTTGGCCTAACTCCTTAAAATCCCCACCACTTTCAACTGTTATTCATCTGAGTAAAAAAAAAAATTGCTTTATTTTGAGGCATTTATTGTATATAGCAGTTCTATCAACACAGTTTTGTAGTTGTTTTAATTGATAAAACTGACACATTCAGAAATTAAAAAAAAATGTTCCTCTGTATCAACTGTTTGTATATATTATACTATTAAATTATCCAGCTGGAACAATATAAGTGGCTAGATATTGAACCACAGACTATAAAAACATAAATGAAATTTTATTGGTCAAACTAAACACCATTTAAATCTAAACAATGCTGCCAATGATCTGGTAGTCATTTTTTTCTGATAAAAACTAAAGTCATGAGTTAAATTGCCAAAACGCATATTTGACCTAGTCTGTACAGGCATACACCTTCTGATGCATATATGCTTCTAAGATCTGGAAAAGTTGTAATTGGTAGGGGACAAGTCTAGTGAATAGAAGGGTGGGTGGTGTTTAACTGCATCATATCTTACTGGCTGTTCTTTGAAGTCTTATAATATTGTGTATTGCAGCACCATAAAATAATCAAGATGATCTTTTTTGGATTTGAGTGTGGAGCAATTTTATTGACCCAAAGAAAGCTCACAATCAAGAAATGAGTACCTTTTCTTTATGAACATGATTGCAGCATGTGTCAAATCATTGTGCATTTTTTTTATTTTACTGATTTGTGCCAGATTTACTCTTTACTATTTACTCCTGCCTCAATAGCAAATCTGGTATCGCTGACAAAACTAACCTGGCCATTGGTTTTGAACAGGACCTTCAATCTGTTGTTGACTGGGGCAAGAAATGGCTGGTAAACTTTAATGCCTCAAAAAGAAAACTGCTCTCTTTTACCCACCACAGAGAACCCTCCCTGCCACCCATTAGAATGTCTGATGCTCAACTCCATGAGAGCACCTCTCTGCGACTGCTTGGTCTCACACTGTCCACTGACACGAGATTGAACAAATGCATTGAATCAATAGCTTCATCTACTGCAAGGAAAGTTGGTTCTCTGTGTCACGCCAAAAAGTTTTTCTCGCCTGAGTCAATCTTTAAAATCTATAAATCAACCATTCACCCTTGCATGGGATACTGCTGCCATATATGGTCTGGAGCCCCTGCTGTTTGTCTTAAGGTCCTCAACAAAATCCAGAGACAGATATGCAATATCTCCAGATGTCTTGATCTATTCCCTGTCCGTCTCTTCATCCTTTCCTCTATCACGCCTCTTTACTCTTGCTCCCACTCTCTGTAACCCCTTGCGTGCTAGTGTCACTCCCACCTTCTTGGGGTGAAAAGCTTAAAAAAAAAGTCATCTCTCTGCTTTATAGACAACTTCTTGTTTTGCTCACCATACTGGAGTGTTCTTGGATGTTCTGAATTCTTCATTTTTGAGTGATGATTTGTAATTGTAACCAGACCCATCTTGAAGAACTCGAATCACCAGAAGCCTTGGAAGATATTGTAAATTGCTTTAACAGTAATGGTGTGTTTGAACTCATTAAGTTTAGTGATACAAGAAATGTTTATTCATTTTTACTTTGATATCCTAGAAAAAATAGCAATATAAAAAATGTAAACAACAAAACTGAAAGAGATATAATGTTTTAAAATTCTATCATAATACAATACCTAAGTGGCCATTTACTGAGTCAATATTATATTTAGACAAATAAGGTTTCTCAATTTCTCAAGTAACTTTTTTAATGTAGTAATCAAAATACCAGATTTTCTTTTTAGTTTCAACACATTTGAGATACTTTTTTCAAAACGTTTTGGCATAAGTTAGACCTTCATTGTAGATGATATAAAACATTTTACTGAAAAGTATAAAATCTATATGTTGGATATTTAATATAAAAACTATTCATTACTTATGTTGAAAAACTTTGTGGATATAGTGAAAGATAAAACAACTACAAATACCTGTGAAAATATCAAAGTTTTCTTATTTTAATTTTGTGATGACTCTTAAGTTAATGATTGAATAAGCTACTTGCAAGTTCTGCAACTATAAAATACCCATGAAAATTCTACTATTGCATCATTATATATTTGCGCTTAACAACTTTAACAAAACATTACAATCCTAAGTATAAATGCAGATCATTATTTAAAGAAGTAAGAGGATACAAATGAAAAGATTAAAAATTGTTGGGGTTTTTCCATTTCACTGAAGATGTTAAACACAAGTGTATCACCTCTTTTATCTTCTCTTTCTTTTTCTTTTCCTTTCCTATCCCTAAAACCAAACCAGACCATTGATATCTGTTCTTTTATCTTTGCAATCAAATAGCAATGGTCAATTGTTTAGCTGAGGTAAATGCAGAATAAAACAGATGTTCTAATGAACAAGCAGAATTAAATGATGTTTGAAATTATATAATTATATTAATGATTAATCATATATAGATTATATATACAATTAAACATTTGTTGTTTTTTATACTGTGAGTTCTTACTGCAATGAACATAAGGTAAAGAATTAAGGCTTTCCTAAAATGGTTAATGTTATGGTAATTTACCCACGCACGCATGGACTCTCCCAGCTATAAATAGGAGTAGATACTGCCTTTTGGAGAGGGAAGTTTCCAGCAGTCAGCTCTGACAGTTGGACCAAACACTCTTGCTGTAACACTCTCATTTGTATATGTTTGTATTACTGTTTCTGTTAATATATTTGTTTAATTCAATTCCTCTCTTTGTGTCTTTATTTCTGGCCCTAACAAGGCTACAACAGTTAATCGGGTACAGATCTCAAATGTGCTTTAGTTGCACTTCTTTGTGCTGTGTTCCCTCGGAATGTAGGCGATCATGGCTTGGCACAATTTCCTGTACTTTGTAGCTCTGTTTTGCTATCCATTTACTCAAGCTCACTAAGTATGTTATACATGTTATACATTGTTTTTCTCTGTTCTTCTTGTCTTCAATTTGTCCTGTGAGCATCATATTTTCCAAGTCCTCTTTCCTCATGTACCCAAGAAATTTCAACTATCTCTTTTGGATATTAAGTATAAGTGTCCTTTTTGTTTCCATTTTCCATAAAACTATGTTTGGTTCATGTTATTCTCAGCATCCTTCTGTACAACCACATTTCTGTTGCTTCAAGTTTTTGCTTCATCTGTGAAGAAATTATCCAGCATTCACTGCCATGTAGGAGGACAGACATTACATAATAGTTCAGTACACTTTTCTTTGTTTCTAACTTTCAAAATTTTCCTGTTTGTTAATAATGACCAATCCAACAAGGTCAAAATGTCAGCTAATGTTCAAAACAATCTCAAGTCCATTGTTATCTGGGGCAAAAGATGGCTTGTTAGTTTTTTAGTCTCCAAAACTAAACTTCTCTCCATTAATCATTTGAGAGGCCCCTCTCTGCCCACCATCATGGTTGATGCTAACCTCCAGGAAAATGACCCGTGCCTTCTCTGGCTAACATTCTCAGTTAACATGATGTGGAAAGACTGTATTGAATCCATTGCAAGGTCATTTGCTAAAAAAGTTGGTTCATTATGTTGTGTGAGACAATTTCTCTCTCCAGAATTTACCTTGCATATTTATGTGTACCATTTGTCCATGTTTAGAATTTTGCTGTCACATATGGTCTGGTGCTCTTGCTATTTATCTAGAGCTTCTTGATAAAATCTAAAGAATCAGCAGTATTATTGGCTCTGATCTGGTATCCAGACTTTATCCAGTACTATTGGTGTCAGAATCTCATCAATTTACAGTTGAGCTGGCTAGATGTAGCTGCAAATTCTACGCTATCAGTTTTTCTCGCACTTCTTGCTTGTGGAATTCTGTTCTGGCTCCATGCTTTCCAGCCAACTTTAATCTTCAAAAATTTAAATGTAATGTAAATTGCTATCTACTGTTGCTCTGATTACTCTTTCCTCTCCTTGCTCATTACTAATGTTTCTATTCCTAATTCTTCCATGCCCTGTAACCCCTTGTGTCTTAGTGGCTTTACTGACTTTTTAGAGCTGAAACTGATTTAAAAGAAAAAAAATTAAAATCTATTAATGATGATAATTATGATTTTCTATTCATCCTCTGACATTAAAATTCTGATGGAACATTTTGCTATGAAATGTTAATTTTAGTGGATAAACTTTTATTGCAATCAGTTTTGTGGCAAGACATTGTTTTGTTGTTACTTTTGACTTTTGATAAAATTTTTAAAAAAATTATTAAACTGGTTATTTTTCTAATATTTTCATTTAATTAGTTTGTATTGTATCAAGTTTTTTCTATATAGAATTCATATAGTCATAAAATGATAAATTGATTTAGTATAAATAAGATATTAATAAAATATGATGAAAATGATTTAGAGTATAATAAATTTAATAACAATGAGAAAATTATAAAAACTAGAATAGTTTTAATTTAAAGTTAGTTTTGCAATCAGAAATTAAAAGCAAGATAACCGAGTTATTTTTAATTGTCCAACAGTTTGATTTAATGAAACTAAATGGATGAAAATTTTAAATTAATAAAAAGGAACACATTTATCAATTAACACTCTCTTGTATAATATTGTCATTAAACGGAATCCTCTTTGTATAAAACTTAGTTTTGCAATAGCATTATTTGTCACTTCAATCTCATTAAATTTTTAGAATATTTGTTTGTGGCTTTTCCAAACATATTACTCACCATCAAAATGATGATCTGAAAGACTAGATTTGTGAAACATTTATCTGTTACTGGAGTTAATACTCTCAACCAAATAATAGATTAAGCTGGTGTGTCATTCATGATTCTCCCTATATTTAATATACCTCAGGTTCTTTTTGAAAATTCATGTAAACTGACTGTGCATAGAATTATGAAGATACAAAATAGGAACATTGAAGTAAAGGCATTTCTCTGAAGTATCCTTTTACTTTACTTTTTAGTTAAAGGATGACATCAGAACATTCTGCAATATTTGTGTTTCAGTTGAAATGTGATTGATTTAAGAGCTTCAGGTTGCTGCTGCTGAATTTTAAACTTTTGCTTTTCACCAGACTCCCATTTTTATATATATATATATATATATATAGCTTTTCTCAACTCTGTTGCTTTTAATTTTTTTCTTTTGTATTTGTGAATGTCATAGTTTTATATCTTCATGTATATGATTTGTGTTTGATATTAAATAAATTTTTAAATTTTTTATTCAGCTTTTACCATTATATAGAAGCTGATGGACCATAAAACAATTTGTTCATTCTATTTTTGTCTTTTAAGCAAGTTTATTGCTATAAGGCTAAGATTAAACAATTAGTGGATTTCATTCATGAGGGCGGGCTGAAAAGTTCATAGGCTGACTATGAAGGTGCGATGCTAGAGCTATGAAATCTTGCATGCATTAATTTCAACTCTTCTTATTAATAGTTGCATTGTTTCTTTCCAGCTAAACTGACATCTGACTCTTCAAAGAAGACTTCAAAAGTAACAAGTAGCAACTTCTCTTGAAAATGGACAAAATTTGGCATTGTAGTCTTATAAAGTACCTGTAGAGAAAGAAGTAGAGCCCCATTCATGCTGACAGGTTGCTACGTTAGGGAAGGACACTCCAGCTTTATCAATAGTGCAAAAGTGGGGAGCTGAAGTTAGGAAGGGAGTTTTGATGATGACCCACGGTCTGGAAGTCCTGCAACTATCACCACTAAGAAAAACGTTGTGTTCACATACTGGTGGATGACAATAAATTCAATATCCAATGCTATTACCATATCCTTTGAGATAGTTGAGAATATTCTGCACAATGAACTTGGCAGGTGATGGCCTCAGTTTTTTGGAAAGCAAAAGGTATCGTGTTTATTGACTATCTTCAGAGGGTTACACCATCAATGGAGATGACTATGCCAACTTGTTGAGACAGTTATGAAAGTGTATCAAGACCAAATTCCCAGGAAAACTGATGAAAGGGGTCTTGTTTCATCAGGACACTGCTCCAGCACATAAGTTCTTGGTTTCAATGTATGCTGTGCATGATTGTGGCTTTGAACTGGATGATCACCCTCCCTATTCACTTGACTATCATCTGTTTCCCAACATGAAAAACACTTGACCGGGAACCAGTATTGCAGTGATAATGATGTCATATCTGCTGCTGTTAACTTTTTTGACCAACAGGTTGAAGTGTCTTCTTTGAACAGTCAGATGTCAGTTTACCTGGAAAGAGACAATGCAGTTATTAAGAAAAGTTGAAATTAATGCATACAAGATTTTACAGCTGTAGTTGATTTTTGTGATTGATTTCTCAGTGAGTTGACTTCTTAATAGAAACTATCTCTGCATGTTGCACCATTGAGAAGTTCCAGAAAACCACACAGTGGATTGACCCAAACCTTGTGAGTGAAATTGGGTAACTGAAACTGTTTGAAAGGTGTTAATTGTCGTGCTAGCATAAATTTGCAGGCCATTGTAATCAAAGTTGTGAGTGTACTGGCTTTGTTTGACTACTGATCGTACCAGATTGTGCACTCTCTTCCAGAAACTGTAACTAAGGTCTGCTCAGTGTAGTTCAGTATAAACCACAGATTGACTCTGTGTGTGTTTAAGAACAAACAAATGTTCATTAGCAAGTATCTGTAAAAAGTATTAGCTATCCTAGAAGATGGACATACTCAGAAACAAGTTGCTAGACATTAATTAATGATCTGTGTTGAAAGCAAAGTGTTTTTTGGTACATATTAAAATACTTTATTATTGTGGGAACAACAAAGTCCATTATGTAAGTTTATATTGTTCTTAGGAAACTATTATTGCTAATTTACTTGTAATATTTGTCCAAATGTTACTTTCACATTTTAAGTGTTTTGCTACATGAAAATGTCACTGTTACATTATCATTAAAATGTCAGTCTTTTATCTAAAGACAAGTATAAGTCATAAAAATTATTAGCTTAAACTGGGGAGTTTTTCATTTTATATCATATTCCAAGTCATAGTTTATGTAAGAATATTTTTGTTTTTAAGTTTGACCCTTGCTTTTACAATCTTTAGAGTTAATAAGTATATTATGTTACAAATCACAGTAATTTTTGTTTTTGCAAATATCTTTACATTATAAATGAGTTGGACTCTGTTTCTATAAATATAATCATATCAGTTGTGTTCTTTGGCTTTCTGTCTATACCTTTCCAATCAGAAAGTCTTCTCATTCTCTAAAACACAGGTTACACTAGGAAGAAAAATACTCAAGTGTCAAAACTGTGTTATTCTTTTTCTAACTTGGCTAATTGCCCATCTAATACTGATTTCATTTCAACAGTCAGGGACTTTTTCATCATTTTCATCTCTCTAGTATTAGGTATTTGACTAATAGTCTACAGGATAGCTAGCTAATTCCTGTTGCCAACACCTGCTCACGTTCATTTGCATTTTTGCAACACCCACAGAGTGAACTTGCGATTTATGCTACAATTAGATAGTGTACCTTAGATACAGTTTCTGGGAGAGATTGCATAATCTGGTGTGATCAGTAGTTGCACAAAGCTAATATGCTCAAATCCTTGGTCACAATGACTTGTGACTTTGACAGCTTCTAAAGAGATCTATCTACACATTTTCACTCACAATATTTGGGTCAACCCATAGCATTCCCAACAATTCCACTCACTGGGACCATCTCTCCAGGCCATTAATGTTATCAAGAAGTCACCTCCTTGATAAATCAACCATGGTGAGTTTGAACCAGAATATCATGGTCATAACTCTAATTTTTTAACCACTCAGGAATGTGCCCACTCATCTACCTGTCAGTCATAAGTGGAATTAATCTGGTAGGTGGGAGGTCATGCTTGATAAACAAAACTCTTAATCTTAGTACTCTCATGAGACCCTCATAATGAATTATAGAAGTGGGTGATGAAATCTTTTCTGGCAAATCACTTCCCCAAATTTGATGAAACAGCAGGGTTTTTTTTTGTTTTTTGGGGGGGTCAGACCAAGAATTCAGCACTCTCACATACAGCCAAGGAAAGCTGAAGAATTCATTAACTCTAGTAATAAAATCACTAATGTAAATATTAGTATAAATAGCCCTTGAGACAGTGGGAGGAGTTGAATAATAGTGATTAATATAGTCAAAAATAATTCACTAACTACTTTAGAAAGTAGTAGGCATCTATTAGACTTGGGAGATTATGAAGTCTACTTGGGTGGAAAGACAGATGTCTGCTCAAGTACATTTTATGTTTCTTCAGCACCCAAAGGGTAGATCCAATATTTTCATTTAGGTGGGGGGGGGGTAAAAATCTCAATTCAAAATTTTCAATTCTGTGATCATATATATTAGGTTATAGAAATGAGTAGAGTGATTTCACACACACACACACACACACACACACAATGTGTGTGTATGTGCATTATATTTACATTTTCTTTTATTTATTTCATATGTAAAATTATAAATTCAAACTTTTAAACATTTTTAGTAAAAAGTACTTAAAAACAAATCTCAAAATTTATTAATTAAATATACGATAATATGGTAAAAAATATTTTTTTTTCATTATAATCATTTTAAAATTTTGATTTTATTTTATCATTTTGATTTATTGATATCATTAAGATTCAAATTGTTTCATTAGATTCAAGTTTATGGCGATGGGTTAATTTTGACTTGAGTTTGCTTACTTGTATGCTAATCTGTATTAGCTTACCTTATCTACTTTGCAACAAAAAATATTTTCTCAAAAATTAGGTGGAGGGCATCCCCCTTCCCCAAGGCAAACTGGTTTATACTGTAACTATACTGCATGAACCTTAGTTAAAATTTCTGGGAGAAAGTGCATAATCTAGTGTGAATAGCAGCAAAACAAGGTTAGTAGGATCAAAACTTCTGCCACAATGACTTGTGATTTTGTGCTATCATAACTATTGAGTTCTTCTGAACAGTTTCATCTACTCAATTTCTTTCACAAGGCTTGGATTAACCCATGTTTCAGTTTTCAGGTATTTCCCAACAGAGCCACATGCTGGGAAAATCTCTTGGGGCCGATATTACCAAAAAGTCAACTCCCTAACAAATTGATCATGGTGAGATTCTACACAAAAATGGAACACAAACACTCTAAGCACTTGTTTACAAGTTTTTTTATTTTGGAAAACTAAAATTTCTCTATGCAGTCACTGTTTATTGGGGATGGGTACTGAAAAGTTTTTGCCTGACAAAAAGCCTTTTTCTGTCTCAAAATAATCAGTTTGATCATCTGATCATATTTTTTATAATATAGGTTTACATCTTTATAGGTGCAAATATGTATACACACACTAAAAGTATATATTAACAGAACATATTTTTGTATTTTAATATCAATTTTTTTTTTCAAAATTTAGGAGTTTAGGATATTGGCAAAAAGAATATGAATAGCTATCAAACTTTTGTGGCTGCAAGTAGATGTGGGTTAAAAAAAAGGCTTCTATAAAAAAAAATTTTTTTGGACTAGATTTATATAATGGTAGGAAGGTTCATAATGGAATGAATATCTGCTCGCACTATTTGTTGATTTTCAGATGCAGTATTGTTTCTGTCTGTCAACATTTATATAACAACAAAGCTCTGAGCATTGGTGTATAAATAATTTTTTTTATTTGAAACCTTTTTAAATTCTGTGTAAATTTCTTCAGTATACGTTTTCATTTTATTTGTGATGCATTGTCTTGTTTCATTTTAAGAAATTATCAGCATTCCATGGTTTTCTCTGTTAATTGCAAGTCTGTCTTGTAATTAAAAAAAAAAACAAACACTTTAACTGTGTTAATTTTAAACTATTTACCCCAGTTCCCTTGCAAGACTGTCTTAATCAATCATCACCTGAATTAAGTAGCAAGTATTTTACAATTGCCCCTGAGATTTGAGGCTTATTTAACAAATTTTTTTCTTTCTCATTCTTTTTTGTCTCTTTCTTTTTTCTTTCTTTCTCCCACTTTCTTTTTTCTGTTATTTAAATATTCATAAACACTATTTACAGTGGAATATTTTACTATGCTTTGGTACTAGTTAAAAATGCAATATATTGAAATTTTATAGCTGCATTAAGATATTGGTTCATATGAAACTATCAAACATTCTTGGTGACAGCTAATTGAATTAAAAATGTATATAAATGTGGAAATTTTATTACTGTTTTAAAGAATAACAGTTTCCCTTTGCCTCTTCTATATTTTCATGGTAATTATTCTGGTGAGCTTTCCTCATTGACATGACAACTTTATGAATATAAGCACAGTTTCATTGTTGAAATCTCTAGTTGTAACCATAAGCTCTATGCTAATAGTTTCTTCTCTTGCACTTTTTACTTGTGGAACTTTCTTTTGGCTTCCTGTTTTCCTGCCAATTATGATTTTATAGAATGTAATGTCACTTGTCATTTTCTGTGTCTTTGAAATCTGTTCGTTTATTGTCCTTTCTGTTTCTTTCATTCTCATTAACCCCTTGAATCCTAGTGGCTTTTATTGCTTTGCTTGGAGATGATTAAGCAAAATTAAGGACAACCTATTCATTATAAAAGAAAATGATGTGGTGTGCTGCTCTGATTTGTTTTAAATTGTTATTTGGTTTGTAACTTGGCTTGTGACAGACAGTTAACATTGTAGTGTAATGGTAGTTCTGTGTCTCTGTGTGTGTGAGTAGAAGAATGTAGATACGTGTGCGTTGCTGAGTTCTGCTGATTTATTGTTCTACTACTTTATTTCTGGAGTACGAAATGGTTTAAATACTTTTTGGGTAGGCTCCAGAGAGAAGCGGGAAAAATATCGAAAGGAATATCTAAAATACACAATTGGATAAAAATTGACCAATCACTGATTTTTTTTTTATTGGCGGTAATAGTTTATTAATCCCAGGTATCGGCGGAGTTTAATGGAGTGTAGTTGGTTCCGGGAATTCGCTTATCACTTTTACTTTCTCTTGGATTGGTGTAATTCCTGAATTGTCAATGACGAAACCTAGGAAGCTGAGTTTGGGTACAGCAAATAAACACTTAGCAGAGTTTATTTTCAGTCCATAGTGGTCTAAGCGCTCGAAGACTTGCGTTACATGGTGCTTGTGGTCGTCCATGTTAGCACTAGCGATAAGTAAGTCAACGATGTAAGCAAATGAGCAAGGTAAGCCACAAAGTGCTTCATCAATTAATCGCTGGAAGGATTGCGCGACGTTTCGCAGGCCGAAGGGCATTCGTAGGAATTCGTGCAGACCAAAAGGAATCATAATGGCTGTTTTATGCACATCTTCTTCAGCTACTGGTATTTGGTAGAACGCTTTATGTAAGTCGATCTTGGTAAAAACTGTCTCTCCCTGCAAAGAAATTGCAAAATCAGCCAAATTCGGCACGGTACTTATCGGGGACTGTCTGCGCGTTAAGTCTGCGATAATCTCCGCATGGTCTCCAAGCCCCCTCTTGCGCCTTAGGGACCATGTGGAGTGAAGACACAAAAGAGCTCAACGGAGGGCGATTAATTCCAAGATCTAACATGTGTTGGAACTCTGCGCGCACTAGATTGTACTTGTCAGGGCCTAGTCTTCGCGGCTTTGAAAATACTGGCGGGCCTGATGTGTGGATCTTGTGGACGGTGTGATGTTTCACCGTTTCTGTGTAAGTGAATGGGCAGATAAGTGATGGGAACTTATCTAACACACTTTGAAGGGGATTATCCACAGGAAAAGCTACGCATAGCTTGGTCGAAGTAAGGGTGGAAGTAATTCCGAAATTCTTGAGTTTCATTGTTTGATCGTATAGTGAATGTTTTGATACATCGACTATTAGCTTATAGTGCGCTAGAAAGTCTGCACCTAAGATTGGGAATTTGACGTCTGCTACTGTAAAAAGCCACTGTAAATTTCTTCGCAGTCCGATGTCCTGGGTCATTGATAATTGTCCGAAGGTTTGAATCTGGGAACTGTAAGCATGTAAGGTGACTGGTGATTTGGTTTTTGGGTGGGATAACACTAATTTGAGCACCCATGTCCACGAGGAATAACTCGTTTGAGTTTTTATCTTTGATGTAGAATAGACGGTTAGATGTCTGACCCCCAACAGCAGATGCCGCCTTCAATCGCTGCTGGGGTTGGCGTTTCCCGCCTTTTGACCTGATGTATAATCCATTTGTGATCTGAAGTTACATGGTTTGGTGCATTTCTTCGCTGAGTGACCAAATCTATGATGGTACCAACATGTTGTAGTCTTTCTTTCATGAGAGATGGATTGGGAACGACGTCGGGACTTGTATGAGTTGTGAGTCGGTTCTCTACGTAAACACTCCATTTGTGCGGACAACTTGTTGATCTGTTGTTGCATTTTGTAAATCATGTCTTCAATCGTCATGTGGCGTTGGAACATCGACACCGTTAATAATTGTAACGTCATTTATTTTGTCTGCTATCTCAGCAGTCTTCATTAGATCTAAGTCGTCAGGAAGTGTTGCTAGGATTTGGGTGGTTTGGGCAGGCAATTTATCCAATCACAGTTTACGAAATAATGAGTCTGACATGGTATGTTTCCCAAGTACATTCTTCATTTTGCGCAATAGTTGTGTTGGTTTGTTGTCTCCCACCTGCAATGTGTTGAATAAGTCATTTAATCGACGCTCCTCTGATTTTCCAGTCCTGTATATTATGGCTTCTTTCAATGTGTCGGAGGGATCGTGTGTCGGTACGCGCTGTCTAATAGATCCAGTACGTCTGATGCAATCTCAGGCGGTAGTTCTCCTACTACATGTGTAGCGTGCCATTTATGAATGTATTTTCTTTGCCTGGAAAATAGCTTCTAGCTGTGCGAACCATACATGTACATTGGTTGTGTCGAATACTGGCAGGTTGAGGACGACGGCTGTTTCACTGGCAGTTTGTTCAGCCATATTGGACAGAATTTCTTAAACGCACGTGGTGAAGAAAAACTCTTTCGCGCCAAGTCGAATGTTTTGTATGTGTTGCTGGCACAAATTGGGTCTGACTCGCTCTCTTGAATCGTGTTTTCCTTGAACGTAGGCGGTATTCAGTTATTTGGAAAGAATGTCGGTGGTATCCAATTGTTATGGTCCGAGCGTCGGGATTATCGATTGTTGAGGCCTTTCTTAAACGTTGTGGTCGCCAAATGTTATGTCCTTTTTTAAATGTCGGGGTCGCCAATTGTGGTGTGCTTCTCACATTTGTTTTAAAATTGTTAATGAGGTTGTTAGTGAAGCTGCGTTTTTAGTGAGAGCTCATACATTTAAATATGCAAAAACACAAGGAAAGAAGAACAAGAAATCAAATTGCATTCAACAATAAAATATATATTGAAAATCAACGAGTACAACAATTGTGCTTATGTATTAATATTTAGGGAGAGAAAAGTAGCTTCCCTTGTTGTGATATGATACAAGATAGGAATAATGTACTTAAGAGTTCAGTGAGCAAATAAGATTTGAATTCAAGAATGAAAAGTTTGTACAAAAAGGGATGATAGAATTTGGTTTGTGACTTGGCTTGTGACAGACATTTAACTGTGTAGTGTAATGGTAGTTCTGTGTCTGTGTGTTTGCATGAGTAGAAGAATGTAGATACGCGTGCGTTGCTGAGTTCTGCTGATTTATTGTTCTACTACTTTATTTCTGGAGTACGAAATGGTTTAAATACTTTTGGGGTAGGCTCCAGAGAGAAGCGGGAAAAATATCGAAAGGAATATCTAAAATACATGATTGGATAAAAATTGACCAATCACTGATTTTTTTACAAAACCCAGTTAGACAAAGTCATGGCAGAAAATTTTGTGTGGATACTGCGATAGGTAAATTGTCCTGTTGTAAACTGTACTTATTTTCTAACCAATTGTAACTGAGTATTTTGTGGGCGTGGTAAATCAGAGTAGTCGCTAAAATGCTGTCAGTGATTTAGTAGCTTGAGGGTTATTCATTGACTATATTCAAAATTTAAATTTGATAATAAAACAATCTTATGAATAAAAGCCATCTAAACAACATTACTAAAATTTGGAAGAATATACAATAGAAGGTTGGCGTATTGAGATTTACTGATACGTTTTTAGAGATACCATTTCTGTTACCAACATCTCCATATTGTATTTTTTCCTTTTACTTAGTTTTTAAAAAAAATAGATCTGATGTGTTTATTGTTTAGTATAGGCCTATGTATGTTTGACATTGTTACAGGTCAATTTGTTGCTATTTTTATGCTCTAGTTTGTGTGTGTGTGTTTGAGATGAAGATAAAAGAAAATTGACTCTGAGGAAGGAAAAATATTTGGGGATAAAAGAATGTGTATTATAAGAGAATCTGTTTTCTTTTGTACTTTCTCTGACAATATAAGTATTTGTAATAAGAAATAACTCTCTCCCAAGTAATGAAAGTAAAAGAAAAGTCATAATATTTTCAAAAACAGTGTTTAAGTGTTTGTGCTTCCCACTTGCTCAGATATTGAACAAGCTTTGTTTAGATATTTGTAAGAACATCTATACACCTGCAACAAATGTTAAAAAAGAAATATTTTATACAGCAAATATTTATTTTTTTAACATTCCCTTTCTTAACTCGGTGATATATATTGATCATATAGATCAAACATTATGTAGTGAAAGTTCTTGATCATAACTCGGCTAATAACTCTGAGTCATGAACTGATTGATCTACCTTTGCAGTTATCAACTCTTTTTAAAAGTTATCAACTTGCATTGTATTTTTTCTTATTTAATTGATATGAAAACAATTTGTTAGTCAAAATTGTATACCACTTAAATTTTGAAAATCTTTTCAGCAGCAGCAACAACTAACATATGAAAATAATGACATAATGAAGATGTCACCTTTCCATATTATCTTGAACAAAAGTTTAGGAAGAAAATGCACAACAATAATATAAAAAGCAATAACAATGGACCTGAGAAACCTATTTCCCTGTAATCCTTTTTTAAGAAAATTTTTTATAAATTTAACTGACAGTAATGCTGATAAGGAAATGCCTAATCTAACCATTACCCATATAGTAAATTATTGATTTATGCCTACTGTTTGTTTGTTCACACTATAACTTTTGATTCAAGCATAAAGCTATTGCTAAGTCATTTTACTTATAACGATTTCATGTCAGTGGCAAATAGTTGTTTCTGTTTATATTATATTCAATAAGAAAATTTAGCTTACTTAGGATTAGAAATTTACATAATTCAAGTTGAAATTGGTAAAAATTAACCTGGTAAATATAGGAAAGGATTTAAACAAAGAAATTTTATTTTGGGTACAAATTTCTAAAGTTATAGAGCATCAGCTAATTTCTCTCTGAAAATCCACGGTAAAGAGTTCTTGTTAATTCTAAACATTTTGAAAGTCAAAGAAGCTATAAAGGTTACTTGTTTGAAGATAAATATCATAAGGGAATAATTTTGGTGGTAGCTATATTTATAATTTCTTTTCATAAAAGAATACAATAAATCTTAACTTTTCATTTATCACTGACAAACCAACCTTCTTCTGTTTGACTTTGGCTTAACAATTCTTTATTGATTGTCTTTGGAGTAGAAATAGATCTGAAGTGACTTAACCTTTTAGCATTTGTTCTTCCTTCTTCCTATTCTAATGTTTTGGGTTGTCATAATGGATTGGCCATGAATAGGAAGTGAATGTAGAGATTCAAATACAAATAACATAGAGAAAACATTTTGCTATAAAATGTGTATTGTACATTTCCCTCTGTTGTCTGTATTTTGATTTTACAAACAAATCTAACAGAAGGTTTTGTTTTCCTTTATAAAACCTGTTATAGTCAACACATAGATACCTATGTAATACTGTTAGTATCATATTTGACTGCTAGAGCACCTATCACTTCAATTGTCAGGTCATGACAAACTTATAAAATTCACCTGAAGAAGAAAAATACTGACTTCTTGCAATGAAAAACATATTTAAAAATATTTGTAAATGCTACTTGTTAGATAAAAATAGCTGTTGTGCATATAGTTTTAATTTCAAAGTAAATTTATTGATTAGTATCAGAATATCATAATTGTGTTAAAAATGAAAAAAAAAATAACTTAAGATTTTGATAATTCTGGCAAAGAAATTGATGCACTGACAAAAATGTAAGCCAAGAAATAAAATTCTGCAGAAAGATGTTGCTAAAAAGATAAATATTTATTAGCTTGTAATCCTCTTCTCTACTGGTTATTTATACTTCAATCTGCAAGTGTCATAGATGTTATAGATAGACCAAGCATTTTGAGCCAAAGATGTAATGGTTTTCATGTCTTAAACAAGACTATGTAATTGTTTTGAAGATCCTTTTTAGAGCTAATTTATTTCATCTTACAGAACTCATAAATTTAACTTTTGAAAATCCTCCAATGTATAGATTTCATAGTTTGAGGGAGGCTAATGGCCTGTGGCGACTGCTACCAGCAAACCTTTACTTGCCAGAATGCTCTGTACACAACTACAGAGTGAAACATGTATATTATAGGACAGATAAATACGGGACTTAATTATTTATGCATAGGCACTGATTTGGTAATTTAGTATTGATGTACTAAAATAGGCTTTTGCCAGGCATATTTTTTGCAAGAGTTGATATTGTTTTATTGAGTGTATTTTATATATACTGTTAAATATAAAATCAGATGAAATAGAAGAAAATGTTTCATCAGAATTGGTATATGTTTTTTTAATCATTTCACCCCAAACAAGGCAATAAAGCCACTAAGATGCAAGGAGTTACTGAGTGTTAAGGAATACAAAAAGATATTCTATTAAGGAGAGAAAACAATAAAAGATACCAATTAAAAAAAACAGAAGATAACAATTGATATTGCATTTAAATTTTTGAAGATGAAAGTTGACAGGGAAACAAAATGCTGGAAGAGAATTCCACAAGCAAGAATTGCGATAGAAGAAACAGCATAGAATTTATGGTTGTATCTTGCAACTGTGTAAATGATAAGACCTTGCTGCCAATCTAATACTGCAATTAAATTCATAAAGTCTAGGTACCATAGAGGAAAGTTCATCAGAATAATTACCATGAAAGTATTTATAGAAAAGGCACTGGAAAGCTAAGTCAGAACCAATAACATTGTAGATTCTTCTTTGGATTTTATAAAGAATCTCTAAATATAAAGCAGAAGCACCAGACCAGATATGGTAACAATATTAAAAGCAAGGATGAATGGTAGAAAATTACTTGAGCATATTTTTTATATTTAATGTAAAACTGATCATTAAGAATCTTTTAATTTTCTATGAATCAAGTGTTTGTACCACAGACAAAATAAATATATACCACAAAGAATCCAAAACATTTGTTTCTTTATTATTGCATCTATAGATTTAAACCTGCGTCTCTTTTTCACTGCTTTTATTTGAATTGAAGTCTTCATTTTGGTAGTTGTTTCAGCTGTTGCACTCTCCAGCCTTCTTCAGTAATGTTTGTGGAATTTTTATTTAATCTACTGAAGTATATTGTTTTTAATTTTCTAGAAGATATCACACATTAATTAATTCTTAATGATGCCATTTAACTATTGTATTTGGATTTCATTACTTGACTCGGGGATTGAACTCTTGAAAATGATGTAAACTGTGTACAGTTAATGAACATTTATATCCATTAGGCCATTGTTCTGTAGGTTGTAGAATTTTGGATTTTTAAATATAATATTTGTTCTTTTCTGATCTCTGGTTTCAATTTGGTATTCAGTTGGAATGAATAGAAACATCATCACAAGGATGAATTAACTAAAAAATAATAATGATCTATGGCACAGACAGAATGGTGAGAACAATCTAACTCTGTGGACTAAATACAGAGTTTGGTTCAGAATTTGCAGAAATTTACCAAATAGGCACCTGAAGAAATTTGAAGGCTACAATTGCAAAAACTGATTATTACAACCAAGATGAGCACACCAATTTGAATAAAATAGTGTGTAATAATAATTCCTTATCTAAAAAAAATTGAGTAATTTCTTTTTACTGTTTTAAAATTAGCAATGAAGGTTTTTTGTTGTAAAGCAAACAATACTGACATTTTTATCATCCAGTACTTTTGTCTCCTATCAAGAAATAAGATACATATTAATACTTATATAACAACAAAAATGAGATGTTTTCATAATTTTATTATTTTTTACAGTGAAAAAAAGTTAAATTACAAAATTTTTATTTATTTTCAGGTGAGTGAATTTTGTTTTAAATCAAAGAGAAAAAAAATGAAAATTATAAGACACGAGGAAGAATTTTTCATTATTTGAATTAATTTGGTTACATTGATTGGGTAAGTAATTTTTTGTCTTTTTAAAATCTTATTTAATATATTAAACTTTTCAGTGATGATTTCTGACTGACTTTAATATATAACCTTTTTTTTTCCTTTGAAATGTATAAAAATGTGCTTTTTACATAGTAAAGAAAAATGTATCAAGATGGAGTTAATTGGAAAAAAGGTTACTTGGTGCATGTAATACAGAATTATTTGCCAACAATCCTTAAAAGAATCTATTTTTAAATAAATGCATCATTCTTGCATGAAAAAATCTCTCAAATTAAACAAATTAAACAAAAGGAACATATGCGTCTCTCTCTATGGCAGGTGTCAACGTGTGCACTGGTCTTTTTCGTCATATTGAACATTAGTACACAGTATGTGTTACTGCTTAAATCTCGGACACAGATGATGTACTAATATGCATGTTAGTACATTATAAAATGGGCAGCAGTGATTCTGAAAATTGTATCAGAATATTTAATATCTACAAGCATGCACATAATGTTCATTCATGGCTTGGCTTTGCAAAACGAAGATCAAGAGTTTGTTCATGTTGATTGTAGGCACGTTTATGACTGATAAGTCCAATGCGAGACAGGCATACACAGTTGCAGCTGAAAGTCCAGTCTGGGCTTGATGGCATAGTGTTGCAGTAATTCCTCCTCTGCCTCTTGTCCCTGAGAGCAGCCCTGCAGGTATTTTCAAAGGAGGAGACAGAATGGTTGGTGGTGAGATGCCAGGCGTCACAATTCTCAGCCAGGGTTGACCATTGGCAATGGCTGATGTGACAGGCACCATAATATATTTAGGTCAAAATTGCCATTATCCTTTATAATGTTGCAATTTTATTTTTTGTTGTCTGTTTTGAAAAGTACCATATCCATGTTACACACTCCGATTTTACCATCAGATTATAGTTGAGAAATTTTGGAGACTCTCTAAATCAAAGGATGGCAACCCACCATCAATAAATCTTGCCTTTAAGCCATTTAGTCTTGTGTGGCTAAAATTTATTGCATCACTATAGCATGTAAACTCATGCTTTGAAAGTGACAAATAGTGGTCAAAAGTATTTGGAACATTACTCATAATCTCAGCAAATTCCTTTATAAAAGTTTTCAACTAACATCAAACATTAGGATAAACTCCCCAAAAGACTTGATAGATATTCCTAGAATGTTTACAAAATATTTTTTGTGCACTGGTTCCTGAAATTTTCATTGCTTAAAAATCTTTACTTCTTTTGGTGTCAGAAAAATATACAACTTCAGTGAGAGTCGAGTTTTATACTTCTGTTTTCATGCACTTTTTGTTTTTGTTTCTTTACTTTAATTCATCTTAAGAATTAATATGTCCAAACTTTATTAGGAAACCACTGAACTGAAAAATGGTAAAGAGTTTGTATTATAAGTAGAATGAAATATGAGCAGATACTCCAAATGTAATTCCTTTTACTTATTTCCATAGAAAATATAACAGATACAGGAAGGTTAATAATATTGTTAGATTAAGTTTTTCAGCTATTAAACTCTATAGTCACCACCACTGGCTATACATTTTTATTGGTGATAAACAATAATCTTTATGGCATACACATAAATGTGGTTTGTCATGCACACACACACACACATTGCTCTCACGCATTACTTACCACATGTGCTCATATCCATTGTTTGATCTCTGTAAATATTCAGCAGGCATTAATGAATGCCGGTGAGTACAATTCTTTTCCACATGAAATTTGGCTTGTATGTATTTTCATGTCGGATACAATTTTGCCAAATTGTAACAAAGCCCAAAATGCTGGGACCAATGTTCAACCTCTATTGTCCTACCACTATCATCTGCCTCAATAAAAAATTGGCTAAGGTATCAAAATTGGGAGCATTACTTTTAGAGTTACAATCATATCAAAATTTTCAAGGCAAATGTATTTGGTTCTTCTTTTCTCTAGTTTCAGATTAAAGAATTTTCCCAATTAATAGAAACAAAAATATTTTTTAACCAGTTTCTAGGTTTTTTGAATAATTCTTTTAAAAAACAGGCTTTTCAACTGTAATTTAACAACTTTGTTCCCTGTTCCTTACTTTTTTTTTTATTAATGATTTTAAAGAGGTTTGTGGGAGTAGAAGAGAATGAACAAACCTTAATGAGGAGAAAGGACAATAAAAGAACAGATTCACGAAGACAGAAGATAGTGATTGACATTGTATTTAAATTTGATGTTGAAAATCCCATAATAGATACAGACAACAGGCCGGAACTTGATTTTCTTTGTCTTGAATTGAAATATGGATGCTATATATACATACACACACACATACACACACACACACACACACACACACCATTGATAACATTATTGCCCAGTGTGTACAGTATATATAAATATTTGTTGGGCATAACTAAATTTGATACAACTACTTACATGATATAGTAATTGAGGAATGAATTCTGTCTGGTTTTTGAGATTATTAATCATATACATAAGTGTTTATACTTATAAAATTGGGTGGTGTCAAATAAGTCAACCGATGGATAGTAAAACGAGAGGAAATAAAAAGGAATGAGACGTGCAGAGTAGAGGAGTTGTAAAGATTGTAATCTGATGCAAGCTAAAAAGTAAAAGAATCCTAATTATTTTGTAAATAATTTTATATTTGTATTGTGTTGTAGTTTCTTTAAATGGAAACTTCAGGACACTTGAACCTTTTTTTTCCTGTAACATTTGGTCATTAGCACCACTGACTATGAACCAAAGGAAATGTGACATGAGGCCAAAAGAAATATTTAGGTGGAAGTGTAGTTTTTTTTTTTTTTTTTTTTTTTTGTTGCTATCTGACAAAGTCAGTGACCTAGTTCCACTAACCTCATCTCGTACAGAATACTACAATTAAACCACAATTAACATAATACCATAACTTTTCAGTAAAAAAAGCCAACTATTTAAAAATTGTTCTCCTGGTGTTCATATGAGATTGGATACTAGTACAATGTTAGTCAAAAAATGTTACAAATTGTTTGTGGAGACTCACTATACCTGCCTCTGTGTATACGAACATGAGACAAAAACATGTTCTTTTAAGTGCAGTGTCCCTTCAGAACATAGGCAGTGGCATTTCACAACATCCTATCCATTCATAGCAATATTTCTTTTTACAAGCTTATTTAGTAGGTTCAGTCAAAGAAGAATGTCCTCTATCCCTCTTCTCTTCACTTAATTTGAGGTGTTATCATTAAGCTAAAATTATAATTTTTAATCTTCCTCTTGAGAATTGTGCCACTTAGGTTTCTTTCTCTTTTTTTTTTTCTCTTTTTTTTTCTTTCTCTTTTTTTTTTTCTCTTTTTTTTTTTAATTCACTCTGTATAAGGCCCAGGAGCCATTCTTCAACATATTTTGATTTCATTTTTGGTATAGTTCCTTGTAGAAGGATTCTTTTTCGTTTTTGACAGTGTGTCCTCACAATGAACTAAGTGCATCATTCTCAAAATTAGAATAAAAGATTTCTTGGCATCCTCTTTTTAGGGGTTGCTATTATTATGTCAGCATCTAGCTAAGGAAGTGTAGCTGTATAGTATACCAACAGATCTCAATATTTCTATTTCATCTGACATACCATAGGAACCCTATGCAATCTGTATGATTTTAAACAGGCCTACTCATTAGTCAAGAATAACTTTATTGGTGGATAGGAAAGGAGATACTTCACTCTCATTGAAATAACTTTCTTAAAATAAACCATAAGTGTAATCGATTTAACAGGATTTTAGATTATATTCAACAGAGTTATGATTCTTAAACTGCTAATGCCATTTCCACTATGCTTGTTGTGGGAGCAATTTCACCAGATCCCTGATGAAATGTCCAGGAATATTCCCATTGGCAAGGCAGTTGTTTTTATATCAAAACTGTGCAAGAGCTTCAAGTACAGTTTGTAAATAATACCATCAATTCCAAGAGTTTTTTCTCTGTGCTATTTATGCTCTCTAATGCTTTCCAAATCTCCTTCTCCAACACTTAGCTGTTTTGGTCCCAAGACAAGGAAAATCAGCCAAAATAAACTGAACCTGGCTCTCTGATAAAGTTCAAATCACTCAATTCTTTGCAAATGACCTCATTGGTAGTCAGCCATTATTCAGCCAGTTATTTGACATTGGCAATATGTCAGTAGTGCATCCACATGCAATTTTGGCCCATGTTCATTATCTCAGTAGACTAACCTAGCTTTAATATTAAACTGGTCATTTTTGATAATCAAGTAGGCAAGTTCTACCTTAAATATGGCTCCATTACCTACATTCCCTCTCTCCATTTACCAATTATTTCTTATCTATCCTTTGACAATTTACAGTACTGATCTGCCTTGCTTTAGATGTTTTTACTAATGTCATTTGACCTAATCTTAATTTTTAAATGTACTTATAGCTTATTCTTAATTCTCATCATTTCCCTCTGTAACAAAGTTTACAGCCACATAAATGTTGAAAGACTGGTTCCTGTATGATCACAAAAGTTAAGCAATGTTGAGCCTGGTCAGTATCGAGATAGGTGATCACTTGGGAACAGCAGGTGCCTTAGCAGATGTGTTAGTAGTGTAATATATAATGTCTCAGAATTGTTAATCAGTGAGCTGAGTTCTAATTCATGTTGGGTTTGTTATATTCACTTATGGGGAAACACCTTTGGGAAAAGTATGAACCCACCTCTTATCCTCCAGTTTTGGTTAATTAGTAAAGCTTGTATCACTAAACCATTATTTTTTTTTTTAATTTTTTACAATCTAAAAATATTTTCTGTCTTTAAATAACCTACAAAGGGTTGATAAACTGTAGAAAACAAATCAAATCAATCTGTAACTGGTTGTTGAAATCCTATTTGTCCAACAAGACTGTTAGCTGTTCTTCATCTATTGCTATTTTAGTGTATCCCAAAACTGGATTCAAATACACTGTAGATTGGAAACTCAATTGGAAGCCTAAGTTGATTTACTTTACTATGACTGTTGTACTGAACCAAAGTTGTTCCAAGTCCATATTACCTTTAGATGTTAATTCTGGAACTTAACCATTAAATCCAACCTGTTGAAGCCCCCATTTCATTATTATCTAAGTTGTGAGTATTTGGAGAAATCCCAATGATCTTAATCAGTATCAAGCATGTATTCCAATCATCTATTAATGCTACCTGCCTTGGTACAACTACAAAAGGCTTTATACATAAAAGATCACACCTCTCTGGTATGATTAGACACATGAATGAAAATAGAATTCATCACTTTTTATGGTAACAGTTTGCTCCCAAAGTCTGCCAGTTAGTGAACTTTGTGGGCAAAGAATGGCCTATAACCAAACAACAACCCAGAAAGAGCAAACAAATATGTTGAGAATAGAATCACAGTCATGAGTAATTTCAAGCATCTCTCTCATGTGGCAAACATTCATGTTGAGGTGCTAAAGCTCTTCAGCACATCTGGCCCTTTAAATCTTGAATCTCAGCCTTTGCACATTTAATAACTTTTTTGTTCTGTATTGAAGCTACCAATGTCCCAAGGAAAGATTAGATTTGTTGCTTTATTGAATGAGAGAGGAAAACATATATAGTCCTTCCTGATGCAGAAGAAGGTAGCCTTTCAATGATTAGAAGTTAGCACTTATATAAAAGATGCAATTGACTTTAACTTCAAAACCCTATTTCCCATACTCCTAAACTATTCTTTATGCTTGTCAGTTGGTGACAATTTTGAAAAATTTGATTCATCAGTCATTTTATTTTGCAATCTGAATAGAGCTACAAAGTCAAATTTCCAATTGTTTCAACTTTTATTGTGGTATCTCTTTCAATTTTCCTTTTAGGTTGATGGTGAAAATATTTTCTCTATTAGCATTTTAGCTGGGGATGGGAATCTTCTATGATTAAGAAAGATTTGAGTGCTCCTTTAAGAAATAAGTGAAAAAATAAAAGTGAGACCATTTTTTGCTGCATGTTTGTTTTTAATACTTTGTAAGTATCAGGTATTTCCATGGAGGGAGACATTTCTAGTTGTTATTAAATCCTGGTTATCTGTGGCCAGATTTTCAGAGTCTGTTATCATTTTACAATCTGTGGAGAGATGAGCCTTATGACAATGCTAGGAAGCTAGGTTTCTTTCATATTCAAAATGTTTGGAATTTTGATTAAGATATTCTGTAGAAATATATAGTTAAGTGCTCACTCAACACAGCTGTGCACTTCAAATACTTTCACCCTGACCTTTATCTTGTGTTTTCAGAGTAAATTCTTAAACTTATCTTATTCTCACAAAGAAATATTTAAGGTCTTGGTCAGAGGGCAAAATTATATTATACATGGGGAAAATCTTTTCCTTTTAACAACTTACTGGGATTTTACCTAATCACTTGCGAGACCAGATATTTATTTCAACTGGTGTCTTTCATAGATTTGACAAGTGTGTATGTATTTGTTTTCAATCATGTAGGCTAACTTGGTTCTGTTTTCATTGTTCTGCAACTTTGCAAGTTGGGCAGCTTGACCAAAAGACATTGATCTTATTTTGGGAACCTTTCTTTTTCAGGTTTTGAAAATAGTCTAAAAGGCTGGGATAAAACATCTTGAGCATCATAGGAAACAAATATTCACTAAGTAAAATGAAAATATAATTCTAAGTAAAAATAAAATAGGTTATTTTCTGTAGGATTTTAAAAAAATCTAACCAGCCAATAGTAGCATTTCAATTCAGTCTAGTTTCAACATTGTCCAAGTTAAAAATCAATAGTCTGTTGTACTCTAACAGAAAATGGTCCAGAAGACATAAAACCAGACTCCAACAAATCAGAATATTTGATGTCTTAAGAGAAAAGTGAGAGCAAATATTCTAGTTAGACCAACCTACTTTACAGCATGGTGTGTAATACTGGCAATTATATATTTTATGTGGAATTTCTCTTTTGTATTGTTAGTTGTTTGGAATGTAAGCAGACTGAAATAAATTTACTTTCCTGATTTTAAATCCTTATTTGAATGATATTGTAATTTTCAAAATATTAACAATTGCATATTATACTCTGACAATAGCATAGATAACCATAGTAGGGAAGCAATATAAACTGGTATATTTTCTTTTTTTCATTATTATGTAACAAAGTACCCTTTAAATTTATCTATTCCAGTTCTATAAAATTTTAAATTCTGTTGCTTGTCATAATAGTAGTAGCCCACAAACAATACTAGAAGATATATATATATATATATATATATATATATATGACTCGGCTTCAGCCACTTTCCCATGGCTGTATGGTTGCCTCATTATGCCTTTTCTATAAATACTTTCATGGTAATTGATTGGAGGAGCTCTTTGCTATGATACCTAGACTTTTTAAATTTAAATGCAGTACTAGACTGGCATCGAGATCTCATCAATTTACAGTTGAGCTGGCTAGATCTAGCTGTAAATTCTATGTTATCAGTTTTTCTCGCACTTCTTGCTTGTGGAACTACCTTCCAGCCAACTTTAATCTGCAAAAATTTAAATACAATGTCATTCACTATCTACTGTCCTTCTGATTACTCTTTCCTTTTTCCATGCATTATCAAGGTTTGTTCTTAATTCTTCCACACCCTGTAACCCCTTGTGTCTTTACTGTCTTGTATGGGGTAATAAAAAAATAATAAAGAATTAATAAAACTGTAAATATAAAAATGGTAACTAACAAAGGATGATTGGTAACTTTTGTTTGATCAGGTTTTTAAAAAAAAGCTGTGTTGGTTAAAAGAATGAATTTTTCACTTTGTTAAAGATACTCACCATGTGTGAGAAACTTGAGAGATTTCTGTTGGGCTTGTTGAAGGTTATTCTTGGTGATCTTTACTCTCGGTATGTAGCCAAAGTAGATTTTAAATGTTATGTATGTATGCAAGCATGTTACCTTTTTATTCCAGAGAGTGTGCATCATAAAGGCTTAATAAGCAAAGAGATAATTTCATTAGTTTTCTCCTCTCTGCTTCTTAAACATGCTGAATGGGTCTACCAGGCATTTTTTTTTTTTATGACTAAAGCATTCTGACCTTTCCTTTTCTTTACATTCATCTGCTACCACCCTCTCTTCATCCCATGCTGACTAGGAAGCTTTTCAAGATAGAAAAGTTTCTTACAGGACCACTAAGAAGGAATATAAAAATGAACAAGTTTGTAAAAAAAACAAAAAAAAACTAGAGAGAACTGAAATGCCCTACTGATGCAGTTTCTTTGTGAAGATGGATAACATATCGGATCACATATATCATCTTAACAGAATACAACTGTTCAGACTTGGGATATTTTTTTTTTTTTGTATAAGATAGTGGATGTTAAAAAATAAAAGATTCCTAAAAGGAGTTCCTGTGCTATAAAATCACATTTAGTCATTGTGCAGAGAGGTTGTTTTAAGTACAGTATCTTACAAAATTTTGGAAAGCCCATCTTAAAGTCATGGAATTAATATTTCTTTTAGTTTTTTTAAAATGTTATATTCTTTTATTGCATGAAAAACTTATGAGATAAGAAATATATATTAAGCTAAGTTGAAAAGTTAGTATTTAAAGAGAAACTACTTGTTTTTGATCGCACTCTTGATTCTGGAAGTCATTGACAATGCAAGGCTTTTTCACAGATCTTCATTACATCTTTCAAATTATCTGTAATGGTGATTTTAAAAAAAATTTTTTTTTTTTTTCATTGGTTCAATCTATTTTCTTTTGCATAATATTTCAGATTCTCTATTGAATTGAGATCCTGTTAGCTGGATAGCTATTTCAAATGTTTTATATCATGACCCTGACAAGTAATAGCATCATTTTATTTAGATGGTGCTGCATATGTTTAAAAAATGGTTTTAGAATGTTCAACAAATGTCATCTTGTTAATTTATTCTGTGTTGTTTCATTTGTGACACTCGTGTGTCCTCTTAGGGATTCAGATATGTGCCATGAAAAAGGTGTAATGTTGATGAGGATACTCCTGAGCAAATGAATGTTTAATAATAAATTCTCATTTCCAAAAGTTCCAATAAAAAATTATCAGAGCAGCAGGGATCTTATGTGATACACAAATAGACAGAAAAGTTATTTATTGAAACTGTTCTCTTTTTTGTCATTCATTCCAACATTTTGCCTCTTATGCCTATTAGCTATCTTCAGGTGCTTGTTACACTAAGTAACACTCTTGGAATTTTGAACAAAACACTTTATTCAGTATCCTGACTTGGACTATTTTCATTCTACTATCCAGTTGAGTGATATTGTATATTTGTTAATTATTCTTAGCTTATTCACCAAAGTTAATTTGTCTTTGTAATTGATGCTGTTTCTGTTCTTTCCACAGAATCAAAATATATGACTTTCACTGGAACTCATGACCATCAGCTAAACTGTAACACTTAAACAACACTTATATCCCACTGGTCATTATCCCATCGGACAATTAAGTGGTATAATTTTGGTAACTTAAATCTAATTTTTATTCTATCCTGATGCAAAGCTTCAATATGATGTTCAATTTTATGCTAAGGTCTACTTAGGTTATCAGAGCTTCACATGTACCCTGATTTTTTTCAGTTGCCTTATTTCTTAATGTTGTTCTCTATTATTCTGACTATTGGGGCTGTGACTTTCCACATTTTTGTTCACACATGATCTTCTATACCTGACTTTATTGACTACAATATCTCAAGAAGGTAGACACTATCAGCTTTATGGAATGCTATATAGACAGTTTTTCTTTGTTATTTTATCATCTGATGGAAGCCTGGTTCTAGTCAGGTATTTTCAAATGGTTGAAATACCTGTTAATACTAATTTGATGTTTCATGATCTGCATATCCTTTGGGTCCTTTTTAACACATCTTGGATATATGATAAACGGTCACATTTTTCTGACTATTGTCATCCACTCTTTAATCTCTGCTGAAGATAGATCTTACTCTGAAGAGTGTTCTTAATATTGATCATCTTATTGGATCACCACCTATTAGTTCAGTTCAATCTTGTAAACAATGGATGATTGCTTTCTTTACACTATATGAATATTTTTAATTTTAAATTACTAATTACTTTTAAAACTTTGCCTGCATTTAATTAACATATCTATAAACATATTAGCTGTTCATATTCTCTTATAGATCCCAAAAGAAAGAATCTTATTGATATATGTACATGCAAAAGATGCTTAAGTTAATAATTTTCCTGAACAGATATCTTTAGTACATGATTTACTAAATAAGACTGTTTTAAATGACATTTTCTGATAAGCATGATTTCTACAAGAAAAAATGGCATCTTATAGTATTTGGAAGTTTCAGTAGCAAAGATCTTGCTTAATTTGGTTAAAGCGTAATCTTATTTAACATTTATTTAATGTAATTTTCTTTTTTGTTTTAGCACAATCAGAATTGATCTTTATTTTCAACAGATATTACTTCAAATCTATACTGGCTATTCTTTAATGTTGAGACTTCTAGAGAAATAATTGAAACTTGTTTATTTTAAATCAAATGTCTGTGTAAGAGATTGTGGCAATGTTTAACCTTCATGCCTTAAAAAAGAAACAATGTCAAAATAACTATATTCCTTTGACATGCTATTACTGTATATACTTTTGACTCCCTCAGAAGGTTGCTTTTGCTTTACTTGCATAGTCTGTTTCGGAATCAGTTTGGCTGATGCACTACTTCCTTTTTTGTGCTAATGGTTAAAGCAACGGCTTCACTTGCAATCAAAAAGCAGTCGGTGAGTTTTTGGGGTGGGTCAATTGCTGTTACTGCAAGTGCAGTGTCAATAGAAAAAAAGGTGATAATAAATTATGGTTTCAGCTAAAGTTTAGGCTTCAAATCACTGGTAGTTAAAAATATATATTTATCTTGTTCAGCTGAGTTCCTTTCTATTAGTGGGAGAATGTGAAACCATCCCATATACTGGTGTCTCTATTTTTTTTGGCACTTCAGTTTATATAAAGAAACACAACTGGGAAGATTCACTGCCACTCTGATAAACTTTAGCAACAGCCATAGGAGATATAAATGTTTTCTATCTGGTTCTGATAACATTGTCTTCATCTCACTTTGGCCTTCAAATGTGCACTGTCAAGATATCAGGATAAATTTACACTTGAAAAATTAAACATATGTTGGTAGATAATTTACTAAATAGTCATTTGTGTGTGTGTTTACAGAGATATCTACTTCATGTATGAGAAAATAGGTTAATTCATAACTAATAAACATTTTTACAATCTCTGATTCTAGATGGAAAAGTGGGATTAAGTCTATAAGTAACTTTGAACACATTAAATAGTTCATTTCTTATGAATATATCAGCTGATTAACAGCATATTAAGGGTGATATTTAATTAAGAACCTGAAACAGAAAAAGTATTTAGCCATCTCCAAACAATGTTAAAGCAAAAAGTTGCATGAATAATGTATGCAAATAACTTCAGAGTAAACAAAACTTCTCAGGTTTTATATCTGAATTTAGAGTTCTGTAGTAGTCTAAATGTCTTAAATCTCATTTTTTTTTCTCTTTTTCACATTGATGAGCTTATAAAGGGCATGCACTGATCCATCATAAAAATGAGTTTCCTTTCTGATCCATCATAAAAATGAGTTTCCTTTCTGATCCATCATAAAAATGAGTTTCCTTTCTGATCCATCATAAAAATGAGTTTCCTTTCTGATCCATCATAAAAATGAGTTTCCTTTCTGATCCATCATAAAAATTCCAAACTTCTGGACTACTATTCTCTGAATATTTCATTACAAGCTGATAAAGATAAATGGAGAGATGTTACAATGTTATAAAAAATTTCACAATTTTAAAAGTTTATTTTCAAATGTTGGGATGTAAATAAACAAAAAAAAATTCATGCAACAAGATTTCTCATTAAGTCTACATTATTTGAAGGATAAAGACTTCAATATCTGTCTATATTTCTGAGATGAGGTATTGTAACTATTTACGCTATTTACATTGTTCGGACTATTGTCCTCTTCTTTGACATATTCACAATGTTTTGACCATTGTATACTCTGGCCTTCTTCAGTTTATGTTGGAATTTCAAACCAAACCTTTTATTTTGTCCACTGGGGTAGATTGTTCTCGTTCCAGTTGCCATGCCTTTTATGGATATCTCAGTTTCACTTATTTCCCTTTATTAACTCTACTCTCCAAGTTTTTTGTTCACCTCTTCTGTGGCCACGTATTGAACTTGCAACTCTTTGGATCAAGTCACTAGATTACTTCAACCAATCACTTTTATCCACTGTGCCACATATCCTTGGGGATGAAATCCCAACATATATCACCTGAAGAAGGCAGGAGCTACAACGACCAAAAAGTTGTAAATTTGACAATAAAGATGAAGACAATAGTCAAAACAATGTAAATAGTGTAAATGAATAAAGACTTGTCGTCAAGAAATCAAGAGCTTGTGAATCTCAATGCTTAATGAAATGAAACAACAATCAACACTGTCTTAAAAACTATAAAAATACATTATTATATAATCTGCTTCTTTTCTGATATTTAAATAAATGACTTTGCATATCTTTGGCCAAGGCAAAAGTGGTTATGAATTCAAGGCAACTTTTCAAAAAAACACTTTTGTGAATCAGTTTTATTGACATTTAAATTCTAGTAACTGCAATGGAATCTTGTCATTCATTTTTTTTTGTAGATAAAGCATCCAGTTGCTGTTGGCATTTGTGTGTGTGTGTGTGTGTGTGTGTGTGTGTGTGTGTGTGTGTGTGTGTGTGTGTGTGTGTGTGTGTGTGTGTATATATATATATATATATATATGTATATATAAATAAAAAGGAAAGAACAGTAAGATATAAAATCCGGTGTTCTTATAGATATTTTTATTTTTACACAATAGTGCTCTATGTAAATTTAAATTTACAGAGCATTAATATTATAAATTAATAGATTTAAAATATGGTTTTACCGCTACACAGTGATGACCATGTTTCAGAAATGGAAGCTAAAGCCCCTGAATTTAATTTTGTTATTAAACCAAAGACATTAGTTCCATTTCCTCATCAAGCGAATTTTGGAGTAACTTACTTTTTAAAATTTACGGTTGTTAACGGCACAGGAAAGATTCATAGTTTGAGGGTTTCCAAGGTTACCGATAAATCCATTCATCTAGACAAGGGGTGGTAGAGGGTTCAATTTTTAATTTTCGTTGTCTCAGTTAATAGTTACATTTGAAAGCGGGGTTATGTTTAGGGATGGGTAGGGATGTATCTTTTAACAAATTCTGACATCCGCTAAATTCATGTCATCTGGGTTTATTTCTAACGGCAAAAATTCTTATGGTATTATTTCTATTTGTATATTTAAAGATTTTGAGGGACTGTTTAGGTTAGAATATGTTTTATCCACCTTTCTAAAAAGTTATTTTTAATATTTAATATACTATACTCCTAGTTAAAAACCAAGTAAATGTATTAGGATTACTTACAGTATTTAAAATTATTTATTCTTATCGAGTATAAGTAAATATTATTTTATTTTATGTAAACTTTATGACAATGACGGCAAAGGTGGTTAAATTATTTCACTAATTCAATAAACTTAGTATTATAAATGTATATATGTATGTATAAAGGACATTTAATGTTCAATATTATATTCTAACTTATTAATTTCACATGACTTTCGGTGTTCACTTGGATTCTTTCCAGTGTTTGAATTGCTTTGAGAGAGGTGTTATGGTTAGAGTACGTTTTATTTAATTACAATTTTAAAAGATATTTAGGTTAGAATCTGTTTTATTTAATTTCAATTTTAAAACATTTTTAAAAATTCTACTTTCAAATTTAACTTTTTAATTTTAATCGGCTATATTTCTTTATAAACCAAGTAAATGTAATATAATTATCTACATTATTTAAAATTATTTATACCCATCAAATATGAGTATGTATAATAATCAGGTAATTTTTTTTTTTTTTTTTTTTTTTTTTTTTTTTTATAGATTATTTAAAGATTATTTAAAGAAAACTTTTGGCAATGACGACAAAAAATAGCTATTTCATTTCTCTGATTCAGTAAATTTTTATTTTTTATAAACTTAGTAATATATAGTTTCTCATGTATGCATAAAGGACATGGGTCATTTAATGACCTACATATTCTAGCTCTTCTTATTAACTTCCATTTCACTGTAGGTGTTTTATTGGATTCTTTTAGGTGCCAAAAGTACTTCGAAAGAGATGTTTGACTTTTATACTTATTTATCCTAAACGAGGATTGATGTTGGTAGAACCTCTTTTTGAACTCATGGCTAGTGCAACCTATATAAATTTTTATGTTTTCAGGGTTTTCAACAGAAGATATATTACATTGGTATACTACTGATTCTATGCAACATTTATTTTGTAAAGGACAGTTTTGAGGGTTTCTACAATTACATAATTTTTGTTCGCCCTCATTAGTTGTTGTTTGTATTTTTCCCTTGTCTACAATTTTTTGGTTCTGGTATAAGTGTTTATTTAAGATATTAGTATTATGTTTCTTAATTATCTTTTCTAGGTTATCAGTACAGCTATAACTTAATTTTAGTGTATTTCTATTGAAAATGGTACTAAGTTTACTTCCACCGGGAAAATGCTTGAGTATTAATTCAAGGAATTTTTGTCCCAATTTGTTTTTTACCATTTGGTTGTATGGGGGTGTATACCAAATTATTTTCCTGCTTCTGTTTTTCCTATGTTTACCGTTTTCATTTTTAATATAAGTTAGTTTTAGGTTTTTGTAGCCACTATCTTTTAGAGCTTTATTATAGAAATTAATATGTTCGTCGAAAATCTTGTCATTTGCTGAATTTGTACTAATTCTTTTTCGGATAGATAAAGGTATATGTTTAATTATAGATGAGGGGTGATTTGATTTAGGGTGTATATATACAGGATTCGTATTGAGTTTTTTATAAGGTGTGTATGTATTGTTCTTTAAATCTAATGTTATATCAAGGAAGTTAACTTTTTTAATTTTAGTGCTAACGGTAATTTTTAAACCCATGCTTTTAAATTCTTTATATAATGCCTTTCTAATTTTGTCTATTCTGAAGTTAGTAGAATTCCTAATAACCATGAGACCATCGTCCCTGTATAGACCAATGTCAGTTGAATCAATATCACGATGCGCTGTTAGGTTGTATAAAATAAAAAGACCAATAAGATCAGAAGACTCAGCTGAGTCTAGTGATCCCATTGTGATGTCAAAGTGGTCATATGAATTTTTTACCCATTGCTCACCATTATGGATCAGTACCGATTTCTTCGCATTTAATATAATGTTCTTTAAGAACATTATATTAAATGCGAAGAAATCGGTACTGATCCATAATGGTGAGCAATGGGTAAAAAATTCATATGACCACTTTGACATCACAATGGGATCACTAGACTCAGCTGAGTCTTCTGATCTTATTGGTCTTTTTATTTTATACAACCTAACAGCGCATCGTGATATTGATTCAACTGACATTGGTCTATACAGGGACGATGGTCTCATGGTTATTAGGAATTCTACTAACTTCAGAATAGACAAAATTAGAAAGGCATTATATAAAGAATTTAAAAGCATGGGTTTAAAAATTACCGTTAGCACTAAAATTAAAAAAGTTAACTTCCTTGATATAACATTAGATTTAAAGAACAATACATACACACCTTATAAAAAACTCAATACGAATCCTGTATATATACACCCTAAATCAAATCACCCCTCATCTATAATTAAACATATACCTTTATCTATCCGAAAAAGAATTAGTACAAATTCAGCAAATGACAAGATTTTCGACGAACATATTAATTTCTATAATAAAGCTCTAAAAGATAGTGGCTACAAAAACCTAAAACTAACTTATATTAAAAATGAAAACGGTAAACATAGGAAAAACAGAAGCAGGAAAATAATTTGGTATACACCCCCATACAACCAAATGGTAAAAAACAAATTGGGACAAAAATTCCTTGAATTAATACTCAAGCATTTTCCCGGTGGAAGTAAACTTAGTACCATTTTCAATAGAAATACACTAAAATTAAGTTATAGCTGTACTGATAACCTAGAAAAGATAATTAAGAAACATAATACTAATATCTTAAATAAACACTTATACCAGAACCAAAAAATTGTAGACAAGGGAAAAATACAAACAACAACTAATGAGGGCGAACAAAAATTATGTAATTGTAGAAACCCTCAAAACTGTCCTTTACAAAATAAATGTTGCATAGAATCAGTAGTATACCAATGTAATATATCTTCTGTTGAAAACCCTGAAAACATAAAAATTTATATAGGTTGCACTAGCCATGAGTTCAAAAAGAGGTTCTACCAACATCAATCCTCGTTTAGGATAAATAAGTATAAAAGTCAAACATCTCTTTCGAAGTACTTTTGGCACCTAAAAGAATCCAATAAAACACCTACAGTGAAATGGAAGTTAATAAGAAGAGCTAGAATATGTAGGTCATTAAATGACCCATGTCCTTTATGCATACATGAGAAACTATATATTACTAAGTTTATAAAAAATAAAAATTTACTGAATCAGAGAAATGAAATAGCTATTTTTTGTCGTCATTGCCAAAAGTTTTCTTTAAATAATCTTTAAATAATCTATAAAAAAAAAAAAAAAAAAAAAAAAAAAAAAAAATTACCTGATTATTATACATACTCATATTTGATGGGTATAAATAATTTTAAATAATGTAGATAATTATATTACATTTACTTGGTTTATAAAGAAATATAGCCGATTAAAATTAAAAAGTTAAATTTGAAAGTAGAATTTTTAAAAATGTTTTAAAATTGAAATTAAATAAAACAGATTCTAACCTAAATATCTTTTAAAATTGTAATTAAATAAAACGTACTCTAACCATAACACCTCTCTCAAAGCAATTCAAACACTGGAAAGAATCCAAGTGAACACCGAAAGTCATGTGAAATTAATAAGTTAGAATATAATATTGAACATTAAATGTCCTTTATACATACATATATACATTTATAATACTAAGTTTATTGAATTAGTGAAATAATTTAACCACCTTTGCCGTCATTGTCATAAAGTTTACATAAAATAAAATAATATTTACTTATACTCGATAAGAATAAATAATTTTAAATACTGTAAGTAATCCTAATACATTTACTTGGTTTTTAACTAGGAGTATAGTATATTAAATATTAAAAATAACTTTTTAGAAAGGTGGATAAAACATATTCTAACCTAAACAGTCCCTCAAAATCTTTAAATATACAAATAGAAATAATACCATAAGAATTTTTGCCGTTAGAAATAAACCCAGATGACATGAATTTAGCGGATGTCAGAATTTGTTAAAAGATACATCCCTACCCATCCCTAAACATAACCCCGCTTTCAAATGTAACTATTAACTGAGACAACGAAAATTAAAAATTGAACCCTCTACCACCCCTTGTCTAGATGAATGGATTTATCGGTAACCTTGGAAACCCTCAAACTATGAATCTTTCCTGTGCCGTTAACAACCGTAAATTTTAAAAAGTAAGTTACTCCAAAATTTGCTTGATGAGGAAATGGAACTAATGTCTTTGGTTTAATAACAAAATTAAATTCAGGGGCTTTAGCTTCCATTTCTGAAACATGGTCATCACTGTGTAGCGGTAAAACCATATTTTAAATCTATTAATTTATAATATATATATATATATATATATATATATATATATATATATATATACTGATTCAACTTTGCCACAGAACTGTTTGTAGCACTCAATAAGAAACAAATGATGACACATTTCCAATTCTATATTGCTAACCAGTGCATAAAAGCCAGCTTTCAGAGATGTGTGATTGTGTCAGCATAACCAGAATGTGTTTGTTCATAAAGGTTGTGTGCATGTATACACACATACTGACATATGCATATCTTTGGATAGCCATATAAATGCCATTTTTCTCTTCACTTGTAAGAACAACATTCTTGCTCTTGTAAGAGTTTCAGCTCTGGAAACCTGATAGCCATTTTCATGCTCTGATATTGTAATTTTTTTTCCTCTATTGCTACAGAATTGAGTTCTCTCTTTCCTATGCTTTTATTTCAGAACAAATATCAAGCTTTTACACTCTCTTTCCTATATACTAACAGCTGTTGTTCTCCAACAAGTGCATTGTACTGTAAACAGGAAGTGTCTTGTGAATGCTAAAATAAACATCCAAGAACTGTGTTCTCTATAAGGTTTCCTTCATGGTTTCCTCCTCACTGGGAGGGGTGAAATACAAATGTACTTACTCACACTTTTTATTTGCATGCCATTGAAATGATTATAAAAGAAGATCAGTAATAAGATCATTTGCAATGAAAGTTGGATTCATGCCTTACTTCTTATCCAATAGGATTATTGTATATATGCCAAAAGCAATTATAACAGGTTTCCCCTCCATTCTCGGTTGGTAACCATTAGGTCAATTTTGAAGTTCTCACTTGTGCAAACTAAGAGTAGTAAAATTTTGTTTCAGATTAAAAAAAAAAAAAAAAAAAAAAAAAAAATTGGTATAATATATGTAAAAGAAAAAATGCAGTAATTTATTTCTACTTTTCTCTGAATATTTGACTGTTAAAATAGCACAAAAAAATGAAATTATTGGAAATTAGTTCTATACTTTGATTAAATGATCTAGTAATCATATTATTACTGCCGATTCCATATTTCAAGGCAACTGATATGAATTCTGTGTATATTTGAATGTCAGCTGTAATCAGCACCAAAAATATTATTAGGTTATCTTTCTATTCATAACGGCAACTTTTTCAATTAAAAGTGTAGACCTTATATGAGATGCCAAGAAAATATTTCATAGAAAAAGGTATGAAAGTAGTCTAGCAAAGTCTAAGATAGGACATTTGTCAAGAGAATTTACTTTTCCAGGGTTTGTTCATTTGCTTGTTTAGGTTACTTGAGCTGACTTAAGTTTATGTTATTTGATTTCTTACATTAGCTGGAAAAAAACAACTTCTTGCCAAAAGACTAGATGGAAGATCATTGATACTGATAGTAATACTACTACTACACTTGATGACTGCAAAAAAACAAGAATGAGTAATGTCTGGGTTTGGTTTTATAAGAACAAAACATTTTTAAAAATTTAGTTTCTAACATAAATGTTATTCATATTTGACACTCACTGACAATTGTAATCAAGGGACATGAAAATGAATCAAATTTCAAAATGGAGTGTAATTTTGGTCAATTTAAATGTAGAATATGTCTTCTGTTCAACTTTCAAATGTTGGACAAGTAATGATATAAAGATGATTTATCTATGAAAATTCACCAGGTTTGATAGGTTTACAGCCTAACAAATCTGGATTTTTGGTTATAGCTTGAAGTACTGACCATTCAAAACTTCTAGAGTACATGGAAAATATTAATAAATAATTCAACTGTCTATGTACATACACAATTGGCAATTACGAACCTGGTAATCTTTATGATAGCATCAGAATGCATAAACTCAATTTCTCATCTACGTTCAATTATATCATAAGTGCTCATTCCTGTTTACCAATTATGAAAAATGTTGAACCAATTAGTAGCACTGTGTTTACCTAATAAGTATACAGGATACAGGGTGTCCATAAATTACTGTAATCCTGTATGTATAAAATGCAGATTTTTTTTTTTTTAAGAACTCAATTCCATTTTTACCAGGACTCAAAATGGACAAAATCTGGTCAAATTGAATTTATTTGTTTACTGGAGAGATAATATCTATCTAATGGTGTAGGGAAATAAATTTTTCATAATATTTCTCTCAGTCCTGTATGGTTCTATACTTTGTCTGGATTTTGTTAAGTCTAGAAATCTGTGAGAGTTTAGAAATCATTCAAAGGTAAAAAAACATTATTTGAGTAATGATAAAATTAATGCAAAATAATGCATAATTTTATAATAAAAATCATCAAAAACAACTTTTTACTGAAAGGCAATTAATGACTGTTTCACAATAAACACTTTTTGTAAGCAACAAATTACCAACTTTGATGTTTTCCACATGTGGCTTTTCACGACTACCCAAATAATTCCAAAAGAAATACTTCAGATTGTCACAAAAACTTGAAAATCAACCAAACAAGTTAATATTTATTTAATTTCATTTAATTTATTTTCTCAATGTGTATTGGCGATTTTACTGGAGTCATTATCACAATTTTTGTAATGTCTACAAATTGCCACAGTAAACAAAATGTCCTTTTTTTTCTTTGTTTTTTTTTCCAGTTTTTGTCTTCCTTTTTCACAAATTTTAGTCATTTTCTTTGCTCTAAAATTAGCATTTTATACATAAAAATAACCTTTTTTTCTTTAAAATTGTTTTGGATTTTAGCTGCATCTTATACTCCTTAGCAATCTATACACAAAAGATTACAAATTCTGTACAATTTCTAAAATTCATAAAAATGAAAAAATGATAACTCTACAGTGTTTATTGAGAAACAAAGGTAAACAAATAAAGTTTTATTTAAACACATCAGAACACTTCCACATAGTCTCCATTGATTGCCCACAGAACATGTAGATGAGGCTCAGTTTCTAACTGTGTACATTGGAGTATATCCTCATGATACTTGTCTTGGCATCTTCTTTTCTTGAGATCATTTAATCTTGAACTTTTGTATGATAGACTCTATCTTTAACCTAGCCCTAAATGTCTATAGAGCTTAGATCTGGTGACCAGGGAATTGAACTGCTTCTTCCAATGCACTGGTTTGGAAATGTTTAGTTGAGAAGCTCTATAAACAGCCAGTCCCCAATGAAGTGGTGCATACTGCAAACCACAATACAATAAATTGTTTTCACAGATCAAAATAACCAATGGATACAATAAACTGTGAAAGTTGTACATATAATTTATGGACACCATGCAGTTATAAAGTGTCCACTAATGAATTTATCCAGATTCTGCACTTGACTAAACCAAATAAAATTCTTGCTTCACCTGATGTCTAAAATGTATTTGCCAATGATACTATTAAAATTATGACACAAAATATTTGTGACCATTCTTCATTCCACTGCTTTTTTCAACATTCTTTAAAAACTTCTGCAAGTCCTCTTCTGTGATAATCTTGGAAATCTACACATAAATTAATGGCATAACCTTAGGATTTTCCTTTGAAAATCATAAATTATTACTTGACCTTCTCAGAAAATAAAATTTACAGCACAACAGACACACCAACTTAATATGTTCAGTACATCAACAACATTCCTTCTTGCCAAAGAACTTGGTTAGATAAAAAATACTAAAGCAAATCTTTCTAATTAATTCCATACTTAGATTTATATATGAAGTCAGCATAATAAAAAAAAAAAAGGACTCTTGATATCCTTATTGATTTCAATGATCAGAACTTTATTACTTCAACATACAAAAATACCCACCAGTATTAACTCATACCTCATTGACTATCAAATGCCCTTGCCATATAGCAGTCATAAAAAATCATAATTTATTAACTGTGCTAAGACAAGTTTATATAAAGAATTAGTCAATATTAAAGAAACACTTAGTAATAATAGCATTTCTAATGGCATCAGTTTTGAACAAATAAAATTATTTTTACAATCACACACATAAAAATCCTGATTTAAATTCACAACAAAAATACTATTAACTTATTTTAATGTAAGTAGATGTACTCCAATTAAATATGAAAAAGAAATGAAAATATAATCCATGCCAAACAAATAACAAAAAAGAACAATTCCAAAATTGCTGTGGTTTTTATTTTAATTACAACATTCACAAGCTTTTGCGTATCTTAATAAAAGATTTCCAGTATTTAAACTTGACCAGACAATTAGAAAAATATTCAAAAACCTGCTTCCCACTAAACAGCAGCACCTTGATCTACACACACTCATAACTATATCCAGTGTACATCTTTCACCACCTCACCAACGGAATATGACCTGCAATAAACCCTGATATCAAGTCTGTAGACATATCACCACTGGTAGCAGCCCCCCACCTCCAGCACTCACGTAGCATTCAAAACACCAGCTTTAAATTGTGATAATTCAAATCTCATATATTTGCTTTTCTGCCACAAGTGCCAATATGGGAGAAACAGGTACAGAATTCTGACTTTGATTTAACAACCATAAGAAAACCATCAAGGACAACAATAATTTACTCCTCACAAAACACTTCAACATATCATAATGCAAATAGCATAGGATGCATGCTTTTGGTGTCTTTGTTCAACAGTTGAGAGGCAAGATGTAGATCAGTTTAAATCTATTTTCAAAATTATTTCAAGCATTGAGGGATTAAAAGGGGGTTTGGGTCTACTCTGAGAGTATAACTTCCACAGGGAGACTTCCAATCAACAACATTCCTCAAAAGAGTAAGTCCTACTTCTTTATTTATTCCTTACATCATTGAAAAAGGACACAGGCATGTTTGAAAATTCAAACTTTAAAATTTATCTCTTCATTTCACTCAAAAGGTTAATATGTAATAATTATCAGTTTTATTAACAATATTGGTATCATTTTGTCGGCTTTTTATTCTTTAAATTTCGTTAACCAGCCTATTTAATATATATATGTATATATATATATATTACAAAAATACTTTACCAAATATATATTTTTTTTTGTTCTTTAGGAAACCATCTTTGTAGATCACACATCGACATCTATTAGTTATGCCACAACATTTCTCTTGAAAAGATTAACCTGTCCTTTTTCTGAGCAAAATGCAATCCTAACATGTAACACAAATCCATGGTGTCCCAATAATTACTTTCAGTAGTTTTCTGTCACTCTTCTTGTAAAAAATGATTACAAATCTCGAAGGTCCTTTACATTAAAAGCAAGTATTCCTCTTCACTTAAATGCCCCTAAAATGTAAAGTCGTGCTTACCACATGATGCTAAATTCTATTTCATAGGCATAACATGTGTTTGTTTCAAAACAACTATGAATTTTAACATTTCATTTTAGCAAGTTCATTTACAAGTTTTCATATGAAAAATTAAGCAACTAATTTGAGACTGGGAGAAATTTACCAAAAGGCTGAATCTGTTTATTCTATATATTATTCTCAACTTACCTTACTTATCAAAGTAGCCAAACATAAATGTTTTCTCTTTTTTAAGAATTTCTTGCTTGATGAGAGAACTTTCACCAATCCTTGCATATGTGCACATATATTTTTCCTTGTTCTATGTTTCCAGTTCACCCCAAGCAAGGTGATAATGCCACCAAAATGCAGGGAGTGAATGAGAAGACTTTAGAAGGATACAGAAAACCAATCCTAAACAGGAAATAAGGAATCAACCTCTACTCCTGTTCAAAAGACTGGGAAGGAGTGTAAACCATGCATACATTCACATACTTCCCTAAAACTTTGCTCAGATTTTGGGATATGAATTAAACCAAGAACTTTTCAGTATCCTCCTATATAACTAATGATCTATTATGTTTACAAAGGGTTTATTTTGACAAAATAATAATCTTTTCATAGATGGTGTCTTGTCCTTCATTAAAAAAATAAAATACATAAGAAGTGATTCTTATGACGGGTCCTGTTGAATATGTAAACCATTTTGGGTTATGAAATAAGAAATGGCCTAAACATAACAGATGTATAACAAGAAAAGATAAAGTTAATATATTCTAATACCTAAAAACTTAAAACAGCCACTGTTAATTTTACCAAATTTTAAGTTACACACTGAAATATTATTGGCTAGCTCAAACTCGTTAAATAAAGACTTGTTGGGAGAAGTTTTACTGTTTCATCAGATTCATTTATCTTTTATATGCTATATTCTTTCAGGATGGGCTATCATAGCTATCCATAACTTCCTATCTTTTATTGCCGTAACTAACTTCTGACCCTATATCCTCTTAATGAGCTTGTATGAATGGATGAAAGAACAAGAACAGAGTTCTTCCATCCATTCATACAAGCTCAGTTTTTTCTCTTCAGTGTGTCTCATAAGTATTAAATTCTCCAAGCCTACTTTCCTTACATGTGCCAGAATTTTCAACTATCACTTTGTTATTGTAAGTATCAGTTTGCTTGTAGTACATCATTTCCTTAAGACTTTCCTATTGCTCACATGCTCTGTCAATGGTATTCTTAGCATTTGTCATTAGAAACACATCTCTGTTGATTCAGGGCTCTTTATCTGTGAAGATATTGTCAAGCGTTCACTGGTATAGAGAAGTTTAGATAATTTAGGCACTCTATTCTTTGTTTTTAATTAAAAAAATTTCCTATCTCTTAATACTTTGCTTACTTTCTGAAAGGCATATTTTGCTTTTCCTATATGCTTGAGAATTTCTGTATCACATTTTCCATCATCTGTGATTTGCATATTAAAACATTTTAAATAAAACTCAAACACATGAAAATATTCAGATAGTTGAATTTATATACTTGCTTCATTTTGATGTACACAAAGAAAATGATCAACCTAAAGTTCTGAATCTTGTTTATTTAAATATATATTATCCTAACTAAAACTTTGGTTATCTACCTTAACTTGCATTTCAGCTTGTAAAATATGAAAACATGTTTTTGAAGCAGACCTATTAGCCTAGTTAAAATCATTTCTAACTATCAGAACATTTAGAATAATTGTTGGCCAAGTTATTGACAAACCTTTACACTCTGAGAACTAGAAGTCACTCACTCTAGCTCTGAAGTTATGCTGGATTGGTTATTTTAATTAGAAACATTTACCTAATTTTATCAACTTAGATCTAGACATTAGTGCTGAAATTTGTTGTTGAAAAAATGAAATTTAAATTTAAAATAAAATACATAAAATCAAATATATAATACACAAGTTAATTAGTTTTATCTAAGGCAATTTGATAGCATCTCATATACTGTTTGTTTTGCAGACTTTAAATCTATTATTAATGACAATTAATAAATTCTGAAACTAGGTCTGAAGAGATTCCATTAATTCTGATAAAATTTTTGAATTTAGTTCCTCCTAATTGCAACAAGTTACATGTTAGCGTTTGTTTATCAAAGGATTGGGCATGAATAAAATCTATACTAAAAGTGCAATTTTAGAACTGTATTCCCTTTTAAAGTGATGTAGACCTATGAATGCTGAAATTTACTTATATCTTCCAAAATGATATGAAACATAAATAAAAATTTTCAATCTAGAATGATGAAACACATTTAAAACCTATTTTCTAAATTTTGAATAAATAGGCGCATGATTATTAACCCGTTAGCTAACTTTATTTATTTTTAGTATATCTTTTATTACAAGAAACTTTCATCTGATTTGTCAAGTGTTAATGCAGAACATATACTCTTTGAATTTGTCTGGGCACTTCAACATAGTTTAATAATGGTTAGCAAGTTTGCCTTGCTAGATCAATTACAACTGAGTAGTGAGTTTAATCCTTACTTGGTGTTCCACACTTTCAGCCTTGTACCACATCTAAGCTATGCTTAGAAAAGAATCTGAATAGTGAGTTTTATCCTCACTAGGTGCCCCGTACATTTTTTTTTAACATATATATATAGTTTTTACATATATATTTGGTATATTAATAGTTATTGATAATGTTTATATATACTTGTCTCTTACTAAAATGTAGGTAACTCCATGAGATTGCTAAAAAAAAAGAGTATAGCATGATGAAAAAGACACCAAATTTGACGAAAACAAAATTTTATCGTCTAAATGTTTATTATTAAGAGGAAAGACCAAAGTTTTTTTTAATTATTTTTTAAAATTTGTCCTTCTTTTTAGAACATTCTAAATTTTGATTAAAAAAAAAAACCTTGTTTCCCTTTGTGTCACTGGAACTAGTAAAATAACATACAATTTTTAGCATGTTTTTTTTGTATGACACACATTAATTTGGAAAATTTGGCAAAAATAAAAAATAATTGTCGAATGTTAATGAAACTTCAGAAACTATTCACAGATGATGGAAATTATTATAAATATTTTTTTTTTTTTTATTAAAGTCATGGCAGAAATATTTTTTATATTTATTGCCCCCCCATAACTAATTTTATGAAAACTCTAGAAATTTCATACAGTTTAATGATTACTATAGTTAAAAGCACAAGGCTTTGAGGATTGCAAATCATGTGTTTTTTGGGGGTTTTTTATTGGAAAACCTGAAAATTAGGTCTGAATTGTAACATACAAAACTCAATAAAACAAATATATTATTTAATTTCAAATGCTTTTATTTGCTTTTTTGAATATGGACAATATTTTCTGAAAGCAAAAAACTTTTTTCAATGAAAAATCAATTTTTAATACAATTATTTGTTATTTCTTTAATTATAATAGATTTTTACATTTAAGTTGTTAAAATATTATAAAATTAGTTAAAAGACTCATACACTTTTGTAAATGTCTTTATGAGATAGATCTTTTTTTTACCACATTGTAAATTGTATTGTTTTGACTAATCAGAAGACCCACAGTAATTAAGAAATGTAATTTTGTGTTTATAATCGGGCTCTAATTATAAAGTATGGAAGACCACCCAGAATACAATTAAGTTGTGTTATTTGAGTTAACCATTGTTCTCTGCTGTTAAGGCCTTTACTTTTGTGAAACACGTGTGGAGAAGTTAATTTGATTTTTCACTTTCAACTGAGAAGGGTACCTAAAAGTATCAGTATCATCTTATGAAATTTATATGATCTTATTTTTATATCAATCTCAGTTATGACATTTTTCCATAAATGAAATATCAAAATTAATAATAAAATGAATGGAAATACAAATAACACAGTAAAATGTAATAAATGTGCATAAAATTATAGTATTTTATGTACACTTCTGATAAAATTTCATAAGAAAGGTACCTATAAATTAATTAGATACCTTTCTTATGAAATTTAATCTCACTCTTAAGTCTTATTTTAATTTCTTTATAATATATTTTCCATAAAGCATCGTAAACGTAAAGGTGAAAGCTAAGTACAAAAAAAAATTAGAGCACTGAAAGTTTTCCTTAAAAATAATGAGGTAAATAATTTGTTCACTTAAATCTAAATAATTTCACTTCTCTCCTTCTGTAGAACAAATTATCCTCATGTAATCTTTCAATACGTCATTCATCACCTGTCAAGTGACAAGAAATGTTATGACCTGCTTTGTTTAATTTTCAAATGACACCTTTTCAGCACAGAAACTAAGTAATGTTGGTTTAAAAATATTTTAAATAAACATTATAATTTCTGATTTTCTTAAAAATATGTTTTGAAAAACTGATAATTGTTTTTTAAAAGAATTTCAAACAGAGATTTTCATTTTTTTTATAAAATGGAAAAAAATGGCTGACATGATTATGTGTCAATTTTGCTGACTCAAACAAAAACAAGATTTTTAGCAAAAATTTCGGCTGTGCTAGGAACGATTAAAAAAATATAAAAAATACCCCAAAAATACTTTGATCTTTCCTCTTAATAATGACATAAAAATTTAGATGATAAAATTTTGTTTTCATCAAGTTTGGCCTCTTTTTCATCATGCTATGATCTTTTTTAGTAATCTCATGGAGGTATCTACTAAAATATATACACACTATATCTATCTGCATATACTGACAGAATAAAAAACAAAACTACAACACCCTTAAGGACAATGCTGATTTTGTCCTAGGTACAGAATATGCATGCTAAAGGGTGGAAGATTTTTTTTAATCATTTCACTCCCAGCAAATGCAATAAAGCCAGTAAGATGCAAATAGTTACTGAGTGTGAAAGAGTGAGAAAATTCTGATCAAATTCTTCAGCCATTTCATAATATAGTAACTCTCATACCAGTGTCCCATTTGTGTTTGAGCTTTAGAGAGACACACACATTTTGTGATAAGATTCAATGTGATTATAGATTTCAGTGCAAATAGGTGTCATGCTACAGAAATATGCACATGCTGTTTTTGTTTAACTAGTCATTTGAAAGGATTTGGAGTGTGGGCTTTCAGGAAGCTGTTTGGTCATTTTGGATAATAATTGTTCGACAATATTTGATGCAATAAACTTTTCTACTCTCATAAATCTGATTTTAGATGGCCATATAGTAAAGATGCTTGCTAAGATCACTGCATTGAAAGGCAGCAGAGGTAGACTGCATGGCATCCATAGCACAGATAAGAACAAATATGGTCTTAGAAGTGTCAACATGGGCCATAGAGTATTATTTACTTGCAGCAGGACTACAGACACATGTACTTTTAACCAGACTTCCACTTATGCCATATCAATGTTATGGGCATCTCCAGTAGTGTCGTGTGAAGGTCACCTTGCTGATAAAATGGCACTGTATAGTGTTCAGTGATGAAAGTAGGTTCTGCCTTCATGGTCATTTGCCCTAACATCATAGTGTATGGTACCATAAGTTACAAAACTTGCTCAGAGAATGTTGAATGGTTTCATGTCCATCAAGAACATTGTTGAGCTCGTTCTACTACCATTGTTGAGCTTGCTCTTCTGCCATCATCCTATTGCCATTGTTACAGCAGGATAATGCCTACCTATATGCTGCCTGTGGTACTCAATATGCTATACAAGATAGTAGATACCTTTCCTGGCTAGCATAAACATCAGACCTGTTCCATCTTGAACATGTATGTGACACAATGGGTGATACGTGACTTGGGCAGTTAGCTCAACTTCAACTTTTATATAATTGCACATGCATGCAAGAATACTGGTCTGTGTTAATGCCAAATGAGAAAACACAGTGTATTAATATTAGGTCTATGTTCTTTTGATGTACTTCATATCTTTAATATTGAATAAATTGTATATTCAAGGTGTTGTAATTTATTTTTCTCCCAGTATATTTTAAACATGTATTTTGGCAAAGTTTAATATAAGTAACTGAAAAAAAAGAATGGTTTTTCTCTTGACACTGCTATTACTGTATACATCCATAGCAATTTTTATTGTTTGTAAAAGCTATTTTAAAAATTTTAATAAAATTAAAACATGTGAAACTGGATTGATGCATTCTCTTTTTACTTGAGAATTGATAACAAATGTATTAACCACTCTTCTTTGATTAAATAGTCTAATAAATAGAGTTTAATATTTTTGTCATCAATTTTTGCTGAAAAAATATAAATCTAGATCCTTGCAACATATTTTCAGGAATTTATGACAAGACTGAGTCCTATAGCCTTGTTTGACAGCCATTCTATTGCAGAAAGAAATGGCACTCTATTGTGAGAATACTACCTAGTCAGTTATGAATCAAAAGACATGTTTGCCCAAGTGTTTATCATGTATGGCATTTAAATGACTGATTACAAGAGCAAATTAAGAAAAAAAGATGCCAGAAATTGCTCAGAAATTTTTAAAAATTTATAATTAGTTACTTGTCATTAGGTATTTTAGATTTTCTTGTTCAGCAGACATTTTTATTAATTTGTGAATAAAAAAAAATTGTTTTATAGTTATTTCGTAAAGTCAGTCAGTTAGTTGTGCCATGCATGATACACGCTTAGGAGATCATGAATCGAAAGATACATGACTGACGAGGTCGATTTTTTTTCCTGCAGTAGGTTTCCATCTGTTTCTGTGGTAGACCAGATGCCATCCAAGGTTATAGAACCCGGCCTTTCCTGCTATTTACCCATAGCTTGGGGGGGATTCATACCTTTCCCAAGGGTATTAGCACGTAAGTGAATGTAATGGATTCTGCTGGAATTCAAACACGTCTCTCCGATTCCTCAGTCCGAGCGGCTATCCATTACTCCACTGTGCCTCCCTTACTATTTCTTATAAGGTGAATAATAAACATTGCATTGTAGTTGACTCACATATTTTTTATAATAATTTTATATTTGCAAAAATATAAAATTATTCTTATAAAAAGACAATCTAATAAAATAGTGTTTAATTCTTTTGTTGTCAATTCTCAAGAAAAATTATGTATAACTCCAATTTCATAGCTTTTTAAAACAATTTTTGGCACTATTTACAGCATTTGTACTGTTGTAAACATCTTTATTGCTATATTCAGGATGTTCCAGTTGTAAGCTCTGGCCTTCTTCAGGTGATGTATGTTGGAAATTTCTTCTTTTTTTTTTTTGTACATATGAGTTTTTTGCAACATTTTTCACAGTACACCTATACTACACTTTAATCCTAGGCAGAAGTGCTGATCCATACATAAATAATATTTTTCTTTTTTATGCTACCATAAAATGGTTTCAAAATGGTTGCTGAGGTATATGATTAATCAGTGTTCCTCTTACATTTTTCAAGCAACTTTTTTTTCAACCAGAGTGACTAACTTTAGTTACTAGCATCTTATTTATGTTACTGTAAAATATTTCAGTCTACACTTATTAGACAGATGGCAGTATTTGTACTCAACAGTCGTAGTGAATCCTAGATAATTAACTAAATTGTGAAAGTGTGTTTTATAGAGCAGGTAATCTTCTATGGAAAGTGTAACAGTTATTGATAAAGAAGGTGGAACTGGTGAGCAGTGTCCAAATTCCTGTTTGGTCTGTTGCATTCACTTTTACACAAATGCTCTTGGCGAAAGGCATCTTTTCTTCCCCTAATTATGGATGGAATAGGCTGGCTTCTCTAGGTTCAGATGGCAGCCAGTCTAGGAGAATGAATGCTTTAAATTTAAAACTGTGGAGGAAGCAGTAATCATGACAATTCACAGATAATGAATGGAATCTGTGGAGAGCCATGATCACCTACATCTTTAAAAAAAAGGAAACTTCCATCTCATATGACTCAAATATTTGTTTGAGAATCAATTTACTTTCCAAATATTTTTAACAAAAATGATAATTTCTCTCTCATCAGGCACAATGTCACATTTATTTGCTAGAACTTTTATTGTTCATTTTTATTTAAAGTAGTTTCTATCTTCATAATTTTTTTCTCATGTGTTTTATGATATTAAAAAAATCCTCAGATATTTGTGAGTATTTCATACAGAATAGAATATATGCAAGCAAAGAAATGTCAGCTTAACATCAAGCTGTGTACTTAGCATTATTTTTCACACTTCAGTGATCACTGTCACCACTTTTGATATTTACATTGTAATTGTTTCTATTAGAAGTATGACAATTTCTAATGTTATTTCTTTTGCCTTATAATTCATAAGGAGGTATGGTGGAGTAATGGATAATGGCTTGGATTGAAGAATAGGAGAGCCGAGTTCGTATTCTCGTCTAGTTCATTACATTCGCTTACATGCAAATACTCTTGGAAAAGGTATGAATAAAGCTATGGGTAAATTGCAGGACAGACTTGGTCCTATAGCCTCAAGTGGCAACCAGTCTAGAGGACAACTCTGAATTCAGAGCATTCAACTATGGTTTAAATAGTAGGGCAATGAGCTTTGTAGCTTTGGTTTGCAACCAGTCTAGGTGAAGGATAACTCTGAATTGAAACCTGTATGTAGCTCTGCTGAAGCACATAATATGGAGTTAAGGAAAGGATCATGGAATTCATATTGACTTGATGATCCCAACTATGGTTGACTTTACATACATACACACACACACACACACACATACATATATATATATATATATATATATATATATATATATATATATATATATATATATATAAATTCACAATATTTAGACAGCAATGCTACTTTCATAATTCCAACTGCAGCTCTATCTACTGTTACAATATTACAATGATTATTAAAATTCAAACATAATTATAAACATATACTTACAAGCATAAACAAATTATCCCAGGTAAGAGATTATAAAATTTCATATTTGTTTTGAATTATATATCAAATGTAGTGGTGAATATGACAGTAAGTTGTATTTGATAATAATCATAAGTTTGGAGAATGGATATGTGAATTGAATAACTGTAATGCTTTCTAAATTTGATTTTCCTTCAGGATTTGTATGGGCTTGGATGATAGTAAAAAGGATTTTCATTATGGCATATCATCCAAAGTGCAAATTCCAATTCAGAGGTAGCTATATCAAACGGGTGTGGAAATTTAAAAATCTGGGAAGTGTTTTAACAGATGACAGAAAGAGTAACACTGAGATCCAGAGGTGTATTAGAATAGCCAAGGAAGCATTCCAAAAGCTAAGCAGAGTACTGAGAAATAGGAAAATTTTGCTAGAAACAAGGGAAAAGAGTACTAAACTGCTATGTGATATCTGTCTTCCTGTATGTCAGTGCTGGACGATGTCCTCAAAGATGAAAAGACTTGAAGTAACAGAAATGTGGTTTTATAGAAGGATGCTGAGGATACCATGGACTGAACATGTGCGTAACAGCAAAGTTTTGTAGAAAATGAAAAAAAAAAGGAAACTAATACTTAACATCAGGAAGAGGCAGTTGAGGTTTCTAGGGAATATAATGAGGAAGGAATCCTTGGAAGATCTGATATTCACAAGACAGACAGAGGAAGACAATGCATGACATACTTGATGAGTTTGAGTAAATGGATAGCAGAACAAGGCTTGGGACAAATAACTGTAGGACAAGGTTTATTAAGAGTTACAAGGGACAGGGAGTTGTGGAGAGCCATGATCCGCCTACATCCTTAAGGGACATGGCGTATAAAGAATATCATCAATAAATCTTTCTGCATCAAGAAGACTGGTGATGAAGCATCATGTTACCTGATAGTCATAACTTGTTGGCCAGTTTTCTCCTAAATTTTTCCAGCTTTGATATGTTTTTGTGGATTTGAGTTTCAGGAAACTTTTGTCTTTTTAGCATGTGTTAAAGATTTACAAGTTGGATTGAAATTGTTTACTTTGTTTTTGATGTTTTAGCATTTGTTTTCAATATGTCTCCGATATACGAACAGTTTACAAAATATGTAAATAAATGAATACCATATTTGCTAGTACATATGGGGCTCACATGAAAAATTAAATACAAATATGATGTGCAGCTTTTTTCAGGTGTATAATCTATTTAGAAAAGAGAAATGTCTCTTTCTTTTCATCCACCCCTGTAATTTATAATTCTTATTTGTACAGTGGGTAATGTCTTGGCTTATTCCCTGCTAAGCAGAGAAAACCACAAATTCTGTTTTGGTTTAAATTTGTTTACAAGCTGAATATTGCTGCTGCATCTGGTCCGGTGCTCTTGCTGTATATTTATAGATTCTTGGTAAAATCCAGAGAATCTGCAATATTATTGATCCTGACCTAGCATCTTGGCATCAGACACTTTCCCAATGCTGTAATTTAGCTTCCCTGTGCTTTTTCTATAAATACTTTCATGGTAATTATTCGGATGAACTCTTTGCTATGGTACCTAAACTTTATGAATTTAAACGCAGTACTAGATTGGCTGCAAGGTCTCATCAATTCACAGTTGAATTGGCTAGATGTAACTGTAAGTTCTATTCTAACAGTTACTTCTTGCTTGTGGAACTCTCTTTCAGCTTCATGCATTCTAATCAACTTTGCATTTAAATTTTTGAAAACCAATGTCAATTGTTATCTACTGTCTTCTTGATTACTATTGTTTGCACTCCTTAATAATGTTTCTCTTTTTTTCCTTCCTTCACACTCAGTAAGCTCTTGTTACTTAGTAGCTTTACTGCCTTGTGCAAGGTGAAATGATTAAAAAAAAATGGTTATGTTTTTTTTAAAATTTAAATCTTATTACTCTCTTGTGGTGTTCATTGTCAACTATTTGATTATCAGGGCCTCATCGGAAAGGCAAATATGTACACTCTTCTCTCTCTAGTTGTGGTCTGCCATACAATGTGTGTCCGTTTTAGATGTTGCTTTCTTATGTTCCTTTAGTCTTTCCTCTATCACACACCTCTTTACTCTTGCTCCCACTCTCTGTAATTCCTTGCTAGTGGCACTCTTGCTTTGCTTGGGGTGAAATGCTTAAAACAAAAAAATAAAAAACACCTCCATGTTCTAATGTCCACAAATCCTTTCAATATGTTCAGCTGCACCTGTTACATATCATATGTTTTGTGATTCTGGTGATGTAGTTTCTGTCTTCTATGTATCATGTCCCTTTAGGAAATTGGCAATTATAGCTCTTCACTATTTCCTGTCCTTTGTAGCTTTTAATAAATTTTGTTTTTCGTTTCTACCATCCATTTATTTTTTTATTCAAGCTTGCTAGATACATTACATATTGTTTTCGCCTGTCTCTATTGCCTTCAATCTATCCTTTGAGTATCAGATTTTCCAAGCTCTTTTTCCTCTTTATGTGCCCTAGAAATTTCAACTCTCTCTTTCTGATGTTAAATAACATTTTTTGTTTCCATTTATTTCTAAAACTTCATTGTGGTTCACATGTTTGATCCAAGATATTTGCAGCATCCTACTGTAGAACCACATTTCTGTTGCTTGAAGTCTTTGGTAAGGAGATTGTCCCACATTCACTGCCTTGTAGGAGCACATATATAACAATTCAGTAATCTTTGTTTCTAACAAAATGTTCCTGTTTTTTAATACTTAGCTTAGCTTTTGATATTTTAATGCACCTTTATATTTTGGTGTCACACTTTGCATTGTAAGGCATTTATAACTTTGAGTAAACAATTATAAACCCCCTAATATTTATATATACAAAAATATTTGTAGAAATGAGAAACAGCAAGATGTGGAAACAACAAAAAGAGTATTATTTATTATCTGGTTGTCATGAGGTTTTGGAGACACAAGAGACAGTAATACTAAGTAAAATTGTGAGTTTGGGGTTAAATGTAGATTAAATATTGATCAGAATCTGACAGAAAGATAGATAGAGAATAAGCAAAGTGTATGCAGTCTTTCTTGTAAGTTTTTTTTCTTTTTAATTATGTTTGCAATGAGTGTCCAGATAATTTGGTTAGAAAATACAAGATGTGTTTGTGTGTAGAGGAGAAAATGGGGTTGATTCTCATTGGTTTAGAAAGAGTGAATTAATGATAATTGTTTTAATTATTTTTGACACTATAATAAATTTTTATTTAGTTTTTTATGGACATAACACAGTGACAGTATAATTAAGTTTTTTATTTATGTATTTTTTTATGGACCATCTTCTGTTAAAACACTTCCTAGATATGTAAATTGTTGTACTTGTTTAATTTTGATATCTTCCAATTTATAATTTGCATGTTGTGCCTGTTCCTTTTGTTGATAATCATGCATTCTACATTCTTGCAATAGAAACAATAAAAGACAATTCCATTGCATTATTTCTCAGAATTGTCTTTCCAGTTTCACATTGAGCTTTGTCTGACATTGAAGGTATGAAAGTAACCTTTAATATAGAAAGGGTGATTAGAGACAAAATTCATTTCTATCCCCAACTCTGTGTGTGTTCTGTTTTGTAGATGCTAGTGCCATTCACCTCCTCAGTACAGATTATTAGAAAATTTGGTTAGCTGATCATATTGTCACCAGTATTTGTTTGAATCTATTATTAAGTTTTCTGGAATTTCAAAATAGAGTACTGTTCAATCCCACCATTAATAGAAACAAAAGTGATCAATGATGTTTAGTGAAAACTAAATATTTCTTGTGTTATCTGATGACAAACAGAATAAATGTTTTTGGCCAACCCAATACATAAGTGAGATATATATATATATATAAAATGCAAATAAATATTTGATTGCATACTGAAGCAATTCAACTGTTCAAGTACTTGATTTAATACAGTTTTTTTTCCTTATTGTTCAGTTTAAATGAATGCTTTTGAAACTTGATAGATGTGAAGAATAATCTTTACTTTTTTTTGTTTTTTTTGTTTTCTTGTATGACCATGGACAGTCATGAAGACATCTTTAGGTTAAAAACACTGGACTTTCTTTACTTCATTATCTCATCATTTGAATATTTTCAATTCTGTCTGTTTTTGGTGTTCTTTTTACTTTCTCTATTAATTCCTTCTATTTATCATTTATATTGGTTGTGTCTCCCATTAAAAACTAGAACAAAAAAGAACTATCATGTTACATTTCTTATTCTTTTGATTATTCCCCCCCTCCTCACTAATTTTCTAAGTCTTTCAGATATTTTGACTTTGAAATCTTTTTTCTCTTTCTTTCTACTCTCTTTCAAAAGTTCTTTCTTTATTTTTAATTTCATTTTCTCTGTTGTTTTCCCTCCCATTGTTCTCTGCTTGTTATTGGTTATCATTGACATATTAAGTAATAAAGATATAATGCTTAACGATGTAGCTTACCCATCCATCTTTGTTTGTCCAAATGTCAGTCTTTTTTCCTCCTGCTCATCGTCTTTTCAAAAGCTCATAATTAAGACATAACAACATCAGCAGTTACTTTCACGGCTTTTGACTGTTTTACCTGGTGGGGTGGGATACATTTAATTTCATTCTATTGTTATTCATATATCAAAACTCTTTTGACTTATCTACTTTTTTGGTGTAATTTTTTTCTTTGGTGAGAACAATGACACTAATATATCATATTATACCTCATATAATTTTCCAATTTTCAACTTTGATTTTTTTATAATACTTATTAAATTTTCCAGGTTAGACTGAAATGTTACTTCCTACTTATTTGCTGAGTTTTGGCTGTGTTTTTGCATGCAGCTAAAGGCCTGATTATGACTATTTATTTTTTCCTCACCTTTTAATAATGGTTTGTTTGAAGTATTCTACATTTAAAAAATGATCAAAAAATGACTGCTGAACATATGACATCTGTTGAACACTTAGACTTGGAAGCATATCAAATTGATACTAACTCTTCTCTTGGTCATTATGACGAGATTCCTATTTGTTTCCTACAATTTAACAATTCTGAATCTGTCACCAATGACTAAAAGAAAATTTGCTATTGATATGGACAAAGATATTGTTTAAAATTCATAAAAGTTTCCAATACCAAAAAGACAATGGTATTAGAGCACATTTACTTTACAATTACTGTGTTAACAGTTCACTTAAATTTTGACTGTTTCCTTTTACAGAGAGAGAAATATATTAAAAAAATATGACTGCAGGACTTTGATATAACTAAATTTTTCTGTGTGTATATGTATATATGTCTGTGCGTATAGATATGTTTGTTTGTGTGTGTATGGAGATATATATATATATATATATATATATATATATATATATATATCTTTTTTATATATATATATATATATATCTTTTTTATATATATATATATATATATCTTTTTTATATATATATATATATATATCTTTTTTATATATATATATATATATATCTTTTTTATATATATATATATATATATCTTTTTTATATATATATATATATATATCTTTTTTATATATATATATATATATATCTTTTTTATATATATATATATATATATCTTTTTTATATATATATATATATATCTTTTTTATATATATATATATATATCTTTTTTATATATATATATATATATATCTTTTTTATATATATATATATATATATCTTTTTTATATATATATATATATATATCTTTTTTATATATATATATATATATATCTTTTTTATATATATATATATATATATCTTTTTTATATATATATATATATATCTTTTTTATATATATATATATATATCTTTTTTATATATATATATATATATCTTTATCTTTTTTATATATATATATATATATCTTTTTTATATATATATATATATATCTTTTTTATATATATATATATATATCTTTTTTATATATATATATATATATCTTTTTTATATATATATATATATATATCTTTTTTATATATATATATATATATCTTTTTTATATATATATATATATATATATATATCTTTTTTATATATATATATATATATATATATCTTTTTTATATATATATATATATATATATATCTTTTTTATATATATATATATATATATATATATATATATATATATATATATATCTTTTTTATATATATATATATATATATATATATCTTTTTTATATATATATATATATATATCTTTTATATATATATATATATATATCTTTTATATATATATATATATATATCTTTTTTTTATATATATATATATATATCTTTTTTTTATATATATATATATATCTTTTTTTTTTAGATATATATATATCTTTTTTTTTAGATATATATATATCTTTTTTTTTAGATATATATATATCTTTTTTTTTAGATATATATATATATTTTTTTTTAGATATATATATATATATCTTTTTTTTTAGATATATATATATATATCTTTTTTTTTAGATATATATATATATATCTTTTTTTTTAGATATATATATATATATCTTTTTTTTTAGATATATATATATATATCTTTTTTTTTAGATATATATATATATATCTTTTTTTTTTAGATATATATATATATATATCTTTTTAGATATATATATATATATATATCTTTTTTTTTTTTTTAGAGATGTGTGTGTGTGTATGTAATATATATAATGTGTTTTTTGTTATTCGAGGTATTAGGAGCATTCACTTTTAACTAATCATTTTTAATGGCATATAAGATACATCTCTATTTAAATTTAATGTTACATTATTATGGAATTAGGCTTGGTACATGTATTGATACTGTACAACCTAGTCGACATTAAGTTATCTGACATACCAGCTTTCCATTTAAGACCTGCATGATTTTAAAAAAAAATATTTTTTAATGTGTTTTTTTGGTAAATGTTGTTTGCTATGATATGACATGAAACATGGTATTTTCATTTAAGATCACATTTGATTGCATTGTGACACCTGTCATATCTACCTCATTCATATGTTGTAGTTGATATGTTTGTTTCTATTGTTGAAGATGGAAAAAAATAAATATTTTTGATATTTATAATATTTTATGTTTATAAAACATAACAATGTAAATTTTATTAAAGAATAATGTGCTATTTATGGAGAAGGTGCTGTGAATGTTCAAGTGTGTCAAAAGTGGTTTGCAAAGTTTTAGGTTGGTGATTTGTTGCTGAACAATGCTCTATAGGCAAGTTCAGGTTGATTGTGGTCAAATAAAAACCTTATTTAGAATAAACATTGTTATACCATGTGGCAGATAGCCAACATACTCAAAATAGACAAATCAAACAATGAAAATAATCTACACCAACTTCAGTATATATTGTTTTGAGATATAGCTTACACCTAAACACACACATAAAAAAATAAAAAGGAAAAAAAACTAATGGAGTCTATTTCCATGTGTGATTTGCACCCAAAATGAAATTTATTTAAAAAAAAAAAAATTGTGATGAAATTAGTTTACAACAATATGGAACACAAGAGAACATGTGGCAAGAAAATGAACAGCCATTAATTAAAGGCTGTTTTTTAGTCAGAGATGATGTTGGGCATATGCTGGTCTGGGAAGCGATTCTTCTATGAGCTTCATCTAAAGAAATAAGCAATTGATTTGAATAAATGCTATTTCAAATGAAACCAAATGAAGGCAGCAATCAATAAAAAAGGTCCTAAATTAAAGTTAAAGGCATAATAAGATAATATTAGACTGACATTTTTTTTATTTTGTATTATTTTGTGTGTGTGTGTGTGCGTGCGCGCATGTGTGACCAAGTTAAAACAATTGTTCCATCTTGACTGGGGAGGTTTTGCTAAACAGCTATATTCTCTAAATACCACTTATTCTTGTCTTTACAGATTTCTCTTAATGAAAAAAATTCAATTCTCTGCAAGACTGAAAACACAACAGTTCTTTGCTGAGAAAGCTAACTAAATCTAATGAAGATGGAATTATAAAGATGCCAAAAGATGAGGAACAAAACGTTAAATATATTAAATATTATATCAAAAATATAGATTTTAAATTAATAAACAGAATTAACTTTTGTTTTTATATGATGTATATAAATTTTATGTATAACATTTTCTGAGAAGAATTATTGTATGAACAAAAAATATGAATTACATTGTGAAAATGTGAAAAAAGGAAAACTTAATGTGTTTCGTCCTCTGAGGGACTTTATCAAGGCAAATATTTTTTTTTTCACATTGTCCTTTTATGGATATACTCTATTTGAAATTTATACATAATTGTCAATGTTTTACATTTTATTTTGCTTAAAAATATTAAGAATTTTGTTTTACTGTGAAGCAAGTAAAATTAAGGAATAATAATAATTACTATGTAATTTCTGTGCATCTCATTATTCTGGCTAAAAAAATAAATTCAAAATTCCTTTCCGGAAACATTTCTGTGTATGGAATTTTGTGTGTTAGTTTTTCATCTGTTGGAGATTGAGTTTCTTTTATTTTTATAGCTTATCCTTTTTGCAGGTTATTTAAAATCAGAAAATATTTTTTGATTGTAAGAATCTATTTTGGAGATAATGATTTACTGATATAAGTCCCACTAATTAATCCAGAGCTGTGGGGAGAAGAGGTGAATTCATAATTTTCTCAAGGGTATTTGTGCATAAGTGAATATAACAAACCCAATTGGAATTGGAGCTCAGATCTCTGAATTCCACTTCCAAGCTGTTATCACCCACACATCCAAGCTTGTAGCACCTGGTATTCGCAAGTGGTTACCCATCTAGCTACTGATCAGGTTTGATGTTGCTTAACTTCAGTGATCATATGAAATATGGCTGTAAGCCCGTCTGTTGGAGAAAGCAAGTTTCCGATATGTTAGATTATTGCAGTCTTCTATTAAGTATTTCTACTAATGAAAAAAAGAATGACTGATGTAACCTTGAGGTTTTACTTATAATAATATTGCTATATTCCCAGTATGTTAGACGCTGCTTCTTGGAGCAAAAAAGGAAGCTATTTCTATGTAAATAAAAGCTTGCTTTTCTATAAATGAATGATGATCATTGTTTACGATGTGGCATAATGAATACAAGCAGCTTTGGGAAATGGGTGGGAGTGACTTGTCAATCTTTGTGGCAGGGAACCTTTCTTGTAATTTCTTTCCTCTATTGTTTTAATGCATTTAAATATTCATCACTTCATGTCAGTTGATGCAACCTTCCTAAAAAAAATGATATCTTTATAACTGATCAACATTTTCATATTTATTTACTTGTTTGCTTGTCAATAAAAATATTTATTAAAAGATGGTTTAAATATCTAAACAAACTACATGTGTTTCTGTCTTATTTGTGAGTTGTGTGCCCCCCCCCCAAGTTATGTGCAATCATGCAAATACATACAAGAATATATTCTTTTGTCTTGTGTAAATGTTTGTAGGTGATAAGAATCTGTCTTGAAAATCATGACAATTTCAAATCAGCAATTATACATAATATTAACTACACAGGAGCAAAATAGTTTTATTGCCTTATCTGGTCATTCTCACAATTTTACATAAAACATTTTAAAATGTTAAGGTAATATGGGGTGAGTTAATCCTGTTAAGATGTGCACATAGTAATAGTTATCAGTGTTGAAATTGAAATTGGTATGCTGAGTTCAAATTCCGTCATAGTCTGTATTAAATTACACACAAATACTCTTGAAAGGTATGAATCTCATCTCTTCTCCCTAGCTCTGGGTTAAATATCAGGCCAAATTGAGTTTTCTAGCCTTGGTTGGCAACTATTAGTAGTAATCTACAATGGTACTATTAGTATTAATCTCCTCATCCAGCTTTTTTATATTTAAAATCAGTATTACCCTATTAATATTCAATTTCTCTAAGTATCCAGGCATCTGAAATTTTATAGTATTTTTTTTTAAATATGAAATATATAAGCTGTTTCATAAAGATTCATGTTTGCTACATTTCCACTTTAGCACAGGCAGATTGAAGATCTATGATATTTAACAAGATAATTTTTAATCAGGAGAGCGGCTATTGCTTCTGGCACAGTTAAGCAACTATTTGACTTAATGATAACCCTTATCCCTCTTCCTTTTAATTGTTGAAACGAATGAGTCATTATTGCTGTATATGAATTTCTTTAATATCAATTTGAAGTTTTTTTTTTATTCTTACTTGTATAATTAAGCATTCAGTTTAAAATTAGCTCTAATCTGTGAAAGTTTGACTTTTAATTGTTTTTTTATTTAAAACATAATTTTGAATGACTTTATTTTTATCTGACTAGTGTTCTGAATTTTTAGTCTTTGGCCTTTTAAGAAGTATATGAAAGAAATTCGGTCAGTTAACTAGACAGGAAAAAGATTTTACTACTGGAAAGATGGAACTTAGTTTTTAAAAACATAACATGAATCCTTGACAAAATCTTCAGAATATATAATGTCATGCTTTAGTTCTTCCTTTATCTAAGGTGGATGTGCAGGTAGTGTATTGGAGAGTCAAGTTTGAATTCCAGTTAGGTTCATTACATTCACTTATTGCAAAATACACTTGGGTTACATATGAATCCATCTCTTCTTCACCCCCTCTATGGGTTAAATAGTAGGACTTGTATCTGGAAAAATCATTGTTGTTATCAAAAAATTTCTAATGCAATATTCACTTGCAAAAGATTTATTCTTACCATCCAAAATGTTTCATCTTAAATAACCCACTAAGGTTTGATAAGCCATAAAAAAATCAAATCCATCAACACTTAGCCAAGAGTCATGTCTTTTTGTATTCTCATGTTAACTAAAACCTTTGTTTTCCTTTGAAGGCTGCATTTACACATATTTGTGGCTAGTATTTTTTTGTTTGTTTCAAGTAAATGTTTTCAGTTTCAAAACAAAATTATTAAATTTCTTTGGACTAAAAAGAAAAAAATACATGGAGCTCAAAAAATATTGGGAGAAGGAATTTTATTTTCAGTTGCTACTTTCCTTTAAATTTTTGTTTCATTGAAAGAATATTTTTCATAATACAATTTAGTTTCTCATCCAAATATTGTATAGTTTTTTTTCTGTCTTCTCTGCAAATACCATTTTATATTTTTCTGACAAGCAACTTTCTTCTTTTATCAGAGACATCAAGAGAAAATAAGAATATCATCTAACTTTCAATTGTAGTTTCCTCCATTAGTGAAAGATAAGATTTAGTTAACACTAAGAGAAATGTACAAGAGTAGTTAAAACTGGAGTTCAGTATATACATTGGACAGAAAATAAATGGTAGATGCTAGCTGAATACCTAAACAAAAATGGTTTTGAGTACTGTGATTGGTTACACCATTGCCTATTTCCATGAAAAAATACAATTCCAACAAATGTAAGACTTCTTTTAAATTTGTGTAATTTGATTTAACTGTTAGTAAATAACAAAACATTGTTAAAATATTCTCATTTTAATGTTTCTTAAAGTAAGTTTAGGCTTTATTAAGATTTTAGAAAAGAGGAATCAGAAATACAAAGATATTAGAAAGAATTAAGTTTAGAAGATAAATAGAAAATTTTAAATTAGGTTTAGAAAGTTCATTTTGGCATCTAATAAAAAAAATAATAAAAAAAATGAAATTGTGATGGTGAATATTTTATTTTTAGTCCTTAAGAGTCTGGTTAGTTGAATCAATAGGAATGTGAAGAGATTTAGTTTTGTGGGTGAAAAAAAAATTATTTATTGTTCTTGAAGTAGTCAATAGAAAACAGAATGTAATATTTTTATTTGGAATAATAAAAAAATTTTAAGGTTGTATTAATAAATATGAAAGTGAAAGCCTGAATTTTTTGTGTGTTGTAGTATGCATACACTTAAGACTAACAGTTTCTATTGATGAAATCACATGACATTTTCAAATTCATTTGGATAAAATCTAAGGGAATTAACTGCCTACATTTTTTTATCTTTTTTACTCATTTTTACATTACTGTTTAACTTTGCTTTGTAAATATTTAAATGAATTGAAACATAGATACTCAATTTGATCCTTAACTTTTAAGGTGAGATCCTATGGCATCAGTCAGTTATAAAAACAAGATTTTTAACCATTTTTTTTTTTTTTTATATGAATAATTTTAAAAAAATCTAATTTGAAGGATTGTTTATAAGTGTGTGATGAAAAGTTCTTGGTCTTAGCCACTTCCTAAACTCTGACCAAACGATCAAACCTGAGATTTGTTTTGGAAGTACTCGGGTCAAGAACTCTTTAGCAGCCCCTTATACTGTTACAAGGATCAAGCATATTTTCTTCAAGCAATACTTGAAATCTATTTTCAGAAAAATATTTTTTAGTCGAACAAAACTTTACAAGGCCAATTATACTTTAGCTGGTTGCTTCTGATTTTTGAGTCTTTTAGCAGAGTTTCTTGATTTATAATAAATATGAAAATAATTGTTCCTAATTTACAAACAGGTACAGGGAGATAAAGTGTTGTGAGAAATTTCAAATCTGTTCATAAGTATGAATGCTAACAGAGCAATTATTTCTAAACTTTCAAATAAAAGAATTTATTTTTACAAACATTTGTGTATTGTATTATCATTTGTTTAAGTGATATCATTCCCGTATCTGTCAACAAAGGTAATATAGATAAAGACGTATACATGCATATATACTTTTAAATGTTGATGCAGATTTTTGTGTGTATGTATATAATTTAGCCTGAATCACATTCCTGTTGTTAATGTATTTATTCTGCTGATTAACTGAAGATAAGACATTGAGTGCCTGCTAGATATTTATAATTCCATCAGGAGAACTAATTAGTTTATATTTCAATAGTTGAGTAATTATTTTTGGAATTTATTCTTAGAAAATATAGTGGGAGGGAAAATATACAATATTTTGTCAAAGAATAGAGAAAAAGAATTTCCCAAGGCTCCAATTCTTTAAGGATTCTGAAATGCAATTCAGTTTTCAGATTAATTATGTTGCTAAGAGAATACAATGCAACTGTTTGCTCTCATACATGTACATAGAAATCTAAAATATTTGCTTTTATGAAAAGCAGTATTTTTTATCTCTCTATAAGCTGCAAGTTTCTTAAAAGCTAACCAAAAGACAACCTCATTTAAAAGATATTAAGAAAGTAAAGAACAAGTTTATATAGCTAAAAGTAAAAATATTTAGATTTTTAGATTTCAACATTAAATAATTCATAGAGGTTGATATGCCACTAAACAAAAACAACCAACCAACCAAATATTGTTATTTATATAAGACTTTTTTAGTTTAGAATAAAAAATTCTTTCTCACTTTTTTTGTTGATATTATGAAATTAGATATATATGCAAATATTTATAAAATAACCATCAGATTTCACTTAAGTTAATCATGAATTTTCTCAGACGACATGTGAATGATACTTTTATTCTTATTGGCTTGGTTAGGAAAAACACTTTGATAAATTAGATCTCCTCAATTTATTTTTCAATATCAGTTATGTTTAATTTGGTACCAAATAACAGTGATAATTTTATTTGGCATCTTCCACAATTTAAGACAAAACTAAAAGATGATTTAAAAAAAAAACTTCAGATGCACCATGGATTTTAAGAGATATAAGTGCAGAATGGAAGTGATATGACCAAATGTAAGCTTCTCATCAGTTGAAAAATGAATTTTTATCAAACAGGAAATTTAATTAAATAAATGGGACTACTTGTGCTGGCAACTTGAGCCATGAAATTGAAAAGAAAAACCCCCCAAAACCCCCCAAATAATTGATGTTAACAAATAAAATCTTCAATCATTTCTTATATAACTAGAAGAAGAAAAGCAACAAGACAATATGTCATTCTATACATTAAGAACACACAGAGAAAGCATCCAAATACACTTTATTTTCAATCTTTTCTTTTTTTTAATGTAATTTAGCATTGTTGTCCCCAGCTTGATTTATCTCAAACTATCCCATATATCACTGACCTGATATCCCTTTTCTTGAAACATCTCAGCTTAATAGATAAACAAATGTCCTAAATAGGTAAAAAGATAAAAGCTGACACCTTCCTATATGGTTGCTTTTCTGTTGATTAAAATGGAGCTGGAAGAGAAACAATACTACAATTAGGAAGCTTGCTTGCTGTTTCTCTTTGCCTCTCTTTTGTCTTCAATGTCAGAATATTAAATTCTCCAAGTCCTCTTTCCTCATTGTGTCCCAGAAATTTCAATAGTTTCTTTCTGATTCTAAGTGTCCTTTTTTATTTTTTTTTGTTTCCATTTCTCTTAAAACTTCCATGTTGCTCATGTTCCAGCCATCCACATTTCTACTGTCCCAAGTCTCCCTTTCGTCTATGAGGAAGTAGTTCAGTATTCACTGCCACGTAGAAAGATTGATATCAGAGAGCAGTTCAGCATGCTTTTCTAATGAAACCTTTCTGTTTCTCATTATTTTGTTTAGCTTTTGGAAAGCATCTGTTACTATTCCAATGTACCTTCAGATTTTATTGTTGCATTTGCCATCATCTGTTAAATCACTTCCTCACAATTTAAATTTCCTTATTAGTCATGATTTTAAAATCTCCAATTTGTAGCTCACACCTTAGAAGGTCTCTCTTGCTGATGACCAGACATTGTGTTTTCTCTCAATTTGTTTCTTTTGTTTTTTCTTTACTACCTTGTCTTGGAATTCTCTAGTTTTTCTTTCTTTGTCATCAACATCTGTTTATCTTGTATTGTTAACATTGTGCTCACTGATAATAAATCTTGGTAGGACTTCTAGTTCGCTTTGTGAAAGTTCTGAAATAGATTCTTTTGACAAGTGCTTTGATTTTTGTAGCAGCTATCAGCACCACATTTTTGTCTACAATAAATCAATAACTGATATTTTGTCTCAGAATTTTTCATATTTTGTTGATACATATTAACAAGCAAGATTTTCCTTTATATTTTAGAATGGTTGAATGTATTGCAAAATATCATTCAATTAATACTAATATTTATGTATATTGTTTTTATATAATTTTTCTTGCCAGAATCTATCTTACACATTTATAAATCTACCATTCATCCATGAATTGAATATTGTTGCCACATCTGTTCAGGTGCTTTTGCTATGCATTTAGAGATTCTTGATAAAATCTAAAGAAGAATTTGTAATACTGTAGGTTCTGAACTGACATCTCAGCTTCAGTCACTTTTGCAATGCCATAATGTAGCTTCCCTATGCCTTTTCTATAAATATTTTCATTGTAATTGTTCTGATGAGCTCTCCTCTATGGTACCTAGACTTTATGAATGTAAGCAGTACTAAATTGGTAGCTAGGTCTCATTTTACAGTCTAAATTGTTAGATGTAACAAGAAGTTCTATGCTAATAGTTTCTTCTTTTTGTATTTCTCGCTTGTGGAACTCTCTTCTGGCCTCTTGCTTTCCAGTCAACTTTGATCTTCAAACATTTTAATTCAACATCATTTATCTTCTGTCTTCTTAATACCTGTTCTTTTATTGTCTTCTCTCCTTAACAATGTTTTTCTTTTTCTCATTCTTTCATGATCAGTAATCCTCTTGTGTCTTAATGGCTTTATTGCCTTGCTTGGGGTAAAATGATTAACCTTTAATATTCTGGAGGTGATTTTGTTTGCAAAGCAAAAATTTTATCCTGCCACTGCAAGTGACTCAGTGTTTGAATTTTGCAGTTGTGTTGTCATGTCCTGCTATGGCAACAGAAAATGACTATGATTAAGTAGTGCAGTAGAAGGGCCTTGAAAAACAATACAGTGGAAGGGAAACTAGTGAATAATGCAGTGTTTTAAAGGTTAAAAAAATAAAAATATCAATGTTAGTAGGTTATAATTGTTTATCATTTTTCCATTTGTGAAAAACAAAATAATCAGGGATTAATTTTTAGCACAAATGGGTTTTTTTAAGTTAGAATTATTTTCATATGAATAGGGAGTAATTAATTTTTTTTTTTATTTAATAGAAATATTTTGTTAAACAAAAATTATATCAATCATTATTATTGACCAAGTTTTCTATTTGTTTAAATAAAAAAAATACATTTGTTGTATGTACATGCAAATATGAGAATTATAGAACTCTTCCCTTTGCATGTATTAAGAATATTTGTATGTAAATAAGCTGAAAGTTAATAGATTGCCTATATCTGTATTAGAAAAGTATCTATCTTTTTCTATAATACTGCTTCTGAGCCAATATTACTGGCTGTGTGCATGTGTTTTTGTATATTATGAAATTTACTCATCATTTATGAGTGTGAATAGTTACGAATGAATGTGGACATGTTTGTGTTTATAGGATACATTTATGAAAAGTGTACTGAAAAGTTCTTAGCCCAACCATAAAGGGATTCGCTGTAAAACCCAAATGCAGATATCTAAATTTTTGCACATATACAATGTGTGTATGTTGGGGGGGATACAGACATACCTAAACTACTCTACCTAATTATTTGTTTTATTCCTGTGCAAAAAAGTAAAAAGGAAAAGAATTCTTTTTAAAGAGTAGACAAAATAAATCTGACCAATGATATTACAGATATTAATTTATCTATATGTACTTAACATGTCACACCATCCCTTCATGATTTTTATTCAGAAACCTACCAGAAACTTTTTTGCAATTGTTCAAATGGAAACTTATGTATCATTGGAAAGAGAATGAAAAAGTCTTAGGAAGTGATGCTTCAATATGACTATAAAAAATATTTTCTTGAAGCCAGCAAATTTTTATCAAAAAATGTATTTGCAATTAGCTGAAATCAAAGCATTTTACACATTCTATAAATAAGTTAGTTATTCCAACACATTAAACTGAATTCTTCAAACCTTTCTTTTATAATCTGAGTTCTGATTGTGATAAGCATTGTGAATCAGCATTGAAATAACTAAATTGATTATTCATTAATCAAATATTGCATCAAAGTCTTTTTTCATGGTTTATATAATCATAAATTAATAAAATGAAATATTAATTGGTTGTAAGTTCATTTCTGCTTTTCTCATAAAGTAGACAAGAAACATCTGAATAAATTTTGCCATTTTTTGATAAAGTGTAAGTAATTTACTTATGCTTAAATGTATTAAACAATATGTTAATTCTCATTACTGCTTGGCTCAGTAATTTTGCTTTAATTTTCTTTCCAGTTGAATGATATATATATATATATATATATAAACAGAGATATATCCAGATTGTGAAATGAGGTGAGGGAGAAAAGAGGTGTCAAAAAAAAAAAAAAGTTATAATTTGTGCCTCACACAAAGTTTTCCATAGATTTAGTTTTCATCACATTAACCTTATCTTTGATGTGATCTCCATGTGGTAGGCTGTAAGCTTTGTACAGTTTTCCTGTGTAAAAAGTTTTAAGTTCTATAATGACCAGGAACTTATGAAAATATCAAAAAAATTATATTTAAATATCGAATGAAAAATTAATTTTCAAATTACAACTTTGAAAATAACTGTTTTATAACTTGATGAATAGATTTAAGTATTGGAATGTATTTTTAAAACCTTTAAATGTTAAAGGAGTGATAAAGTTCTTTTTTGTTTGGTAAAATTCTAGTTTTAATTTATCAAGAAATAAAGCATTTAATGGCAGAGTACATATATTGAGGTGGGAACTATTTTGAAAAGGGAACTATCTTTAGTATAACTAAACACTTTGAAATTAGAAGTGGGCAAAAGTAAAGGCAAGAATTTGCTAGTGTACAAAATTTCATTCATTTCTAAAAGTTAAAAAGGAACCTGAACAATTTTTCTTCTGTGTTAATTTTGTGTTTGTCATAACTGCATTACAAAATTAGATCATTTTCTTAACTATGGGGACATACTAACTCTTGATGAGAATTACATGAAAGGATTTTTTTCTTTTTAAATACAGATAATCCTAGAAGAAATTAACATTGTATATCTGCAGTTTATTAATAAATTTAAAATAGTGTATTTTACACTATTTTTTTCTCAAGTTTTACTAAATTTCATGGTAAAATTGTTCCCATTCAAACATGTTGTGTAGTCTTATATTAGTACAAAAATAGAGAAAAATACTTTTTATTTTATCAGCAAAATATTATAAATGATGACTATGATTAACTTGCTTCTCTCTTTTCTCTATCTTTTACATATTTTTCTAAAAATCAAAAATTTATTACAAGTTTAATGCATTTGTCACTAAAGTTGAAGAGTACCTAGCATTCTTTTTACTAGTAGATTTGTAAATGAATTGAAAGTATTGACAAATAAATAATAAAAAAAACTAGCTTTAAAAATGACAAAAAAGGGACCATTTTCTCTGTCAGAATATCTAATTGCTGCCAGAAAAAGTGGGATACTTTTTACAGAACTTTACATTAATTTCTATATTATATATTTCCTCCTTAACTAGTCATTAAGAATTTTTTTTAACATGTGTATATCATTAAAAGGGGAGGCACAGTGGAGTAATGGGTAGAGGCTTAGATTGAGGAATTGGAGAGCCGAGTTCGAATTCCAGTCAGATCCATTACATGCTAATACCCTTAAGAAAGGTATGAATCCCCCCCCAGCTATCGGTAAATAGCAGGATAGACTGGGTTGTATAACCTTGGATGGCAACCGGTCTAGGAGAAGGAAAAACTCTGAATTCAAAAGCGTCCTGGAGAGAGTTGGGCTCCATCAGGATATCTTGCCCAAGAAACACCACTTCTACTGTGGCTGCAGTACATGTGGTGTCTCTACAACCCTACAGGTCACAAGACAAAAAAAAATTTTTAAATTTGTTAAATGTATAATTTAATATTTTATTCCTAAATTGCAAGAGGCATCCTATAATTTCTGCTGGTGTAGTCTATTCCAATTTAAATAGTGTGTACATACAATTTTTGATAATGTTTATCTTTCATGCCTGCAAAAAAAAAAAAAAAAAAAAACTGGTTCAAAAAGACATTTATTCCCTTGGCATCACTATTACTGTATACACTTGACTCCTTCAGAAATGTTTATTTACAAGATTATAAAAATATGTGAACCAAGTAAAATGTCATATTTATTATTAACCTTTTATAAAGATTTATTATTTAATAACATTTTATAAAGAAATAAATTTGAAAAGAAAATTTATAAAAAATGTTAAGAAAGAGATGCTCTCAACCTATTTTAGTGAATTTGTTTTTGAGAGCAAATTGAAGAAATGCCTAGAAAATGCATTATTTCAAAATATATAATTGAAGTTACTTGTAAATAGTAAATACTTCATTATAATTGGTTCACAGATTTTTATAATCTGGAAAATGTAATACTATTCTTGTAAATAATCAATCTAATAAATAAATAGTATTTAATATCTTTCTGTCAATTCTCAAGGATAAAGAAAATCTATGAATTGACTTTCATATCTTATGGTAGTACTAAAATTCTAATCATTGCTTTTTAAAACAATAAACATTGCTGAAGGAGTCAAAAGTGTATACAGTAATAGTGGTGTCAAGGGAATAACCATCCTTTTCTGTGGGTATGAAGGTTAAACATTGCCCAAATTTCATTGTCAGTAATAATAATAATAATGGCTACAATACTACTTTCCTTGACAGTATTTATTCTCAAGGATGAATTTTTGTATTGGTATAGACTTTTACTAAAACCCCTAGTGCACAACTGGTTCATTTGTATTTTCAGGAATTCTTTACTTGAGACTAAGGGATTGAAACATAACTCTTTCTATTTGAACACTTCTTCCAGTTAGAATGTTATTCATTTTCATTCTTCTTCTTTGTATCTATAATTTACAAATGAAAGAACACATTTATGAAATATGATTAGCAATTGCATTTAAATATACAAGACTTAGCTTTTTTGTAAATGAAGAATGAGAAAAATTCTTTTTTGTAGCTAGAAAAGAAGCAAGTGTCAAGAACTTACAAGTAGAAAAGAATACCAAGTTTTGGCATCTTTTTGTCTTAATTATTTTAACAAGGATCCATTGATTTTGCAACGTTTAAACTCAGCTTTGTTAAAAACCTTGCCATTTTCAAATCTCTTGTTAAATTTTTTTTCTGTTTACTGTAAACACAGGCATTTAACATATGAAAATATGATATATAAATTTTGATATATTAGAACAATGTTAGGCAAATTAGTGGAAAAACAATTTTGTGTGATTTGTTTCATCTTTTAGACTACAGTAATGTTTTTGTCGATGTAATTTATGTGTATATTATTACATCAACAAAAATATTACTTTAGTTGGATGAAGTCCTCAAGGATGAAATGTGTCACAGAAAAATTTTCCACTTTGTCATTTATTTGTCTAAATTAATATTTTATCATTTTTAATGTTTTGTTTGAACAATCTTCTCCTTGGCTTGCACCAGCCTGTTGAGCCGCTATATTCCACAGAAATCACTTTTTCTGGCTGCAAGAACAGTTCTGTTTACAAAAGATGCCCCTTTCATAATAATTATAAATGTGTCCTCAATAAGGCAAATTCTTTGTTTGCTGACATAATGAAGCACCATTTAGCCTCTAATAAATGGCTAGATGTAACCAGAAGTTTTATGCTAATAGTTTCTTCTTTCACACTTCTCACTTCTGGAACTCTTTTGACTTCTTGCTTTCCAATCAAATTCAAAAGTTTAAAAGTCAATTGTCATCTTCTGTCTCCTTAATCCCTGTTCTTTTATTGTTCTCTCTCCTTAATATTTTTTCACACTCAGTAACCACTTGTATTTTAGAGGCTTTATCACCTTGCTTGGAGTGAAATGATTATATATATATATATATATATATATATATATATATATATATATTGTTAC